>OX451737.1:1527444322-1527993961 GCA_948472305.1 Vicia faba
TTTTTGGAACGGAAGCTATGAATAATTCAAGAAAGGGTCTAAACAATCTCTAGATATTATGTTAACAATAGAGATGACATAGTAGGAAAAGAGAAAAGACTAAAATTTCTATAATGTGAATAGCATAACTAATGAAAATAAAGATTACAAAGAAAATTTATAATAAAACATTAATAGACTAAATTACCCTTATTCCAACTATATCAAAAAATCAATTACATATTATTATCTCTTTCTCTAATTATAAGATCCTCTTAAGATTTTTTCTTGTCTTTTTTTATAAGACTCTCTTTAATTTTTAAAATATATTAATTTTTTTTAAACATGCCCCTAATTATATTACAACTTTTCTGCAATCAGTAATAAATATATTTGTATAAACATCAATTATTTCTCTCTCTTAAGAATAAACTTGTAAAATCGTATAAATAGTCAATAAATTTAATACTCTAACCAACTTTTTTAATTAGCGTAATTTTGCCTACGGAATCTTATATTTAAGGACGGAAGTAGTATTTAATATGTTGAATTTGTTTTTATAAGTGAAAACAATTCACACCTTAAAATATAATTTTGTATGAGTGAGTTTGGTCAAACTATAATTCTGACATGATATTAGAGCTTGATTTGAAATTTATTGGACCACCTTCGTCAGATTTTCTTTATTGGGTCACCTATCATTTATGTACATATTTCAAATGCTCAATCCATCTTAGGGATGAAAATGTGTGTTAAAAGAGTCCAACATCAAACAACATATAACTTGACCATATGATTATATAATTATAAATAGAGGCAATCTTTATCTTACAATTTGATTTTGTAAGAATGAACTACATGAAACTCTAATTTTAACTCGTAAACTTCACACGACTTTATATAAATTTCAATGTTTTCACCAATCAGCTTGTCAAATAATTTGTCCATCAATCTATAGTATGTTGCTCTTGGATTCTTTAACCAAAAGTTCATGATCTGATAGTAAAAGTTAGTCAATTCTTCATCAAGGAAGTGTTTGGGTGCGTCTACTAGGTTCATCTAGTGTCAACTGATTTCCAAGTTATGTCACATTGCTTGGTTAATTGTCTTCCCTTAAGTCTAACTCTATGAACTTGCACTCTTCTTCATACTCCTTTAGTACATTTGGTTTCTTGTTCCAATCAAAGTCATTCCTAAAGAAATAAAAATTCCACCAAATGGACTTGAATAATAATTATTAATTACTCTATTTCTTAGAATCTCTCAAATTATTAAATTCAACATTGAATACAAAAGCTAAATTAAAAAGTACCAAAACTCAAAAATTGGCCTCTTTTACCAAGTTATCTAAATAACTAACAAGTTTAAGAATAGTACATGATCAATTCCATTAATGAAGAATTTTTTTGAACCACTCAGCTGATTTCTTAAGATATCTCTTCAATCCATCCTTATAATCAACATAAACAATTCCAAATCGGACCGTATATCCTTCCGCCCATTCGAAATTGTCCAACAACGACCATACAAAATAGCCTTTCACATTCACACCATTCCTGTCAAAAATACATATTTTTAGTCCTTATAAAATTACGACTGTTCAATTTTAATCATTTTACAAAAACTACTCATTTTAAGTCCTCTTTACGGGTTATAAAACGAAAAACAAAGATGAAAAACTCACTGTATGGCACTATGGACATAGTAAAGATGGTTATTAATATAGTCAATTCTCATGTTGTCCTCGAGTGATCTTGTGCCATCATTAATTTCATCAACTCCTGTGTTAAGATCAAAATGCATACATATTGTTAATTCGTTAGGTGAAAAAAGAGAAAATTTTAATCGGTAGAGATTCGTTACCATTTTCTGTTATGTAAATGACTGGATTGTTGAATTTTTCCTTTGTATAAAGCAAAAGTTCTTGAATTCCTCTAGGATAAATGTATAACCAGTCTGAACCAGCCTGTGAATTCAATACTCTCAAATTAATTGATCTCTATTATTACGATTCAATGTGTCATACTCATATCCTGTGTCACACAAACACTTATGATAGAAGACGTGTTTAGTGTCCAACATGTGTCGATTTTGACACAGACACATTTGATTACATTCAACTGATTTATCGAATGTGATATACAGCTCAAAATACTATGCAACAATGACACTTTGGATCGAAGGTATGTCAGATGTCCAACACGTATATCTACTTTCAATTTACACAAATTATTACCAGTATCGATGCGTCAGAATCGTGTCCTATGTAGCATCGACACTTCTGATCGAATATGTGTATGATTCCCAACATGTGTTATTGTTAGACTCTAGCACATACGACTACATTCTATTAATTCATTTTCTTAAGTTAGTATGAATCGACGTGCTAGCATCAGTGTCATTTCAGGTATATGTGTCTTTTTTTACACTTCATATCAGAAAGAATAAACTTACCTTTGGACCAATCTGAACTCCATCGCGCATTGCTGATGCAAGCAACAAACAAGATATTAAGTTACCAAATGCATTGTGAAACACAAGATCAAAGTGAAAACCGAAAATTACTTTTCACTTATTGTGTCTTACTTGTGAAGTAAACACAAGCATCTGAAAAGATAGTTTGGTTTTCGGTTATGCAAGGGGCATTGACTGCATAATTTGCTGTATAATAGTTAATTCCTATGAAATCAAAGGATCCTTTAACCATCAAGGATTGTTCCCTTGAAAATTTAGGCAACCTTTCACCGGTGTTATTGACCATTTCAATAGGGTATGATCCTGACTTTAGTGGCTCCATAAACCTCATACATTATGAAACAACTTCTATTAAGGCAGATTGTCAGAAAAATATCATGTTATCGGCTTATCGGTATAAATGATTATTTTGGTAATTGAATATGTGAAACGCTATCACTGTGGTACTTGATGACAAGCAAAAAGAAGAATGATTTTGAAAGTTTACCAGTCATACAAGAAAACAAGGGCTCTAGATGCTGCATCTGTGTCTGCCTTTGATTGTGAATGTGGCAATATCCATGGAGTATTCAATGTTATTCCAATTTGTCCCTTTTGAGAAATCTAAATAAAATAAGCAATTATCAAGGCTTGTTAGTTGTTTTGAGAACGTCTAATTGTTCAACACCAACACGATATTGACACATGTAGTTATAGTCAATTACGTTCATTTCTTATTTAAAGTGTTTGTGTTAGTATGTTGTAATGTGTCCGTGTTTATGTCTGTGTTTTATAGGTGTCTTTTTGTCGTGCAATACAAAAGTGGCTTCATGTCAGTGTCCTATATTGAAGTATCTCAGTCGGTATCTAACACCAACACAATATTTACATATAGTCATTTTTATTTTCTGAAACAATACCAAATTCTTGTTCAGGTATCATCTACTGTGTCTGTGTTTGTATCGATGCTTCGTAAAGTATCTATATTCTAATGCAATACAAAAGTGGCTTATATGATACTTACCTGATACTTGTCCTTATAGACTTTGAAAGCAGCTGCATGAGCTAGAATCTGGTGGTGAGTAACCAAATATGGTTCAGTACTAGAATTCCCTGCACTGCAGTTCAATGGCAGCCACTTCGAACATCTCCCCGGTGCAAATAATCCATTTCCATAACCCTGAGTCGTGTAAGTGAGTGGCTCATTTACCGTAATCCAATTCTTCACTCTATCTCCAAATTCCCTATAACAAAGCTCTGCGTAGTCTGCAAAATCGTTCCTGATGAACGGTTTAAACCGACTCAAAAGGATTATGATCGAGGAAACTCAACTTCATGAATCAATATACACTAAATAGAGATTCAAAACATAAAAACCTTACTTACACGATATTCGGGCTTAAAAAACCACTGTATTTGTCTTCAAGGGCTTGAGGAAGATCCCAATGAAATAAAGTTACAAATAACTGCAAACCTAGAGATATATTCAAGGACTATTACGGTTGCACCGACACATTCAAAGATCAAAATGATTGTTTCCTCGAGAAAGATTAACTCATACCATTCGAAAGGAGTTCATCGATAAGATTGTTGTAATAGGTGATGCCTTCTCTATTGATACCTCCCCTCAAGTTTCCACCTAAACCAAATGTATGACCAATGTTGAATCACGAAATTAGGGTTCATACAATATATAGTCGATCATAATATAAACCATTACTCGAAAACAATTGAATTGAGACTCGAAAAAGTTAAACAAGCTGAATATTTGTTCTCACCGGGTAGAATCCTTGACCATGAAATAGAGAATTTGTATGCATCAAATCCTATGTCTTTCATTATACTCGCATCTTCCTGCAAAAGTTAATAAAAGTATATACAGAATTAGAAGACAAACGAATAATAAACTGCGCCACTACTCATTTTTTAATCGCAAAATTATTTTCAAAATACGAATAATATCAAATACATTATGAATTTTTATACGCACACATGTTAAGAGGCAAGGAAATATCTACCATGTAACGATGATAAGAATCATCAGCAATGACTCCACTGCTTTGATCCTCGATCTTACCTGATGGAAGACATGTCAGATGTTCGACAAAGACACATGTAGATTGCATTTATAATAAATAACCTAACTACCTTTTTAAACTAACTTGTAACTAATTTAATAACTACCCAACTGATTTTATTCCCTCAGTTTACCTACTTTGAGAAAATGAAAAGATCAAGAATCCAAAAGAAAAAGAAAGATTATGGATTGTGACAATAATAATTTATTAAGGGGAATTTATTTACCTGGATTATTGTGTGTGAACGTGTCCCATATACTTGGTCTCCTTCCCCCTTCATTTGATGCTCCTTCATACTTCAATTTCATACATAATAATAATCCCATTGCATAAGAAAAATATCAAATACTTTATAAATATTTGTTTCAAGAAAAATATTTTAAATTTTAAATTTATTTTAAATAATTAAATATATTTTCAATATCTATAATAATAAAATCACATTTATAAACCTGGTAAGAAGATGAGGCACTTCCAAATAAGAAACCTTTAGGAAAATTGGTACGATTAAGAGAATCCACAAACTCAACAAACACAAAGATGAACACTATGAGTGAAAAGCCTATAGTTCTCATGGTCTCAAATTTTGATTCTTAACATAACTTTATTGTGAAAATGATGCATGTTTATATAGGTCTAAACATATATTTGAATGAATCATTTTTTAATTGAATTTAATTTAAAATAATCATCATTAGAAGTAACTACCTTTTATCTATTTCTCTTGGTCTTTTCTCATGTTCTTTTTCCTTACTCATATATGAGCAGGTGAAAATGCTTTGAAATATTATTTTACTACCAAAATCAATCTACTGCCAGACACTCTTTAAATTGGCGGCAATTTGAGATCAATAATTATTAAAATTAACTTCTGAATTACATGTGAAAATTTACAAACTAATTAGATAAAATATTTACACAAAATAAAATAGAATAAAAAAGTGGTGTGGTATTGAATTATATTATTTAGTTGATTGATGATATCGATATTTAAGTAAATTTAAAGGTGTTGTTAAAAAAATCACACAAATAGAGTTGGATTTAAATCTCACATTCTTAGAATCGAAACCAAGAGATCAAAAAAAGAAACTTGATGTGTTTCAAATCATGGAATTTTCCCCGATAAAAATTAGATATCTCATACTGCAATTACCAAGATTGATTCTTTCTGCAACAATAGATAACAAAGATCTCTCTCACAAAAACTTTTGGTTAAGTTGAAACAAATCTTTTACCAATTCTTAAATCTTTAATCATGAAAGTTGAATTATAATTTGAAAAAATTATTTGAATCTCAAATTCTTCAAATCTAATCCAACGGGCCTGGAAAGAAACTTGAATTGTGTTTTTTATGAAGGAATTTAACTCATCACTTGAAAATTTTACCATAACTTAAAGCAATTTATATTTCCATCATTGTTATTGTTAAATTATAATCCAGTGTGTCGAAACTATGTGTCAAAAAGATTTGATTTGTTTTAGATTTAAATAGATTTGATTTAAGTCTAGAATAAATTAGATTTGATTTAGTAACAAAAATATATTTTGGGCTTTGGGTTTCGGGTGTAAGCTTAGTTATAAACAGAGGGAGTAACCCCTATTTTTGCAAGCAAGTCAAGCAAGTTGTATTCACAGAATTTACAGTTGCAAGTGAATAACAAAGTTTTCACAGTTTGTGAGCAGAGAGAAACTCTGCAGAAATTATTTGTCTTGTCTTCTTTTCTTTGTTTGTCTCATAATTAAATTGTTATTGTGGTAGAAATTCATCATAGACTTTGGTGGATTTCCAACATCTGGTATCAAAAGCTCGGTTAATCGATTCGAGGGAAGTGTCAATCAAGAACGATTGAAGAATTCACGATGACAAGTTATGGGAATACAAACTATCCAGCAACCCTACCAATTCTGAAAGTTGACAACTATGAGAATTGGTGCAAACAGATGAAAATCTTATTCAGGTGTCAAGGTCTTTGAGACCTTGTAAAAGAAGGAGTCGAAGTGCTTGGAGAAAACGCTTCAGAAGAAGAAAAGAAGAAATATACAGAATCTGAGAAGCTGAGTTATAAAGCATTATTTATAATTCATCGATGTGTCAGCCCAAACAATTTCGAAAAGGTTAGTGATTCAGAATCTGCAAAAGAAGCTTGGGAAATCCTTGAGAAGTCTTTTAGAGGTGCTGAGAAGGTGAAAGAAGTGAGGGTACAAACTCACAAAAGGACGTATGAACTGCTTCAGATGGAAGACAGTGAAAGCATATCTGATTTCTTCACTAGAGTTACAAAACTAGTAAATCAAATCAAGATACGTGGAGAAGCGTTAACAATAAGAGTTGTTGTTTCGAAGATCTTGAGATCTTTAGCTCCTAAGTTCAACCACATAGTGGTGGCGATAGAAGAGGGGAAAGAATTGTCGAAATTGACAAAGGAAGAGCTTCAAGGGACGCTTGAATCTCATGAAAAATAATGAACGAAAGAGTTGCAGGCAAATCGAAGAGTGATGTGGCCTTGCAGGCACATTCAGCAAAAGAGGCCAAATGCAAATGAAAGTGTTTCGACAGAGGTAGAGGTGGCTACAACAAATCGAATGGTAGAGGAAACCAGATCAAAGGAAACATGTCGAATCAAAGAAGACCATACCAAGGAAACCAAAGAGGTGGTGTTGCAAATAGAGGAAGAGGTGGTGGTCGAAAACCTGATAAGAGTCACATTCAATGCTACAATTGTCAAAAGTATGGTAATTATTCGAGTAATTATCCAGAAAAACGAAAGAATCAAGAAAATGATGTAAAACTTGTAAAACACGAAGAAGAAGAAGAAGAAGAAGAAGAAGAGATGATGTTGATGGTCACAACAAAAGATGAAGATAGATTCAAGGACCAATGGTACTTGGACTCAGGAAAGTCTGGTTTGTCAATATAAAACCCTCAATGAAAAATATGGTAAAATTTTCAAATGATAATACCCTAGCAGTTGAAGGTATTGGTGTTGTTATGATTATGAGGAAAGATGGCAAGAGGTCAGTAATTTCTAATGTGTTGTACATACCAGACATGAAGAGAAATTTTCTCAGTATCGGGCAGTTGGTCGAAAAGAATTATAAAGTATCAATCGAAGATAAGATGATGAGAGTCATTTATGCAAATGAGAGATTAATCTTGAAGGCTCCTATATCTCAGAATCGAACTTTCAAGATTGAACTAAATGTGATGGAGCACAAGTGCCTTTCAAATGCAGCTGGCAGAGATGAATAGATATGGCATTATAGACTAGGTCATCTCAACTTCAGAGACATCAGAGATTTGAAGAGAAAAAATATGGTTTCAGGATTGCCTGAAATTGACATTCCAAACGAAGTATGTGAGGAATATGTGCAGGCGAAGCAACACAAGAATAGCTTCAGCAAGGATGCAGGAAGCAGATCGAAGGCTATTCTTGAAGTCATATACTCTAATGTATGTGGACCAATCCAGGTGGATTCGATGGGAGGTAATAAATACTTTGTTACATTCATAGATGATTTTAGTCGAAAGCTGTGGACTTATCTGATCAAGAAGAAAAGTGAAGTGATCGAAGTATTTGCCAAGTTTAAGTCTATGGTCGAAAGACAAAGTGGTCGAAAGCTCAAAGTTTTGAGAACTGATGGTGGTGGAGAATATGTGTCGAAAGACTTCGACATACTATGTGAAAAGGAAGGGATTGTGCATAAGGTGGTGCCACCCTATACTCCACAACAAAATGGAATTGCAGAAAGGAAGAATCGAACCATCATGAATATGGTGAGAAGTATGTTGAAAGGCAAGAATTTACCTAAAGAGTTTTGGGGTGAAGCTGTTTCGACTGCAACATACGTTTTGAATAGATGTCCTACAAAGAAGCTAGAAGGAATTACTCCAGAAGAATGTTGGTCTGGTGTGAAGCCTAGCTTGAGTCATCTGAAGGTATTTGGATCTATTGCACATAGACATGTGCCAAATCAGTTGAGAAGAAAACTTGATGACAAGTCAAGTCAAATGATTCTAGATGGATATCATTTGATAGGAGGCTACAAGTTGTTTGATCCAGAGAACAATAAGATTGTAATCAGCAGAGACGTGATCATAGATGAGTTTAAATAATGGGATTGGACTAAAAATGTCAAGAAAGATTCAGTGGAAATCCTATTCGAAGAGCCAAAAACTCAAGTCGAAAGTGAAGTTCGACAAGAGGAACCAACAGATATACCAAGTACAAGCAGACCTCAAAGAACAAGACGCATTCCTGCAAGATTGCAAGATTATGTGATTACATCAAATGATGTAATAGATAATGAAGGTGAACTGATACATTATGCTTTCTATGCAGATGTCGAACCTGTTAATGCAGCTGAAGCGTTGAAGGATTCGAAGTGGGTGAAAGCAATGAACGAAGAAGTGAAGTCTATCAAAGACAACAACACTTGGTCACTTGTCGAATTGCCTCAAGGAAAGAAGACAATTGATGTCAAGTGGGTATACAAAGTGAAAACGAGTTCGAAAGGCGAAGTAACTCGATACAAAGCAAGGCTTGTGGCGAAAGGATTTCTACAGAAAGAAGGAATAGACTTCGATGAAGTTTTTGTATCTGTTGCTAGGATCGAAACAATCAGGTTGGTTGTTGGTCTAGAAGAAATAAACAGTTGGCACATATGTCAGATGGACGTGAAGTGTGAATTACTAAATGAACCCTTAGATGAAGAAGTCTATGTTAAACAACCAGTTGGGTTTGTGAAACATGACGAAGAAAGAAAGGTGTACAGGCTGCATAAAGCCCTGTATGGATTGAAACAAGCTCCAAGGGCTTGGAATAAGAAAATTGATAGTTTTCTAAGGGAGAAGGAATTTGTGAAGTGCACAACTGAACATGGAATATATGTAAGAAGACGCAAGAGTAAATTGCTTATACTATGTCTCTATGTAGATGATTTATTGATAACAGGTAGCTGCAAGAGTGAGATCGAAGACTTCAAAGGTGATCTCAGCAAGGAATTCGAAATGTATAATTTGGGTGAGATTTCATATTTCCTTGGAATCAAAATCTACAAGAGCAGTAGAGGTTTGATGATGCATCAAAGAAGATATGCAGGAGAAATTCTCAAGAGGTTTGAGATGGAAGAATGCAACTCAACTTTGACACCTGCAGAACCAAGACTGCAACTGTCGAAAGATGCAGGTGAAGATGATGTTGATCCAACCCAATACAGAAGACTTATTGGATTATTGAGATATCTTTGTCATACAAGGCCTGGCTTAACATACAGTGTATGTATGGTAAGTAGATTCATGCAGAAGCCAAAGGTATCACATCTAGCAGCAATGAAGAGGATACTAAGGTATCTCAAAGGAACTTTAGATTATGGCATTTTATTTCTTATAGATGATAAAGGAAAAGAATGCAAGTTAGTGGAATACACTGATTCAAGTTGGTGTAGTTATGCTGAAGATCGAAAGTCAACAACAGGATATGTGTTTATTCTAGGTGGTGCACCAGTTGCTTGGAATTCAAGAAAGGAACCAGTAGTGGCATTATCATCATGCGAAGCAGAATACATAGTTGTTTCTCTTTGTGCATGTCAAGCAACTTGGATGGTGAACTTGGTCGAAGAGATAACAGGGAAAGATCATGGAGCAATTACCATGAAGATCGAAAACATGTCAGCTATCAATTTGGCGAAGAATCCAATAGGACATGGTCGAAGTAAGCACATCGAAATGAGGTTTCATTATCTTCGAGAGTAGGTAGCAGATGGGAAGATGAATTTGAAACACTGCAGAACTGAGAATCAGATTGTATACATCATGACGAAGGGAGTGTAAGTCGAAGTATTCAGAAGACTAAAAACCATGATGAATATAGATAGTTTAGACACAATGAATTAGGTGGTGTGTTAAATTGTAATCCAGTGTGTCAAAACTATGTGTCAAAAAGATTTGATTTGTTTTAGATTTAAATAGATTTGATTTAAGTCTAGAATAAATTAGATTTGATTTAAGTCTAGAATAAATTAGATTTGATTTAGTAACAAAAAGATATTTTGGGCTTTGGGCTTAGGGTGTAAGCTTAGTTATAAATAGAGGGAGTAACCCCTATTTTTGCAAGCAAGTCAAGCAAGTTGTATTCACAGAATTTGCAGTTGCAAGTGAATAACAAAGTTTTCACGGTTTGTGAGCAGAGAGAAACTCTGCAGAAATTATTTGTCTTGTCTTCTTTTCTTTGTTTGTCTCATAATTAAATTGTCATTATGGTAGAAATTCATCATAGAATTTGGTGGATTTCCAACAGTTATATGGGACACGCCTTTGAATATCTAAAATTGTCCCCTGAATGAATTCGAAAATGCCTATTTGAACGCATCAAATATCCTTTTCCCCAAAATATAGTTCGGATATGCATAATCGAATACACCTTTAGAGAAATTCAGAGACGCATACCCGAAGTCACCTTTCGCTTTAGAAAATCCAACATTTAGTTCGGCTATGCATTTCTGAATAAATCTCAAGGTAATTCGGAATGATAAGAACTACGTGAATATCTTCAAAACTTGATCTTGATTGTATAGTAGAAATGGATTGAGAGTTAGAGAGACTTTTTTTGCTTTGAATAATGAAAATGCAGAAGAGGGAAGGTTCTGAGGCGATGTTTTTATATGTTCATCACGTTCGAAGTGTCATATTTGAACATGTTTTTTATTTATTTAAAAAAAGACGTATTCGGACATGTATGTCTAAACACATCCTTAAAATACTCCGTTAGACATATTTAAAATTTATTTTACAACAAATTAGTATAAGATACATTCGGAGTGACATTTCCAAAAACAAAAAGACATTTTAGAAATTTCGTACATAACCTAAAAGAAATAATAAAAGTGGAAAGAGAAATTACCTAACTTAAATCCAGGCAAGTTATAGACAAAAACAAAAATTTGAAAAAGTTACATTGGATTCTAACCTAAATGTTATTGGATTTAAGTCTAACAAACCTTGATTTGAATCCAAGGTGTCATGGGAAAACGTTGAGATCTTGATTTAGTTGTGGATTTGAATCCAATTGAACATGACTCAAATCTAAGGTATTAGAAACATGAGACTTAATTTTTATAAAATGTATTAATTTAAAAATTTCCTTAATTCTCTAGCATTGGGACTTATTGATGGATACAATTAAATTAATTGTAAGCTAAATTTAGTATTGACATCAATCCAAATAAATTAAGAATGCACCTTAAAAATTATGCGCCTAAACATATTGGTCTTAGTCTTATTAAGCAACCTATAATTTAGTAGTCTCAGTAAATAATGTGACCTTGAACACAATCATTTTGGTTCCAAATAATAGTTATGAAAGGTGATATATCTCTACAATAGTGTACAAGTATTTTACCGTGTAAGTATTATGGAAATGTAATTCAAGTCTAGCTTGTTATGTTAGTTAATTTTTTTTTACTAATTAAGTTGATATGCAGAAGTAGCTTACACATGTTCATACACGTCTTGACAATGAGCAACAAATTTCAAACACATTGTATGATTCAGTCATGTCCTTACTCAATCAATTAACAATTCAGTGTGAAAAACCATCTGTTTCTGCGCCATCTGCTGCTAGTTCTTCAGGGTTGACACATAATCTTTCTTCTAGCCCGATTTTTAACCAAACGATTCCAGAAGTGAATACACCAACCCAAATCCCAAACCGCACTGCTGCGATATTTACATACACACCATCATATCCAATAGATGCGGTCTACGTCCGCCCTACTCCACCACCACAACTATTTTTTCAACTATCCCACCACCACAACCACCTTACCATATTCCATGACCCTACAAGGTGATGTTTCATCTCAACCACTTCACACCACATTCCATCAACTTAAACAAATTGTACACACCAAAGTTATCGCCTCATTACACCATATAGATACCCACATTAACAGAAAACAACAATGACATTCATTATTTCAGACATGTTGAAAGAGGGAATTATTATCCCTAGCCACATCCCCCTTTCTTCCCCAGTTTTACTTGTAAAAAGAAGACGAGACTTGGCAGTTTTGCGTTGATTATCGTGCTTTGAATGTTGTGACCGTTAAAGACAGATTTACAATCCCTACAATAAATGAACTCTTATATGTACTTGGCTTCTGCTAAAGTTTTCACCAAGCTAGACCTACGTTCAAATTATCACAAGATTCGCGTGGCGTCAAAAGACACTCATAAGACAACTTTTAAAACTTTCGACGGGCACTATGAGTTTCTCGTTATGCCTTTTGGATTAGCAACCACCCCCTCCATTTTTCATTCTACCATGGATGATCTTTTAAGACCTTATTTACGCAAATTCTTTTTAGTTTTTTTATGACATCCTCATTTACAGTGCTAATTTCATTGACCATCTTACTCATTTGCGGCTTATTTTTTACTTATTGCAGTCTAATGTCTTTGTTGTGAAGTTATCTAAGTGTGTCTTTGCAGTTGATAAGGTCCATTATTTGGGACATGCAATTTCACAAGGAACTGTTGCGCCTAATCCAGACAAAATCCAAGCTATATTAGACTGGCCTCAACCATACTCACTAACGGCTCTCAGAGGATTCTTGGGACTTACAGGTTTTTGTCGTCATTTCGTTAAAAACTACGCCTCACTCGCCGCTCCCCTCACTGATTTGCTTCGTTCCACTAAGTTCGTTTGGAGTACATTTGCGGCCCCAGCCTTTACAGAATTACAATGAAGAAAGACCGACATGTCGGTCTTAACTCTATCTAATTTTACACAGAAGTGTATAGTCAAAACTGATGCATCGGTGTCATACTCCAAATTTGTCCTACCGGTGTTAATGGCCAATTTATTATAATTGATCATTTTTCTATTAATTTTGGTGTCATTATATTTTTGTTTAAAATTATAATTAATTTATATTTACATTTCATTATTTGTTTATTTTAAATTTTGTTTTAGATGTGTTAAGATTCATATGTGAGGGAGGTGTATTTCAAGATTTATTTTGATTGGTTCATCATTTACTGACTAGTTGGCCCATTAGGTTTTTAGAGGCCCTTTTAAAATAGATTTTTGTTGGTTTTATTTTATTTTTATTGGTTACCAAGGTTGTAATATAGTGGGAGAACTGATTTATTTTTCATTTTATCGCAAATTTGCGGATAGCTAGAGTCGCCATCGACTTTTACTTTATCCAATAAGGAAATGGAGAAAAGAACAGGAAAGACCATCGAGAATTTATTGAGTTTGGGGGGTAGGTTATGAAAAGGGAAGGTGTTAGCGTACTTTTCATCCGTAGTTATCGACGAGCTCTTAATCGCTAGCTCACTTTGTTTGAAAATGCTTGGTGTTCATGTTTGTTTAAAAATATTTTGAAAATGCCTAAGTACGTCAACTTTGTAATGATTCTTGTATAAGTTAAGAATGCGTATAAAGTGTCTGTTTTTGAAAATATTTCTGAAGAGTGTTTGTGAAACAAATGTTTTTTTGTGAGCAAGTGATTACGAGCTATCTACCTACTCGAATGTCTTTCGTGTTATTTTCCTCCTCCTTAGATAGTGATATCCTGCCATTAGTTAGTAGGAAGCCCTGTCGTTGGATGTGAAGGGACAGGTGCAGGTCGTCGTAAAGTCATAAAGGCAACTTGTAGGGGCGCTTTAACAATTTATCGTAAGGGACTAAGATCGTTTACCGAAGGCAGCATCGTAAGGATCATCGAGGGACTGCAATCTTTTTAACTGAGGGTATTTGCTAAGGCGTCCCCACGTTTGAGGGACATGACTGTTTTTATTCGAAGGCAACAAGTGGGATTATCCTAGAGGTGAGTGTGTGGAAAAGTGATTCAATTCAATTATTTGATCTTGATTAGAGTTATCTAGCGTTGGTTTTAGATCTTGCCATACATGCCTAGTTACAAAGGTGATCTAAAACCCTAAGGTAACCCCACTTTTACAAAGCTTCGGGGAAGGGGGTACAAAACCATAAAATCGGGGAAAAAAGAAAGTAAACCCTAATTAACTATTAGATACTGTAGCAGATACATAATTGGGTAAAACTAATGCGAAAGTAATAAAGCGTGCGAAGATTGTAAAACAAAGGGAAAAAGAAAATTGAAAATCATTTTGTGATCGTTTGATGATTAAGTTTTGATAATAATCCTAAAGTTTAATTGATTTTTAATTAATCAAAAAGTTAGATAATTTAAATTAATCGAAACCCTAAAATCTATGTTGATTTTAATTAATTGAGAAAACCTAAAAAATCAAATTAGGGTTTATTGATAAAAACCTAAAACTAAGCTAAAACCTAAAATTAAATTATAAATCTAAAATTAAATTAGAAACCTAAAATAAAATTAAAAACCTAAAAAATAAAATTAGGGTTTGTGTTAAAAAAAGTTTTTGAAAAAAGTTTGGTGAAAGAATAGGAAAAAGAAGGAAGAAAAAAGTGAGAAACATAGAATTGGAAAAAGAAATAACCAAATGAGTAGGGGTGGGTGTTAAACCCACGCCCTCAACATGTTTCACGCAGCAAGCATACCACCAGGCCAAGCGCGCCTTGGTGTTAGGATACGCCTTCAATGTGTTTTGTAACAAACATGCAAAAATATGAAATATTAGAGAAACAAAGTGTCAAAAGGCTGGATCGAACTCGGGCCCTTTGATAATAATGCCTTATCGCGTGCGCTTTTACCGCTGAGGCAGCTATACATCCATTAGTATATTATAAATCTGATTGCATTGACCGTAGAGGCGTCGGAGCCCTAGCTCCGGATGTCTTTTTCGGCGACCTATTTTATTTTAACCTGCAAAATAATTATTATTAGAAAGCAAACGATACCCTACCCCCCATGAATCGAGGGCTACGAATTCAATGGTGCAATCGTTTTGGACTGAAAAGGCTTAGTTTTTGAGTTATGGCGCAGACAAGACAAATCGGAACAAACATGGCATTTTGCAATATAGGATGCATGGGACCTCCACGATTGTTCTATTCTGCCTTATTGGATCTCATGAACTCATATCAAACATTACAAAAAGTTAGAATGCACTAAAATAAGAAAATATAGAATTCAAACAAGGATGAAATCGTGATGCTTGCGTGAGTGTTTTTTGGCCATTTGGATCGTTGTAAATGATCCAATCTTACCCTGGGAGTGAATGGAATTGATTGGGATTGCAAGTTGGTGGTGTAAGGAAATGTAATAAGGACTTTGAGATTCTAGGGGTTCTTGAAAAAAGTTTGATATTTTTGGAAAAATTGTGAGACAAGGTTTCGTGTGTAAGGGTTCTCCCTTTGATGTTTGAATTGATATGAATATATAGAGAAAATTAGGGCAAAGATATGATAGGCTTGAACACTTGTAATAAAATATGATTTTATCTTAGTTTATTTTGAATTTAAATTAATAATAATAAAAAATAAAATAAAATAAAATAAACCTCAAGGGGTGTATGAATGAGTATAGAGCACGTTTGGACTCTTAAACAATGGCCCATTAGCCTAAAATATCAAGCTTGCTCAACTTGGACTTCATGCATTTGCTCAAAATTTCCAACCTTGCAATGGTCATAACTCTCTCAATATTTATCTTTTGAAGGTGATCTTGGACCCCTTTCCCCGAAGCTTTGCTCAAAATCCCCACAGAGCAGTTCCCATAAGATTGTCCCCCGCGGAGTCATCTTCATAAAACTCGACGCATTCCTTGCAAGTCTGAAATATCCTAATCATACTCACCGACAGATCCCCCTAGTAGACAAAGGAGTATGATTTTTTTTCTCAGCAATTTCATCAACCTATGGAGTCCCAATACTCATCAGAGGGTATATCATCATCATAATTCACAGAAATTCTCTCCCCCAACTGAGCTTATTTCTCCAACACGGTAAAATTCCTCAGCAGAGCATATTCCTCAACAGCATGTTTCTCCATCAGGGTTTATTTCCCCAACAGGGTTTATCTCCCCAACATGGTTTATCTCCCCCAACATGATACAATCTCCTCAGCTTGAGTCTATCACTTTGACTATTACAAATCACCGGCAAAATTTCTCTCTCCAGCAGAGGGTAGTCCAGACCACTATCCCCAGAGAGTTACTACGAAATCTGAAACCGGACCAGATATTGGTTAATCTTATCCTCCCCAGACGAGTCGACATCCATATCGAAAACTTGGTCAGACAGTACCTCGAAAGGTTATCCATCTCTTTTATCCCCAGTCAGGGTATATAAGAATT
Organism: Vicia faba; assembly: GCA_948472305.1. Lineage (NCBI taxonomy): Eukaryota > Viridiplantae > Streptophyta > Magnoliopsida > Fabales > Fabaceae > Vicia > Vicia faba. The sequence goes on from OX451737.1 coordinate 1,527,461,083, forward strand.
AAACTCCTCAGTAGATCGGTGAACGGCCATTATTCTTGAACTCTTCTCCCCAAAAAGAAATCAACATTCCCCAACAGAGTTTCCTCAAATACCAAGCAGGAGTCCCCAGTAGAGACATCCTAAACAAGATTGAAGAATTATTGTCGCCATCCCCAGCAGTAGTCCGGGATTTATTTTCCCGATCAAAAATGTTATACAAATCTACCGATACACTTCAACAACATCTCACATTCAAACATCATTTGTCATAGCATATGCATACGAAACACATATAGCACACTCTCATTTGCTTTAAGAACATCATTACGCAGTGCACTACATACATCATGACATTGCATAAATAATAACTCTATCTTTTCAGGTAAAGTTTACAAACAGATGAACATCATCAACAATTTTCTAACATGTCGTAGAGTAATTCCTGAAATAGGACATGGCGACTATCTACATGACCAAACAATTTCCTTCAGAAACTGAATTCTGACAGGCATTTCCCTTAGAGACTAAATCTGACAAGTAGCTACTTAAGCACTTTCCCCAGAGAGTTAGTCTGAAAAATATCTCTTCTAGATGAAGTTGGGCGTAGACATTTTCTAGTGCATAATTCAGATAAAGTCAAGCGTAGATTTCCTTCTGATACTCTTTTTGGAAAAAGTCAGGCATAGACTCCTTCCAATACCTCTTCTAGACAAAGTCGGACGTAGACTAATTCTAGTATATCATTCAGATAAAATCAAGCGTAGATTTATTCTGATATTATTTTTAGCCAAAGTCGGGCGTAGACTCATTCCAAACGTATCTTCTAGACAAAGTCGGGCGTAGACTCATTCTAGTATATCATTTGAATAAAATCAAGTATAGATTTATTCTGATATTCTTTTCGGATAAAGTCGGGTGTAGACTCATTCCAGACGTATCTTCTAGACAAAGTCAAGCGTAGACTCATTCTAGTTCATCATTCAGATAAAATTAAGTGTAGATTCACTCTGATATTATTTTGGATGAAGTTGGACATAGACTCATTTCAAATACATCTTCTAAGACAAAGTCAGGTGTAGACTTATTCTGATATTCCTATCAACGGTTACTCTGGATGGCATCTATAAGCCCATCTCCAACGACTCTCTGTCACTTCTCCAAATGGAATCTTTAAGCCCATTCCCGGTATAATCAACCAACAGTGTCACTTCGTGCACAGGCGAGTGCAAATTTCCGGGCACTAAAGTGTTCAATTATCTTCTACCTTCCAGTCACAAATGGCGGTCATGCCAATCTAACTCTTCAGGTTTAAGAAGATTGAACAGGGGCAGTTGTTGTACCCCAAAATTTTCCCTTCCCTTTTTCTTCAAGACATTCTTAAAAGGTCCTCAAATGCTCAAGTTGTCTCAAGAGTTGATCAGATAAATTCTCCTTATAAGCAATAGGTACACAACTAGGGTTTTGTATTTCACAAGGAAGATTGGGTTCTCAAGGTCTCAAGTGGTTTTCATGGCTCCTCATATGCTCCAAAGAATTCTCATACCAAGTTTCAAGTCTTGCATCACAAGTTTATCCTGCAATGAAAACTCTGTGGGGAAAAAAAACTTATCCTGCAATGAAAACTCTGGGGGGAAAGCTTATCCTGCAATGAAAACTTTGTGGGGAGAAATCTTATTCCGCTGGGGAGTTCAGGAGTTTGGGTTGTCTGCCACTTTACTGGGGAGTTACCCTAGGTTGGGGAGAAACAAAAAGTTAACCGTTAACTGGTTGATTTTCAGGCTTCAAGATAACTTGCTGGGGAAACCTGGAGAAACTGGATAATTTCCGCTGTGGGTTGATAGTTTCGACTCCGCTGGGAATTGGTAATTGGTAGTTTCAGCTCCGCTGGGGATCTGTAGTTCAAAGTTTTGGCTCCACTGGGGAATCTTAACGACGTGTTGTAGAGATTGTTCATGGAATAGCCTAAAGACGTTTTCCTAATCTTTCTACCTGTCAGTAATTATTCTTTTTCATCATGTTTATTTGTAAACAGTAATTATGTTCAAATGCATATGTTCATTAATGAATCATTAGACGTTTTTGCAAATAAAACACAAGTGTAAAGAAAAATGGAAATAGTTTTCTGTACTTTGAAAGAGATGTCTTTGTATTTACTTTGAATAAGTGTTTTGTACAAAGGAGACAGACATCCTAGTAAGAGGATGGTGTCATAAAAATGAGAAAAATTTATACAAAGGAAGATGACTAAGTGTAAAAATCCTATGGGGTTCCCATTCTGCTATAGCCTTCGTGACTCCGAATATCTTATCCATTCGTTGCTTCGTCCGAAGATGATTGAATTGATCAGAAGCCTCAGAGCTTGTTTGTGAAGATATTGTCTTTAAAGTGATCCGACGAGACATAGTCATACACTTTAATTCCATAACTTTTTCCTGGACCTCCCTTTCGGGTTTTCAGTCCACCGGGAAACCCTTTTTTTCCCAAGTCGCCCTTTCAGGTTTTCAACTTGTCGGATGCACAGTTTTTTTTTGTTTTATCCCTAATTTTTGCCTGAACCGCCCTTTCGGGTTTTCGATTCACCAGGATGCCCTTGTTTTGCCTAAGTGTGTCAACCTAGCGGGTCTCTTATGCGTAGTATCTTTTGACTATGTCTGCGTTTGCAGAGTGCGGCAGATCATCGCCATCCATGGTGGTTAAAATAATTGCACCACCAGAAAAGATGTTCTTGATCACAAATGGTCCTTCGTAGGTAGGAGTCCATTTGCCCCTGGGATCATTTTGCGGCAAGATGATGCGCTTGATCACAAGATCTCCAACTTGATACACTTGGCGCCTGACTTTCTTGCTGAAAGCTTTGATCATCCGTTTTTGATACGTATGACTGTGGCAAACAGCAGTAAGTCTCTTCTCATCAATTAAGTTTAACTGATCAAGCCGGGTTTGAATCCAATCGTCTTCACTCAAACCAGCATCTTTCATGATTCTCAAGGAGGGAATCTGAACCTCGATAGGTAAAACAACTTTCATGCCATATACCAAGGAATAGGGTGTTTCCCCAGTTGAAGTGCGAGTCGTGGTATAGTACCTGTTGTACCCCAAAATTTGCCTTCCCATATTCTTCAAGATTTGGCAAGATTAATCTCCAGATGGTTCAAAATCTCTCAAGGGTTGCACAGTCCAATTGCCTCCTAACACAGTTAAAATTAGGGTTTTGGTTCTTACAAGGAAGTTGAGGTTTCCAAGGGTCCAATCAAGTCCCATATGCCTATATACATTGTCAAACATCCATATGTCAAGTTTCAAGACTCACAAGGTCAAGTTGCACAGTCAAAAACCATAATTGCTTCACAATCAAGTGCAGGGGTAAAATGGTCATTTGACAGTCAAAAGTCAAAAATTTTGGTCAACATATTATTTTGAAGCCACAATCATCATTTGATCAAGTCTTGATCATGATTCCACAAGCATGGCTCAAAAAGTCTCAAGATGTCAAAAGTTTCTATTTTTGGACAGTTGAAAAGTCAACTGTAAATTGACCAAGGCATAACTTTTTCATGGTTCATCAAAAAAATCCCATCCGATGCTCATTTTGAAGGGGATGACATTTCCTACAACTCATCTTCACACTCCAAGTCCAAGAAATGCTCTCACAAAAAGTTATCAATTCCTACATTATAGGTCATTTTCAAAAGTCAACAAAAAGGCACTTTAAGTCAAAGACCATAACTTGAGATTGGTAAATCAAAATGACATGGGACCAAAGGCATTGGTTATAGGACTTCAAGACCTTTCCAAAATGTCCAAGAACATGTTCATAGCTTCCAAATTGAGCAAGATATGCATTGGAGAAGTTGGAAAAGTTTTGGGAACTTTCAAAAGTCAACTTTGCCTAAAACACTTCATTTTTGCTAATGGGCCTCAAATTCCTTCTGGAATCTTTTCCCAAAGCCTATGCACGACCCATTGAACTTAAAATGATTTATTTTCTTATTTTTAATTAATTAATTGAATTTTTATTAATATTAATTCATTTAATTGATTTTAATTGTAGGAAAATTCAAAAGATATGGTTTTTGGATCTTTTGTGAAGCAAATCTGATCAGGGCAAGCTGGCAATCTCGTTTCTCAATCAAAAAGGCAAAATCATCCATGTTTGGCAAGTTTTATCAATCAAAAAAGTTGGAAAAGATTTGATTAAAATCAAATATTGAAAACATAATTTCATGGACTTTTGGGCCAAGATTTACCCTAGTTTTGATTCCAATACATATGCTGAAGCCAACCCTAGTGTTAACAACGTGAAAGCTTCCATAGAAAACCATAACCAAATTGCAAAAAATCAAGAAATACTTGAAAATTGAAATCAATATTGCAGGTGAATTCAAAGCCTAAAAGTGGTTCCAACGTATTGCTGACATTGCTAGGAATCCATTACCATCAAGAACAAGTCCAGATACGCAAAGAATCAAAGAACACAAGTCCCATGGTTTGCATTATTTTCCAAATCTGCATATCATAATTCATGCGTTTTTAATCCATTTTCTTGATTGGTTTGTGTTGTTAGGAACATTCTGAAGCTAATGGGATAGTTTAATTGTGTTGAAACTTCCTGAATCGAAATCCACCATGGGAGATATCTAGGGTTTCGAAGCTTGACAATTAGGGCTTTGCGCATAAGGAAAAATTGGACCTGGAGACAAGCATTGTTGAATTCGTCAAGGCCAGACGAATTCAACCCAATCCTCGCGCTCAATTTATATCAACCCTAACTCTAATCGTTATTATTCGTGGTTGTAGTTAGTGGGGGTTAAAAACCCCCGCTACTTGTTCTGTATTTTTGCAGGAAAAGTTGAAGAAGACAATACGTGTATGAACGCGACTGGGTGATTCAAATGAGTGGCGCGCGTTTTTGTTTTGTGGCATAATTATTTGGTTCCTTAATATAATATTTGTTTATCAATATGTTTACAAACATACGCAGATGGTGGAGTGGTTAGTGACGTGTTTGTTCACCACTGGGACCTGGGTTCGATTCCCAGGTCCCCCATATAATTGTTGATATTTTTTCCAACACATTCCAATGCAGCACTCATCAAAAGTTCAACAATAAGCCTCATATTCCAGCGTGCCATGTGTCCCCAGCTTCCATCCAGTGGCCAGGAGATGAAGTCCATAATACTCCCCAGTCAATGAGCATGCACACGATCATGAAAGTCAACAAGGCTTAGACTTCTCTTGGGCTAGAATTGCTTCAGTACACCTCCATATGGGCCATCACACCCCCTTTGGTTTGCCTTGTTTTATTTTATTTTCTTTTCTTTTAATACTTTTAATTGTTTTAATTATTATTATTAATTCACCACAAATTAATTTTTCACAAAATAAAATAAGAAATCAAAATTGTAAATATTTTTTTATTATTTATTAAATTTACTATTAACTATTAATTTTGTAAATAAATACTAATAATTAACTTAGCTTAATTTATGTTTAAATTTTAATCTTTTTTTCTTAATAAATAAAAATTATATAGAATTAGGTTTTGACACTTTTGATCATTTTCTTAATTAATCATTATTATCATTATTAATTATTATTATTGTACATACAAATGTAAATTAATTAATTAGTTTAAATTAGTTTAACTTTAACGTTTTTATAATAATTAAAATAAACTTAGAACTAGGGTTTTCTTTTGATTTTTAATTTCTTTATTTTCATTAAATACAAAAAAAAACACAAAAAAATATCTTTCTTTAAATAATTAAATAATTAATAATTAGGTTTAATTTTAATCTAAAGCAAAGGACAAGAAGCTCATAATTTCTCAAAAGGGTCAAAAACCCTAAGGACGTCTTGATTTTAATTCTTTCGCACGTTATTTTATGTAACTGCTTCCAAGGATGTAATAGTAATTAGGTTTATCGCTTTCTTTACTTTCCGCATCTTTATCAAAAACGGGTCTTTGTTTTTTGGCGATGTATAGACCCGCGCCTTGTTATAGCGTAGCTTTTACCTTTCTGTATTTTATTTTTCGCACTCCTAACTGCTAAATTGCATGAAAGAATGTATGATAATTAAAAACAACTCGTAGCTCACAATTGCATGATCCAAGATAAATGTTAACATGAAAACAACACACAATGCACATGCCACTTCTAGGGTACGCCTCACTCGTTGCCTCGAAAATGGTCGTCAAGTATAGGGTGTTTTAGCGGTCGCCCTTATGTCTAAGATCCAGTTGCCTCGAAATGGTTGCCTCGGATTAGAAAGGATCTAGGACATTAGGGTTACTTCTAAGGTGTCCTACTATTGCTTCGGTGACCACACTGTCCCTACAATCGAATTGACCCGAACACCTCCAACGATGGTGCGACCTACCTCTCAATGGTGGGATGACACTATCTTAAGGACTCTTACACAGCCTAATTCCTTAGGGTAGGTAGATGACTCATGGGTACTTGCTCTTTCTAAAAACAAACAAAATACTTTTCACACTGACACTTTCTAAAAGATTTCAAAACAAATTTTTCATACACTCTTGAGGACAGATACAAGAGTTACTTAGGAATTTTTCAATGAAACTTTTTCAAAACCCACTCACATTTGAAAAGCAATCATCTTTTGAAAACATAGTGAGCAAGTACCTAAGAGCCCATGGATAACCATGGATAGAAAGGGTGCTAACACCTTCCCTTTCTATAAATCTACCTCCCGAATCGAGAGACATTCTCAATAAGGAATTTTGCTTTGCTTTTGTCCTTTCCATGTTGGAGAACATAAAAGACGGTGACGACTCTTGCTTACCGTGACATACGCGATCCAGCTTTAAACAGTCAGTTCTATTTCCACCGATCACAGAACTGGCGACTCTGCTGGGGAGACTTAAAGTGAGGTGTACCTTAGGATTAGATCATACTTATGTTTTCAATTGCTTTGTTTTGTTTGCTTTATTATTATGGGCATTGTCTTGGAGTTTCATAGATCCTAACCCGGATCTGGGGAAAACCTTTTAGGTAGCATAAGCTGTGAGGGACCTGTCCGGCGTAGACCAACACGGGTGAAGCAGTGGCTACGTTGGTGTGGCACCTTGGTCTGTACCGATATCCCTTGTGTTGCAACGAGGAGAATATGGGTCTTCTGAGGAGTCATTAAGCACCAACCGACCTTAGAACCCTAATTTGACCCAACTTGGCCATAGAGCAGTAGCAGTATGCTACACCCATTGAGGCTAAACTCTCGCGATGGTTCTGGCCGCAAGAAAAGATTGTGATGCTGGAGTTATGACCGATTGAGGGTAGTCAGTGATATTGGGATCCTCTAGAACCCGATTACTTTTGATAGGACATGTCTTAACCAACAAACTGAAAGAGGGTAGTACTTGAACTTCATGTTGGCCTAAACTCTAAGGGCTATCCTGTGTGACTTGTGTGCCTTATCATGTTTGCCTTTGTGAATACTTGTGGTGTGCTTTATCATGACATCATACCATCATAGACATTGCATGCATCCTGCATAAGGACTGACCCATTTCAAAGACAAGAGGGTTTCATCTTTGCCCTGTTTTGTAGGACATCATGACGCCTGTGCGAAGGAACACTATCTGGCTTAATTTTGTTCACCCACCTGAGTTGCTTGAAGAATTGGTTAGCAGAATTCCAAACACTACTTCCTTCATCCAGAGGCATGGTTATCTTCTCGGTTTAGTCACTTCAAAGTGGGACCAACAATTGATGAGTGTCTTGACCCAGTTTTATGATCCCCTGTACAATTGCTTCACCTTTCAAGACTTCCAGCTGGTCCCTACCCTGGAAGAATTCTCTGATTTTCTTGGTATCCCTATCTTGGATCAGACTCCCTTCACTGGTTGGGAAAAGACTCTTAGGCTTGAGGAGATTGCTGCAGCCCTTCCCTTGACCAACAAAGAGGTAATGGACAACTGGGTGACTAGAAGCAGAGTTAAGGGTTTCTTGGCCAAGTTTCTGATTGGTAAAGCTAACAGTTTCTGGAATGACTTAGACTTCAGGGCGTATGAAGACATTCTGGCTCTCTTAATCTATGGCCTAGTTTTGTTTCCTAATCCTGATAACTTCATTAACGTCATTGCCATAAGGATCTTCATGCCTCGGAACCCTGTGCCCACTCTCTTGGGTGATATCCTGCAACAACTCTATGCTCGTACTGCCCGAAGACGAGGAACTATGTGGTGTTGTACTCCTTTGTTAGTGAGGTGGTTTATTTCTCACCTCCCTAAGTTTGTGCTGAAGAACAAAGAAGGAAGAGGCTGGGCTCATAGGTTAATGTCTCTCACTGATAATGACATCATTTGGACTCTCATAGGTTTGGATGAGGTAGCTGTTATTGATCGTTGCGGAGAGAATCCTAATGTTCCTTTGATTGGTACCCAAGGAGGAATCTCTTATAATCCATGTCTAGCTCTCCGTTAGTTTGGAAGAGCCAGAAGAGCAGGGCCTCATGAGATGTTGGTGCCTCACATCAGTTTTGAGTTTCAGGTAGATAGTGACGAGCTGCGTCGTAGATTCATCAAGGCTTGGGACAAAATTCACAAAGCTGACCCACATGAGTTGGGACCGAAGACTTCTCTACCTATGGAACCCTACTACAGATGGGTCCGCATCCGTGCTCAGAAGTTAGGTATGCCATACGAAGCTGTCAGACCCATCACTCTTGAATATCCTGATAGAGACGGTGTACTCCCTCCTCAACTACAAGAAGAACGGGATTCTTATCGGGAAAAGTTCAACGAGCAGGAATTGAAGATCCAGAAGCTGACAAAGCAGTTAGAGAATGAGTGGACTTTGAATGACTACATCCATACTGAGAAAAAGAGGCCCTGGGATCACTGATGAGCTTTGGATGTTCTTTTACAGTTTTTATTTCCCTTTTCAGTATTTCCATTTTATGTAACGCCTAAGGGCAATCTGTTGAACAATTTAAATTTCAAAGTTGAATCTAATGAAGTGTGTTTCCTTTTTGTCTACAAAGTTGATTCCCGATTGTCTTTGAAAACATAATTCATATGCATTTCATTCATCATATGCATCACATGTACTCTTCTTTTCAGGTTGCTTAATGTTCTTCGCTGTTTATTTCAGCAGTCATCATGAATCCTGAATCATCTACTGAGCAATCCATCAAGGCCCTCCAGGCCCAGAACGCCCAGTTCCAAGAGTTGATCATGAGTTTAGCACAAGGTCAAGAAGAATTGAAGGCTCTGCTGGTAAAGAAGAAGAAGAAGAGAACTGTACTATTCAACACTGGACGGAGGTTTGGCAACACACTGCAAAATGAGGCTGACCAAGCTGCTTCCTCTGTAGGCAAGGGCAGTCCCCAAGGGGGAAGGGTTCCTAGTCTTGTGGTCTCTGACAACGAGACGGATTTCAATGAAGAGCAATACCCTCCCGCTGAAGACAGGTACAAGCAGTTAGAGGATCGTCTGAGTGCCATGGAAATTCAACAGGTGCCTGGGTTGGATTTTGGAGATCTAGGTTTATCTTCTGGGGTGGTGATCCCACACAAGTTCAAGGCACCATCTTTTGCGAAGTATGACGGAGCTTCCTGCCCTAAGCTACATCTCAGATCTTATGTGCGGAAGATCCAACCGTATACTGTGGACAAGAACTTATGGATCCATTTCTTCCAGGATAGCCTTTCAGGGGCTCAACTCGAGTGGTTCTATCAGCTGGATGGAGCCAGTATTTGAAACTGGGAGGACTTGGCTACTGCTTTTTATAAGCAGTATCAGTACAATGCCGACCTCGCTCCTACACGTACCCAACTCCAGGGTATGTCGCTAGGATCGGGAGAAGGTTTTAAAGAGTACGCGCAAAAGTGGAGGGACCTGGCTGGCAGGGTGCAGCCACCGTTGACTGACCGTGAGCTTGTTGACATGTTCTTGGGGACCCTGTCTGGGCCGTTCTTCAACCACCTGATTGGTAATTCTTCTGCAGGGTTTACAGATCTCATTCTGACGGGAGAAAGGATAGAAGCTGGTATGAAATCAGGGAAGATACAGAAAGGTGCATCCTCAAGTTCTGAAAAGAAGCCTTTCAAGAAGGAAGCCAGTGTTGTGTATGGTCCCAGAAGACAAAATAAACCGGAACTCCGCCAAGCTGTCAACGCGGTGGTGATTTCAAAGCCTGTTGCCGCTCCTCGGTAACCTAACCAACCAAGGGGTGAGAGACCCAGAAGAGAATACACTCGGCTTAGTATGACCTTGTCTCAGATCTTGCCGCAGATGCTATCAACCAACTTGGTAACTGTCAGAGAAGCTCCGAAGGTGGTAAACACAACCTCTCTGAAGTACAATCCCAACGCCCGCTGTGCTTATCACTCTGATAGCCCAGGGCATTCTACTGATGATTGTTGGGCCCTAAGGAATAAGGTTCAGGACCTTATTGATGCTAAAGAGGTTCAGTTCGAGGCGCCCGAGAAGCCTAATGTGGTGACAGCTCCCATGCCCAATCATGGGGTGAATGCTATCAGGGATGGTGACGAAGTGGAGGAATCTGAATTCAACAGCTGGATCTACCAAACGACCGACGGTGGACTGAACAATTGGACAGCCAAAGATTTCATACCTGTTACTTTTGTTACTCAGTAATGAACTCCTTTGTTTTTAAATTTGTAACGAACAATAATTTGAAACCTTTTGGCCCGGTGTATTACCCGGGGCACCGTGGCTTCATTTGTGAGGGCTTATTACTTGTCATTTCCATATATCATGAATAAAAACATTGGACGTTTTTCGCATTTCGAATCTTGTGCTCCCTTTCTTTCTTTATATATTGCAAGACAGCTATATTTACACACACTCACCTATACAGGTTTCAATCCACTCTGGATCTCGCTGGTAACGACTCTGCTACCGCCAGTTATGACTTCGAAAATCCGATCAACTTAGCCGAAGACGAAGGTGAAGATGATTGTGAAGTGCCTGGTGAGCTTGCAAGACTGCTACTCCAGGAAGAGAGGGCCATTCAGCCACATGAAGAGCCAGTGGAAACGGTAAATCTGGGTACTGAGACAGACAGAAAGGAAGTCAAGATTGGTGCCAATCTGGAGCTCAGCGTGAAACAATGGTTGATTCAGATGCTGCATGATTATGTGGAAATCTTTGCCTGGTCCTACAAAGACATGCCTGGGTTAGATACTGACATTGTGGTCCATCACCTGCCTACCAAGGAAGACTGCCCTCCGGTTAAACAGAAGGTCCGCCATATGCGTCCAGAGATGTCCGAGAAGATCAAAGCTGAGGTTATGAAACAATTTGATGTCGGGTTTCTAGCAGTGACTTCTTACCCTCAGTGGGTCGCCAACGTGGTTCCCGTGCCGAAGAAGGATGGTAAGGTCCGAATGTGTGTTGATTACAGGGATCTGAACAGGGCGAGCCCTAAGGATGACTTCCCTCTGCCTCACATTGACGTTTTGGTTGACAATACTGCTCAGCACAAGGTGTTCTCCTTCATGGACGGCTTTTCAGGTTATAATCAAATCAAGATGGCTCCGGAAGATATGGAAAAGACTACCTTTGTTACTCAGTGGGGCACCTTCTGCTACAAGGTCATGCCTTTTGGGTTGAAAAATGCTGGGGCAACCTACCAATGTGCCATGGTTGCTTTATTTCATGACATGATCCACCATGAGATTGAAGTATACGTCGATGATATGATTGCGAGGTCTCAAACTGAGGAGGAACATCTTGACCATCTGCAGAAGCTGTTTGACCGTCTGAAGTTGTACAAGCTGAGGTTGAACCCGAACAAGTTCACTTTCGGGGTAAGATCTGGAAAACTACTAGGTTTCGTCGTAAGCGACAAAGGTATTCAAGTGGACCCTGCCAAGGTTAAAGCCATACAAGAGATGCCAGTTCCCAAGACAGAGAAAGAAGTCAGAGGCTTTCTAGGACGACTGAACTACATTCCCCGATTCATCTCGCACCTAACTGCTACCTGTGAACCAATCTTCAAGCTACTGAAGAAAGATCAAGTAGTACGTTGGAACGATGAATGTCAGGCCGCTTTCGACAGAATCAAAGAGTATCTCCAAGAACCACCCATCCTTATGCCACCGGTTGAAGGGAGACCTCTAATACTATACTTGACAGTACTTGATAGCTCAATGGGGTGTGTGCTGGGGCAGCATGACGAGTCTGGCCGAAAAGAGCATGCCATTTATTACCTTAGCAAAAAGTTTACCGACTGTGAGACCCGATACTCACTGCTCGAGAAAACTTGCTGCGCTTTGGTATGGGCTACTCGCCGGCTGAGACAGTATATGTTGACTCACGCTACTCTCTTGATTTCAAAAACAGATCCAATAAAGTACATATTCGAAAAGCCCGCCTTGTCCGGAAGAATAGCAAGATGGCAGATGATCTTGACGGAATATGACATCCAGTACACGACTCAGAAAGCAATCAAGGGAAGTGTATTGGCAGACCATTTGGCACACCAGGCAGTGGATGACTACCAATCTATGAACTTTGAGTTTCCAGACGAGAACATCATGGTAGTGACTAATTGTGAAGTACCTGGACCGGATGAAGGACCTGAGGAAGGATCCCGATGGTCTATGCACTTTGACGGAGCCTCAAACGCTTTGGGTAATGGTATTGGCGTTGTGATCATATCCCCGAAAGGCACTCATACTCCATTCACTGCCCGGCTATGTTTCAACTGCACAAACAACATGGCAGAGTATGAGGCATGTATCATGGGTCTTCAAGCTGCAATTGACTTAAGGATCAAGTTTCTGAGTGTCTTCGGAGATTCCGCTCTCGTGATTAACCAGATCAAAGGCGAGTGGGATACGAAACACCCAAACCTTATTCCTTACAAAGAGTGTGTGTTGACATTGATCCCTCATTTCACGAAGATAACTTTTGAACACTTCCCAAGAGAGGAGAATCAGTTGGCGGACGCGCTGGCTACAATGTCTTCTATGTTCAAGGTCAAATGGGATAACGAAGCTCCCCGGATCATTATCTGGAAGTTGGACGAACCTGCATATTGCTGTGATCTTGAGGCTGAGGTGGTAACTGAAAAACCTTGGTATCATGAAGTGAAGAGATACCTGGATGCTCAAGAATACCCCGAGGGTGCATCTGTCAACGACAAAAAGTTTCTGAGAAGGTTCGCGGCAAAGTTCTTCCTCAGCAACGGCATTCTCTACAAGCGAAACCATGATTCAACCTTACTGCGTTGTATGGATAAGGCTGAAGCAGAAAAGATCATGGCAGAGCTACATGAAGGTACCTTCGGAACACATTCCAGTGGGCATACCATGGCAAAGAAAATCCTTCGGGCAGGATATTTCTGGTCCACAATGGAAGCCGACTGTTACCAACATTCTCGGACATGTCATAAGTGCCAGATTTATGCAGATAAAGTACACGTTCCTCCAGTCCCTCTGAACGTTCTGACAGCTCCTTGGCCATTCGCAATGTGGGGCATTGATATGATCGGCGAGATCAAACCTACGGCATCCAACGGGCATCGCTTCATCCTGGTGGCGATCGATTACTTTACAAAGTGGGTTGAAGCAGCTTCCTACGCTACGGTAACCAAGAACGTCGTGGCACGGTTCATTCGACACAACCTGATCTGTCGATACGGCATCCCGGAAAGGATCATTACGGACAATGGTACCAATCTCAATAACAAGATGATCACTGAGCTCTGCGAGCAATTCAAGATACAGCACCACAACTCTTCTCCCTACCGGCCGAAGATGAATGGGGCTGTAGAAGCAGCTAATAAGAATATCAAAAAGATTGTGCAAAAGATGACAGTGACCTATAAAGATTGGCACGAGATGTTACCGTTTGCTCTTCATGGGTACCGTACCTCAGCAAGGACGTCAACCGGGGCAACTCCCTTTTCCTTGGTATATGGCATGGAGGCAGTCTTGCCGATTGAAGTCCAGATACCCTCTCTCCGGATAATGAAGGATGCAGGCTTGAGCAAAGATGACTGGATCCAGACTCGACTTGATCAGTTGAACCTAATTGACGAAAAGAGACTCACTGCTATTTGTCATGGTCAAACGTATCAAAAACGGATGATCAGGGCATTTAACAAGAAAGTCAGACCACAAGAGTATCAAGTTGGGGACCTGGTAATCAAGCGCATCATTCTTCCTCAAAGTGATCCCAGGGGCAAATGGACCTCTACGTACGAAGGGCCATTTGTGGTTAAACATGTCTTCTCAGGAGGAGCCATGATTCTAACCACCATGGATGGTGACGACCTTCCTCACCCCGCCAATGCAGACATAGTAAAAAGATACTACGCATGAATTAAAGACCCGCTAGGTTGACACACCTAGGCAAAAATAAGGGCTTCCCGGCGGACCAAAAGAGTTCGGGCAAAAATAAGGGATAAAATGAAAAAAATCTGTACACCCGGCAAGTCGAAAACCTGAAAAGGCGGCTTGGGCAAAAATGGGTATCCCGGTGGACTGAAAACCCGAAAGGGCGGTCCAGGCAAAAGTTAGGGATTAAAGCGTAATACTATGTCTCATTGAATCACCTTGCATCCAGAATCCGGTATCAACCATCAGGATCAGACGGCATCGATCAATCAACTTCATCTTCAACTAAGCAGCCAAGTGATGAGACGCTCGAAGATATAAAGGCGATAGCAGAGTTGGAACCCAGTGGGATTATTCCTTTCACATAGCTGTTTTGTTTTCCTTTTCACAAAAATTGTAAACTCTATGTTGTTCGGCGGCGTTCTCTTACTAGGACGTCAGCCTCTTGTACATAAACGCCTATTTACAGGCAAATTCCAAAAATCAATACAAATTCACTTTTCAGATAAATTGCCAATTGTTTTTCCTTTTTCTGTTTTGTTTTGCAAAGAACGTCCAATGTTCATTTTTGATATATGCATTTGACACTAATTGCTAACTCATAAATATCTGCATACGAAACAAAGGACTAATTGCAGGTGACATTAGAAACAGGGGCAATAATGAGTTGTCTAAGCGATCTAGTTGCTCTGTCCACCAAGGTACCAAGGTAAGTTCGGCTGAAGAATGTAACCCAGATACCTTCACTCCCCGCCGAGTAAGATAAGATGTAGCTATACTCTCCCAAGCAGTTGGTCTCCAATCAACCCTAACAAGGCAAAGTATCCCTAGCAAGTCAGCAACACTCTCCCCGAGCAGAGTTAGTCTAGTGTCAGCCTTAAGGAAGTTGGATTGTCCCCAGAAGATCTCAATATTCCCCAGCGGAGTATATAGATATTCCTAAGCAAGCATCCCCGGCAGTCTTGATCTAAGATTGTTCCCCGGTGGAATATAGACATCCAGTGGAGCCATTCCCCAGTACAGTTCAAAAGGTCCCCCATGAGAGCTGAATCAATCTCCCCAGTAGGAAGCTTATCCCCAGTAGATTCTGGAAGCTTATCACTTGCAGAGTACGAAAGCGTCTCCCCGGCTTTATTCAGAAGGTTATTCCCAACCAGAGCTTATAACTGGGTTATCCTCAGCTAATTACCACGGAAAGATCGTCCTCGGCGAAGTTCTTCCTATCCCCAGCGGAGTTCAAATCTTCCAACAAAGCTTATCAACGGAATCCCTAGCGGAGTTATCATCAAAACCTCAGCGAAGTATCTCTTCCCACAGAGTATTCCCCGCAGAATAATCTCTTCAGCAAAGTTTATTCCTCAACGGAGTCATCTTCTCCTACCGGTTCATCCTTGCAACCATCATCCCCAGCGGAAACGAAGAATTCTACTCTTCAACATCAGCCCAGGATTTAACTTCTCGGCATTCGTCAAGGATTTATTTTCCTAGACGAAAATACATTCATAAACATCACATCTTCATACATTATAGCATGTATATACGCATCATGAACATACAACCTCGTTTATTTTGAGAACATCACGCATTTCATACATCATGACATTACATACAACTAATGTTTCGCCTTTTCAGGAAAAAGGTCAATACAAAGATGATTACTATCAACTGTCGTAATTCCAGATTCGATACCTGTATCTAGCCAGGGCATATCTGTGACCGATTACTTATGGATTCGACACCTGTATCTAGCCAGGGCATATCTGCATAAAAAATTTTCCGGACTCGATTCCTGTATCCTGCCAGGGCACGTCTGAAGAGTTTGAAGATTCGATTCCTGTATCCGGCCAGGGCATATCTGTTGACGACTAATTCCAGACTCGATTCTTGTATCCTGCCATGGCACGTCTGAAGAGTTTGAAGATTCGATTCCTGTATCCGGCCAGGGCATATCTGTTGACGACTAATTCCGGACTCGATTCCTGTATCCTGCCAGGGCACGTCTGAAGAGTTTGAAGATTTAATTCCTGTATCCGGCCAGGGCATATCTGTTGACGACTAATTCCAGACTCGATTCCTGTATCCTGCCAGGGTACGTCTGAAGAGTTTGAAGATTCTATTCCTGTATCCGGCCAGGGCATATCTATTGACGACTAATTCCAGACTCGATTCCTGTATCCTGCCAGGGCACGTCTGAAGAGTTTGAAGATTCGATTCCTGTATCAAGCCAGGGCATATCTGTTGATGACTAATTCTAGACTCGATTCCTGTATCCTGCCAGGGCACGTCTGAAGAGTTTGAAGATTCGATTCATGTATCCGGCCAGGGCATATCTGTTGACGACTAATTCCAGACTCGATTCCTGTATCCTGCCAGGGCACGTCTAAAGAGTTTGAAGATTCGATTCCTGTATCCGACCAGGGCATATCTGTTGACGACTAATTCCAGACTCGATTCGTGTATCCTGCCAGGGCACGTCTGAAGAGTTTGAAGATTCGATTCCTGTATCCGGCCAGGGCATATCTGTTGACGACTAATTCCGGACTCGATTCCTGTATCCAGCCAGGGCACGTCTGAAGAGTTTGAAGATTCGATACCTGTATCCAGCCAGGGCATATCTACATAAAGAGTTTGAAGATCAACTCATATAACAAGCCAGGTAATTATCTTTCTTTCTCAGGTACGCAAGTTCTCGCTAAGGAATCTCTTACGCGATCGACACCTAGATGGCATCTATAAGCCCATCCTCCTATCCGTCATCTCTCCAATGGCATCCGTAAGCCCATTCCCGTCATCAAACTACTGATACTCTACTATGTGAGTGCAAATTTCTGGGCACTCTAGTGTTTAATCATCTTCCACCTTCGGATCACGAAAGGCACGCAAGCCAATCTACATCCTCAGGTCTAAGAAGATTGAACAGGGGCAACTGTTGTACCCCAAAATTTGCCCTCCCATATTCTTCAAGATTTGGCAAGATCAATCTCCAGATGGTTCAAAATCTCTCAAGGGTTGCACAGTCCAATTGCCTCCTAACACAGTTAAAATTAGGGTTTTGGTTCTTACAAGGAAGTTGAGGTTTCCAAGGGTCCAATCAAGTCCCATATGCCTATATAAATTGTCAAACATCCATATGTCAAGTTTCAAGACTCACAAGGTCAAGTTGCACAGTCAAAAACCCTAATTGCTTCACAATCAACTGCAGGGGTAAAATGGTCATTTGACAGTCAAAAGTCAAAAATTTTGGTCAACATCTTATTTTGAAGCCACAATCATCATTTGATCAAGTCTTGATCATAATTCCATAAGCATGGCTCAAAAAGTCTCAAGATGTCAAAAGTTTCTATTTTTGGACAGTTGAAAAGTCAACTGTAAATTGACTGAGGCATAACTTTTTCATGGTTCATCAGAAAAATCCCATCCGATGCTCATTTTGAAGGGGATGAAATTTCCTACAACTCATCTTCACACTCCAAGACCAAGAAATGCTCTCACAAAAAGTTATCAATTCCTACATTATAGGTCATTTTCAAAAGTCAACAAAAAGGCACTTTAAGTCAAAGACCATAACTTGAGATTGGTAATTCAAAATGACATGGGACCAAAGGCATTGGTTAGAGGACTTCAAGACCTTTTCAAAATGTCCAAGAACATGTTCATAGCTTCAAAATTGAGCAAGATATGCATTGGAGAAGTTGGGAAATTTTTGGGAACTTTCAAAAGTCAATTTTGCCTAAAACACTTCATTTTTGCTAATGGGCCTCAAATTCCTTCTTGAATCTTTGCCCAAAGCCTATGCACGACCCATTGAACTTAAAATGATTTATTTTATTATTTTTAATTAATTAATTGAATTTTTATTAATATTAATTCATTTAATTGATTTTAATTGTAGGAAAATTCAAAAGATATGGTTTTTGGATCTTTTGTGAAGCAAATCTGATCAGGGCAAGCTGGCAATCTCGTTTCTCAATCAAAAAGGCAAAATCATCCATGTTTGGCAAGTTTTATCAATCAAAAAAGTTGGAAAAGATTTGATTAAAATCAAATATTGAAAACATAATTTCATGGACTTTTGGGCCAAGATTTACCCTAGTTTTGATTCCAATACATATGCTGAAGCCAACCCTAGTGTTAACAACGTGAAAGCTGCCATAGAAAACCATAACCAAATTTCAAAAATTCAAGAAATAATTGAAAACTGAAATCAATATTGCAAGTGAATTCAAAGCCTAAAAGTGGTTCCAACGTGTTCCTGACATTGCCAGGAATCCATTACCATCAAGAACAAGTCCAAATACGCAAAGAATCAAAGAACACAAGTCCCACGGTTTGCATTATTTTCTAAATCTGCATATCATAATTCATGCGTTTTTAATCCATTTTCTTGATTGGTTTGTGTTGTTAGGAACATTCTGAAGCTAATGGGATAGTTTAATTGTGTTGAAACTTCCTGAATCGAAATCCACTATGGGAGATATCTAGGGTTTCGAAGCTTGACAATTAGGGCTTTGCGCATAAGGAAAAATTGGACCTGGAGACAAGCATGGTTGAATTCGTCAAGGCCAGACGAATTCAACCCAATCCTCGCGCTCAATTTATATCAACCCTAACTCTAATCATTATTATTCGTGGTTGTAGTTAGTGGGGGTTAAAAACCCCCGCTACTTGTTCTGTATTTTTGCAGGAAAAGCTGAAGAAGACAATACGTGTATGAACGCGACTGGGTGATTCAAATGAGTGGCGCGCGTTTTTGTTTTGTGGCATAATTATTTGGTTCCTTAATATAATATTTGTTTATCAATATGTTTACAAACATACGCAGATGGTGGAGTGGTTAGTGACGTGTTTGTTCACCACTGGGACCTGGGTTCGATTCCCAGATCCCCCATATAATTGTTGATATTTTTTCCAACACATTCCAATGCAGCACTCATCAAAAGTTCCACAATAAGCCTCATATTCCAGCGTGCCATGTGTCCCCAGCTTCCATCCAGTGGCCAGGAGATGAAGTCCATAATACTCCCCAGTCAATGAGCATGCACACGATCATGAAAGTCAACAAGGCTTAGACTTCTCTTGGGCCATAATTGCTTCAGTACACCTCCATATGGGCCATCACACCCCCTTTGGTTTGCCTTGTTTTATTTTATTTTATTTTCTTTTAATACTTTTAATTGTTTTAATTATTATTATTAATTCACCACAAATTAATTTTTCACAAAATAAAATAAGAAATCAAAATTGTAAATATTTTTTTATTATTTATTAAATTTACTATTAACTATTAATTTTGTAAATAAATACTAATAATTAACTTAGCTTAATTTAGGTTTAAATTTTAATCTTTTTTTCTTAATAAATAAAAATTATATAGAATTAGGTTTTGACACTTTTGATCATTTTCTTAATTAATCATTATTATCATTATTAATTATTATTATTGTACATACAAATGTAAATTAATTAATTAGTTTAAATTAGTTTAACTTTAACGTTTTTATAATAATTAAAATAAACTTAGAACTAGGGTTTTCTTTTGATTTTTAATTTCTTTATTTTCATTAAATACAAAAAAAACACAAAAAAATATCTTTCTTTAAATAATTAAATAATTAATAATTAGGTTTAATTTTAATCTAAAGCAAAGGACAAGAAGCTCATAATTTCTCAAAAGGGTCAAAAACCCTAAGGACGTCTTGATTTTAATTCTTTCGCACGTTATTTTATGTAACTGCTTCCAAGGATGTAATAGTAATTAGGTTTATCGCTTTCTTTACTTTCCACATCTTTATCAAAAACGGGTCTTTGTTTTTTGGCGATGTATAGACCTGCGCCTTGTAATAGCGTAGCTTTTACCTTTCCGTATTTTATTTTCCGCACTCCTAACTGCTAAATTGCATGAAAGAATGTATGATAATTAAAAACAACTCGTAGCTCACAATTGCATGATCCAAGATAAATGTTAACATGAAAACAACACACAATGCACATGCCACTTCTAGGGTACGCCTCACTCGTTGCCTCGAAAGTGGTCGTCAAGTATAGGGTGTTTTAGCGGTCGCCCTTATGTCTAAGATCCAGTTGCCTCGAAATGGTTGCCTCGGATTAGAAAGGATCTAGGACATTAGGGTTACTTCTAAGGTGTCCTACTATTGCTTCGGTGACCACACTGTCCCTACAATCGAATTGACCCGAACACCTCCAACGATGGTGCGACCTACCTCTCAATGGTGGGATGGCACTATCTTAAGGACTCTTACACAGCCTAATTCCTTAGGGTAGGTAGATGACTCATGGGTACTTGCTCTTTCTAAAAACAAACAAAATACTTTTCACACTGACACTTTCTAAAAGATTTCAAAACAAATTTTTCATACACTCTTGAGGACAGATACAAGAGTTACTTAGGAATTTTTCAATGAAACTTTTTCAAAACCCACTCACATTTGAAAAGCAAACATCTTTTGAAAACATAGTGAGCAAGTACCTAAGAGCCCATGGATAACCATGGATAGAAAGGGTGCTAACACCTTCCCTTTCTATAAATCTACCTCCCGAACCGAGAGACATTCTCAATAAGGAATTTTGCTGTGCTTTTGTCCTTTCCATGTTGGAGAACATAAAAGACGGTGGCAACTCTTTCTTACCGCGACATACGCGATCCAGCTTTAAACAGTCAGTTCTATTTCCACCGATCACAGTACCCGTGGAGAGAAAACGGTAGCATCTCATGCCAGTCTTTGTAGGTGACTGTCATCTTTTGTATTATCTTCTTGATATTTTTGTTCGCAGCTTCGACAACACCATTCATCTTTGGTCGGTAGGGAGATGAATTATGATGTTGAATCTTGAACTGCTCGCACAAGGCGGTGATCATAGTATTGTTAAGGTTGGTACCGTTATTAGTGATGATCCTTTCGGGGATACCGTACCGACAAATGAGGTTCTGCTTGATGAAGCGGGCAACAACATTCTTTGTGACGGATGCGAAGGAAGCTGCTTCGACCCACTTGGTAAAGTAATCAATGGCCACCAAAATGAAACGGTGTCCATTGGATGTTGTAGGCTAGATTTCTCCAATCATGTCGATTCCCCACATAGCGAATGGCCAAGGAGCTGTTAAGACGTTGAGAGGAACTGGAGTTATATGTACCTTGTCCGCATAAATCTTACATTTGTGACAAGTTCTGGAATATTGATAGCAGTCAGCTTCCATGGTAGATCAGTAATAGCCTGCCCTTAGAATCTTCTTAGCCATCATATGCCCACTAGAGTTAGTGCCAAAGGTACCATTGTGCAGTTCAACCATGATCTGTTCAGCTTCAATCTTGTCTACACAACGGAGCAGAATGCAATCATGATTGCGCTTGTATAGGATACCATTGCTCAAGAAGAACTTAGCTGAGAATCTCCTTAAGAACTTTTTGTCATTGACTGAAGCTCCTTTAGGATATTCTTGAGCCTCGAGATACCTTTTGAGTTCGTGAAACCAAGGTCGGTCCACTACTTCTTTGGTATTAATCTCGTGATAGTGTGCGGGTTCATCCATCCATTCAATGGTGATTTGGGGAGCCTCATTATCCCAGTTAAGTTTAAACATGGATGACATTGTAGCTAGAGCATCTGCTAGCTGATTTTCTTCTCGCGGGAAGTGCTCGAAGGTAATCTGCTCGAAATGTGGTAACAATGTCAAGACATGTTCTTTGTAAGGGATGAGGTTTGGATGTTTAGTGTCCCACTCTCCTTTGATTTGACTGATAACCAAAGCTGAGTCCCCAAATACAATCAAAGATTTGATTCCCAAGTCTACGGCAGCCTTGAGTCCAAAGATGCAAGCTTCATACTCTGCCATGTTGTTGGTGCAGTTGAAGTAAAGTCTGGCGGTGAAACGAGTATGGCAACCCTCTGGGGAGATGAGTACTGTGCCGATACCATTTCCAAGTGCATTGGAGGCACCATCAAAGTACAGGGTCCATCGGGATCCTTGTTCAGGTCCGTCATATGGTCTGAGATCTTCAATAGTGTCCAATGTCATGATATCTTCGTCGGGGAAGTCAAACTTCATGGATTGGTAATCTTCGACAGCTTGATGAGCCAGATGATCAGCTAGCACACTCCCCTTTATAGCTTTTTGGGTCGTGTACTGTATGTCATACTCTGTGAAGACCATTTTCCATCTAGCTATTCTTCCAGACAAAGCAGGCTTCTCAAAGATGTATTTGATCAGATCTATCTTAGATATCAGCAAAGTGGTATGAGTCAACATATACTGCCTTAGCCGGCGAGTAGCCCATACCAAAGCGTAGCAAGTTTTCTCGAGCAGTGAATATCTTGTTTCACAGTCGGTAAACCTTTTGCTAAGGTAATAAATGGCATGCTCTTTTTGGCCAGACTCGTCATGTTGGCCCATTACGCACCCCATTGAATTCTCTAGGACGGTCAGATACATGATTAACGGTCTTCCTTCGACGGGTGGCATCAAGATAGGAGGCTCTAGCAAATACTCCATGATTTTATCGAAAGCATCTTGACAGTCATCATTCCATTTAACTACTTGATCTTTCTTCAACAGCTTGAAGATTGGTTCACAGGTAGATGTTAGGTGAGAAATGAACCTTGCAATGTAGTTTAGGCATCCCAAGAAACCTCTGACCTCCTTCTCAGTGCGAGGAGCGGGCATTTCTTATATAGCTTTGACTTTGGCAGGATCAACCTCGATGCCTTTGTTGCTGACAATGAAACCCAAGAGTTTACCGGATCGGACTCTGAAGGTGCACTTGTTAGGGTTCAATCTTAGCTCGTACTCCTTCAACCTGACAAACAGCTTTTGCAAGTGATCAAGGTGTTCTTCTTCAGTTTGTGATCGGGCTATCATGTCATCTACGTAGACCTCTATCTCATGATGTATCATATCATGAAACAAAGCTACCATGGCGTGTTGATAGGTTGCCCCGACATTCTTCAGTCCGAATGGCATCACTTTGTAGCAGAACGTAACCCACTGTGTAACAAAAGTAGTTTTCTCCATGTCCTCAGGGGCCATTTTGATCTGGTTATAGCCTGAGAATCCGTCCATGAAAGAAAATACCTTGTGCTGAGCTGTATTGACAACCAAGATGTCAATGTGCAGAAGTGGAAAGTCATCTTTAGGGCTGGCCCTGTTTAAGTCTTTATAATCCACGCACATTCTCACTTTACCGTCCTTCTTAGGCACGGGCACAATGTTAGCAACCCATTGTGGATAGGAAGTAACAGCAAGAAATCCAGCATTGAACTGCTTCATAACTTCTGCTTTGATCTTTTCAGACACGTCGGGCCTCATGCGGCGGACTTTCTGGTTAACTGGTGGACAGTCTTCTCTTGTGGGTAGACGGTGTACCACAATGTATGTATCAAGTCCCGTCATGTCTTTGTATGACCAGGCAAAGATCTCAACATATTCATGTAACAGCTGAATTAGGCGCTCTTTGACACTCGGCTCTAGATTGGCACCCACTCTGATTTCCTTTTTGTCTTCCTCAATTCCCAAGTTGATTGTATCCAACTGCTCTTCATGAGGCAGAATAGCCCTTTCCTCTTGTTGTAGAAGTCTATCCAATTCCCCTGGCACCTCACAATCTTCCTCACCTTCGTATTCGGCTTGGTAGACCAAATCTTTAGAGTCACTGAAGGTTATAGCAGTATCATTACCCATGGGATCCGGAATGGAAGAGTACCTGCATTTGTGAGTGTGGGTGTGTGTAAGGGCATAGCCATCTTAAAACAAATAAAATGCAAAAAGAAAGACAATGAACACAAAAGTTTGTATGAAAAACGTCCATGATTCATTAAATGGCATATGAAGATGAAAAATAAGAACCCTTACAAATGGACCTTTGTGCCTCGGGTAAGACACAAGGTTAAAAAAAGTACGAATTGTTTGAGAATTATTACAGGCCAACATAAATGTTTGAAAGATAAATTACTGCGGTATGAAAGTAATCGGAACAAAGTCTTTTGCTTCCCAATTGCACAACCCTCTATCAACAGTAGGGAAAATCTAGCCTTCCAAGTTGCCCTCATCTTCACTATCTTCCAAAGCATTGACTCCATGAGGGGTGATCTTCATAGGTGGTCCTCCGGCACGGGCGTGGCGCATGGCTTTTTGACCAGCTGAGGTGAACCCTAAGTCGAATTTGTCTGATTTATGGGGAAAGTCTGGAAGCTGCCCCCAGATTGTGCTTCCTCCTTCTTCAATCACAGCCTTTGCATCCTTGAGAGATGACATCCGAGGCGGAGGTCTGGTAATCATGGGTACAGAAGACACTGTCTTGGTTGCCGCAATCTCCTGAGCTACCTCTTCAAAATTCTGAAAAGGGGTTTCGATGAATTCACCATCCAATTCTACATAGCAGAAAGAATTTAGATGGCTTATCATGTATTCCTCTTCGCCATGAACAATTATGATTTTCCCCTGGACAGGGTACTTGAGCATTTGATGCAGAGTAGAAGTGACAGCTCCAGCATTGTGAATCCAGGGTCTTCCCAACAAGCAAGAATAGGAAGGACGGATGTCCATCACATAGAATGTGGAGTTGAAGGTTTTAGTTCCCACCTTAATCGGGATGTCCACCTCCCCGTGGACCATCCTTTTAGAACCGTCAAAGGCTCTGGCAATGATATTGCTGGGTTTCAGGGTTAGGCATTCACAATCCAACCTATCCAAGGCCTTCTTTGGCAAGACTTTTAGAGACGAACCAGTGTCTACCAGTACGTGTGCTAGGGTAGTCCCTCTAGATTCCATCGAGACATGCAAAGCGTCATTATGTTTTCTCCCTTTAGATGTCAAATCTGCATCGGAGAATCCTAGACCATTGTCAGCTGTTAAGCTAGCTACACATTCCTGGAACTGATCTGCGGAGGTTTCCTGTGGCACGTGGGTCGTCTTCAATAATTTAATCAGAGCTTTAGCATGAGCTTTGGAACAAAGCAACAAGGCCAACATGGAGATCTTCGAGGGGGTTTGCCCCAGCTGATCCATAACATCATAATCGCTTTTCTTGATTATTTTCAAAATCTCCTCCATTTCTTTTTGAGAGGTTTCAGAGATGATCAATGGCTGAGCCCTCGTTCTGACGGGCTCTTCTTGGATCCCTTTCCCTCGAACATCAGTTGCAGCAGAGGGGTTAACCATGGGGGTTGCAACTTCTTCAATGATTGGAGTTCTCGCATATATGTTGACCGGTGCAGTAGTAACTTTAGGAGCAGTTAAGGGTCCAAAGATTGCCTTTGGAGGGGCAATCTCTGGAGAGAAAATTCTTCCACTACGGGTGATTTTGCTCGTTCTGGCAATGTTTCCAATGTCGGAAGTCTCTTCATCAGAACTTTCTTCAGTTGATTCAATTTGTTTAATACCGTGGTAGTAGATTTCTCCACCATAGTTCCACGGTATTGACTTGTCGGACTTGTACGGGACGGGCCCGGGCGTGGTTATCTTCAAAGGTACAGTCTTCGGAGCGGATGTAATCTTAACAGGTCTTTTAGAGACCTTGGAAAGATTGGCGGATATGGTTATTATTGAAACATCATTGAAAGGAGTCGGTGTAACATGAGTCTTTTCAAAAAGGATTTCTTGATTATCAATTAGGCGTTGGATGCCTATCTTCAACAATGGATAATTGGTTGGTAAGGATGAAGAAAGGCAGCAATCTTCTTCACAACCTGGGAAAATCCCAGCCTTCAGCAAATTCAACTTGATTATCGGTAGCGGAGTTATCAAATCATCAACAGTAGCAACAAAAAGATCTTCTTCAACAACATGGGCATTGTGGCCATGCCCTGGCATTGGAGTAGAGATTACATTTGGCTTTTCAGGGGCGTCGAATTCCACTTCTTTAGCGTCTATCAAATCTTGAATCTTATTCTTCAGGGCCCAACAATTGTTGGTGTCGTGCCCTATACTCCCTGAATGATAAGCACACTTGGCATTCGAATGGTAGTAAGGAGAAGTTGTATTCAGATTTTTCGGGGCCTCTTTCAGACTGGCAAGGTTTAACTTCAAGAGATGGGGTAGAACTTGGGCAGGAGTCATGTTTATCTGGGTGAATTTCCGTACAGGCCTTTCCATCCTTTGATGATTGTTTCTAGACTGATCATTCCTCGGCTGATTGTTTCTGGGCTGATCTGATGCAGACTTCTGAATCAAAACGGCCCCCACCACTGGCCGGCGCTCAACTCTTCCTTGACCTCTTTGAGAGTAGATAGTTAATACTTCTTTCTTCGCTGGAAAAGGCTTTCTGATGGAAGCGGAAGCAGATGCATCTTTTTGAATTTTCCCGCTCTTGATTCCGGCTTCAACTCTCTCACCAGTTAGAATCAACTCAGTGAACCCCGCAGAAGAGCTTCCTATCAGGTGATTAAAGAAAGGCCCTGACAGAGTTCCCAAGAACATATCTACTAGCTCCCTCTCAGATAGAGGTGGTTGTACTCGTCCCGCCAAGTCTCTCCATTTCTGGACATACTCTTTGAAGCCTTCATTGGAGACCATGCCCATACTCTGTAATTGAGTACGGGTTGGTGCTAAGTCTGCATTGTATTGATACTGCTTGTAAAAGGAGGCTGCCAAATCCTCCCAATTATGCACATCATACCTCTCCAACTGGTAGAACCAATCTAACTGCGTCCCTGACAAACTGTCCTGGAAGAAGTGGACCCACAGGTCTTTGTCAGAAGAATGTGGTTGGATTTTCCTGACATAAGATTGTAGGTGCATCTTTGGACAAGACACCCCATCGTACTTAGAAAACAGAGGTACTTTGAATTTCGGAGGGATAACTATTCCAGACACCAACCCTAAATCTTCAAAGTCCAGCCAAGGAACTCTCTGTATCTCCATAGCTGCCAGACGTTCTTCCAGATTTTTGTATTTGTCATCGGTTGGAGGGTACTGCTGTTCAGAATAGTCTTCATCCTCTTCTTCCTCTTCTTCCTCAGAATCAGATGGCACAGCAGTTTCCTTTCCCTTTCTTACCCCTTCATCAGATGTTGAGGGGAAATCTAAAGTCCATCTGGCTTGTCCTTCAAATCTTCTGCCTAAGATAGCCACACCAGCTCTCTTCTTCTTATTTTTTTCTTTTTCCTTCTCCAGCAAAGTCTTGAGCTCCTCCTGCCCCTTGGCCAATGTCAAGAGTAGTTGCTAAAATTGTGCATTCTAAGCTTGTAAGTCTTTAACCGTTTGTTCAAGATCCATGTTGCTGAAATAAACAGCAGAGGGATGAGGAAACTTGGTGTGAAGACCTGCTTATGCATATGATGAATGAAGATGCGATATGCAAATGATTTCAAGGAAATTTAGAAGATTTAAAATTTCCAAAACCAAAAAGAACGCACGTCATATTAAATAAAATCAAGTTTGAATACAACATGCCTCCTCGGGCTTACAAAGAAAGAAACTAAAATAGAGCAAGATTCTCAAGACAAAAAGACTGAACGCATCCTTTTTGGAGCAATGTAAGTATTCAGATTCTTCTCTTCATGAAGCAGCTTGGTGAGCTCCAGAACCTTCTTCTCACTGGCGTAGTACTGGGTTTCAAAGGTGTCTCGCTCTTCCTTCAACTGAATCCAGGATTTTTGCAGGTCTTCGAGAGAGGTAGGCATGTCTGGATGAAGAACGGTGTACGAGACGTCTCCTTCAATAACAGGCTCAATGATGACAGGAAGGATGGAAGGGTAAGGCATTAAGAGACTATGGGCACGAGCCCGTACCCACTTAAGGTAAGGCTCGAGAGGGATAGAGTTTTTATGTCCCAAAGTCCTACTATCCACTTTGTTCACCATTCCCCAAGCACGTGTAAATCTCTGGCGGTAACCTTGGTCTTCTTTGTCGTAGTCAAAAACCAGACCTCTGACGAGCATCTCATGAGGGCCGTCCCTTCGGGCATACCCAAACTTCCGAAGAGCTAAGCACGGGTTATAGGTGATACCTCCCCTAATACCTAGTAGAGGTACATTAGGGAACTCACCACAACAGTCGATGATAGAGATATCTTCCAAGGATCTTGAGCACCAACGGATATCAGAGTGGGTGAGAGACATCATCCTTTGAGACCAAGTCAATCTTTGCTCGTTCTTCAATGCAAACTGAGGCAGGTGTGAAGTGAACCACTTAGCAAGTAGAGGTATACAACACAAAAGGGTACCTCTTTTCTTCACGGTACGGGTATGAAGACAATGCAAGATATCTCCTAGCAAGGTGGGTATAGGATTGCGAGAGAGAAAGACTTTGACGGCATTAACGTCTATGAATTGGTCTGAGTTAGGAAACATAACCAAACCATAAATGAGGAGAGCTAGCACTTCTTCGAAAGCTTGGAAATCTATGTCATCCCAGAATGAACGACCTTTTTCCAACAGAAACTTAGCTAAAAATCCTTTAACCCCACTTCTTGTCTCCCAATTGGCTATGACGTCGACCCTCTTTATATGTAAAGCTTCAGCGATGACTTCAGGTTTCGAAATCCCTTATAGACTGGTGAACGGTATATGATTAAGCACAAGAACCCCTAAGAGCAGAGAGAACTCTTTTAATGTTGGTACCAACTGATAGTCCGGAAAAGTGAAACAATGGTATACGGGATCAAAGAACTGGAACAATACACACATCATTTCTTCTTGGAAGTTGGATGTAGCCAAACTGAGAAGTCGACCATACTTCTTGGTAAAAGGAGAATCCCCGGGCACCCTTGAGGCTAGATCTTGAAGTTGAGAATGTGTGTGATGCGGCGGGAGAACTGACTTGAGGTTTTGCATTTTTGTTCGCAAATGTTTCGGTTTAGCAAGAGTCGCCACCGACTTTTTATTTTATCCAAAGGAAAGGTCAAAAAGCACAGGAAAGACCTTTGAGATGTTTTCTTGGGTTCGGGGGGTAGATTATGAAAAGGGAAGGTGCAAGAACCCTTTTCATCCATGGTTATCCATGGGCTCTTAGTTACTTGTTTAGATAACTTGCTTTGCTTTTCCAATTGTTTGAAATGGTGCTTTGTGTGTGGTTTTGAAAATATTTTGAAATTGTGTTGTGATGTGTGTTTGAAAATAGCAAGGATGTTTTTGCAAGCTTTGATCAAGTAACTAAGAGTTGTCTACCCTATCTACTCAAAGATTCTTCCTACACAGTTTTAACCCTTTTGACAGTGTTGTTTTACCATTGCATTTGGTAAACAACCTTGTATTAGGATGTTAAACGGGACAGGCGCGGGTCATCGTATTGACCATGATAGCAACTGTGCTAAGTATCTTTAGCAATTTTTTGAGGGACTAGATCATTTTTGTATAGGCAACCAAGATAGCGTCATCGAGGGACTATGATCTTTTGTTTTGTTTTTGTTTTGCCAAGATACTCAACATGCATAACATGGCCATTTTTAAAGGCAACAAGTGGATGAAACCCTAGGGGTGCATGTTTGCATGGTGTTATCATTTTCATGCATTTAGGTCTTGTTTTTAGGTCAAACTATTTGTTTTGATTTTGGAATATTGCATACAAACCCTAATCTCTAACATGGCATACTTGAAAGCTATAAATGCGTAAAATAAATCTATGACTATTACAACATTGATATGGGGAGGGGGATACAATTTTTGAATAGGGGATTATTTTGCAAGAAATTAAAACTCTAATATTTACTATTACATCCAAATTGAATTCTTTACATTAAATAATAAATAAACAATATTTAAACAAACAAATTAAGTATAAATATGCAAAATATTATAAGTATGCAAAAGAGAATGTTTTTGTTTATTTTTATGTATGTGAAAATATAATATTTAATGTATTAAAAAAATAGAAATAAAAGATTATTTTTGTCAAGGGTAAAAAAAACCCTAATTTTTTTTAAGAAAAGTATATATATTAATTATATTGTTTATATACAATAAAATAAAAATAATGAAATATGTACAAATGGTCAAAAAATGAAAATATATTAAAAAAATATTATTTAAGTATGTAAATAATAATAATAAAAATATAATATTTTTTATGTATTATTTTCAAGTTTTTATTAAAGAGAATAAAAGTATATACTAATTAATAATTATTTTCATGTTAGAAAAATAAAATAAAATATAAAAATAAATGTGAAAATTTATAAAAATATTTTTGGTAAGTTTTTATCTTTAGAAAAAATAGAATAAAATCAGAAATGAAAAACAAATAGAAAAATGCAAAAATATAAAGAAATGGGCCAGGGGGGTGCAATCAACAAACTGGAGGTGCAAAAAGCAAGCCAAGCCAAGGCCCAGCCCACTGAACTTCATCTTCAACCTTTGTCAAACAAAATACGCGCGCCTGATTCAAATATCCAACTCCTGCATACGTGCTCTAATACAAAAACTCATAACACAAAAGTTATAGCATTTTTCAAGACGATTCCAACCATGTAAAGAACTCAATCTAACTCTCAAAGACCAGAGATAATTTCTCTGGCCCTAAATTCTAACCTAACTTTTTCAGGAAGTTCATGAATCAAATTCTCTTAACACGATTAACTTAAATAAAATCTAAGCATATGTACAGCTTCAGGGCTATGAGTACCATATTTTTTATTCACAAACATAAGCCTATTGATTCCTAAATAGAGAGATAGGAAGTTGACAAATACTTGTTTCAGTTGAACTCGTGTATGGCAATGTGGAGCTTTTTAGTGAGGCCTGAGGTGCTTGGGAGCTTGCTTGAACTTCCTCTGACCTTCCCCAATGCTTAGTTTGCTTTGGATGTACTTGAACAAGCTTGTAGAAGTCAACCTGCACAAGCTGAAAACAGAAATGGTGAAGCTTGCAAATGGAGTTACAGTCAATGGCCAATGGTTGGGATAGTTCAGATGGGTTGTATGGAGTGTGTTTGAAAAGGTTTGGGGCAAAACGCACGAGTGGTTTGTGAGATGGAACTCAAAGTGCAGAAGCTGCCCTGTTTTGCAAGAGGAAGGTGATTTTGTGTTTTGGAAGGCTTGAGGGTTCAATAACTCGTGTTTCTGGCACAAGGCAAAGTGTAAAACATGTCTCCAATGCTTGCAAGAGTTGGTTCTAACAGATATGCCAGTTATGTGATTTTGGCAAGTTTCTTGTATTTTAAGAAAAAAGTATCAAGTGGTACAAGACAGGCCTGTACAGGCTATCTTCCAGCTTGCACTTTGTGATCTTGGCCCCTCAAGTTTGTGGATATTATTTGCTGTCCAAGATTTGGTTCAAGGCTCAAGGATGCAATTTGACACAAAGCAAAATTTGACAAAAATGGCAATGTTGCCTTTTTGATTTTTTTGGATTAATCTTTTGTGTAATCCTCTAATGATCAGAACAAAGTTTCAAACCAATGGATTTGCATTTAATTATTGAGTATGAAAGGGTTTAGGGACCTGTAATCAAGTACAAACAATGCTGGATGGAAATTGCAACTTGTAGCAACATGAAACATGCCATGGATCAAAGTGAGGTTTTGCCAAATTTAAACCTTCGATTCTCCCTAACCACAAATGATTTTGGAGAGTTCTTGGACATTTTGGAAATCTTGTAACATGTTCTACAATACATCTTTGAAATGCATTTTGATATTCCAAGTGGAACTATGTGAAAAATGGTCATGAAGATAGGTCAAAATCCTGCCTAAACTAGGGCAAAATTTCACTAAGTTAAAAGTTTCATGGACCCTTGTTCCAAAACTCATAACTTGAAATCCAAGCTTCTTTTGAGAAAACTTTGTGAATAAAAGTTGTATATTTTGTGGAGGACTACAAATTTCATTTTGGAGGTTTTGTTTGAATCCAATTGCATCATGGTGAAAATGTTGGTCAAAGTTGGGAAAAAAAAAGAAAATTTCATAACTTAGAAAAATTCTAAGTTATGAAATTTTTCAATCTTAAACCCTAATTTGCAAAATTAGGTTTCTTGATGAACAAGTTTCATGTTTTGACACATCTTGATG
Organism: Vicia faba; assembly: GCA_948472305.1. Taxonomy (NCBI): domain Eukaryota; kingdom Viridiplantae; phylum Streptophyta; class Magnoliopsida; order Fabales; family Fabaceae; genus Vicia; species Vicia faba. The sequence goes on from OX451737.1 coordinate 1,527,493,352, forward strand.
AAAAATGACCCTTGGCACTTGATTTTGACCCAAAAGTCATAGTTTGACTTTTCAGTGTATAGTCAAATTTTGATCAGTTGATTGAAAAATTCATATGTCAATCCAATGCTTTTGAGATCTTTTGAACCTTGTGAATAGGTCAAGATGATTCCATTGAGTCCTTGAATCCATGCTTGAACCCAATTTGCCATTGGCTAGGTGAAAAATCAGAAATTGCCCTTATACAGTCAAAACCCTAAAAATGACCATTTTGCCCTTTTGATGATCTGGTCAAATTTTTTGAGGAGTTGTGGTCCAAACTTGATCAAATGGTTTATACGAGCCTATAATGTTGACGTGGATCAAAAATTGTGAGGTTTGACTGTAAATTGGCCACAATTGACTTTTTCCCCAACACAACTGATTTTTAGGTCAACTGTCCAATTGATTGGGCAAAAATTTGATTCAAGGCTTGAAACTTGGTAGGGGCAATATTATAAGTCCAACATGAAGTATGAAATTCACTTTGAGCATTTAAAGTCCAAAAATCCCTGTGCAAACTCAAACCCTAATTTAGGTCATCAGTGCAAGGAGATGGCTTGAGCAGAGCAAACCCTAATCCTGTCTGGAATTCAAAGAGTCTTGTGAGGGGAAATCTTGATAAAATGAGAGGGCAAATTTTGGGGTACAACAGCTGCCCTGTTAAATCTTCTTGAACCTGAAGAGTTAGATTGGCGAGTTTGCCTTTCGTGACTCGAAGGTAAAAGATGATTGGACATTAGAGTGCCCGTAAATTTGCACTCATCAAAATGTAGCTGAGGGAATGGGCTTAAAGATGCCATTTGGATATGGTAGAATCTTGCTGGAGATGGGCTTAAAGATGCCATCCAAGACTATTTGTTAAAAATCAGGAGAATGAACATCAAATTGGTATCCGTATCTGGAACGTATCTGAGTTATATCTGGAGATTGGATTCGTATGAGCAAAAGAATGGCGTCCGTGTTTGGAGCGTATCCGAGTTGTAACTGTATTTAATTCTTGAATGAATATCAGAATGACTTCCGTGTCTGGAGTGTATCTGTATTGTATCTGAATTCTGAATGGGCGACAGAGAAACATCTGTGTATGAAGCATCTCTGGGCTGGGGATAAATTTCGAATGAGTGACAGAATGGAAACCGTGTCTAGAGCATATTTGGATTGTATCTGAAGTTGAGATCTATATGAGTAGCAGAATGACTTCCATGTATGGAGTGTATATGTACTGTAACTAGGATCTGAATAAGTGACAGAATGACTTCCGTGTCTGGAGTGTATCTGAACTTGAAGTTGATAGTTGAATCTGAATGAGAAATAGAATGGCTTCCGTGTCTGGAGCGTATCTAATCTGTATCTGATTGCTGAAGTCTGAATGAATAGTAGAATGATCGTCGTGTCTGGGGTGTATCTATACTGTATTTTGACTTAAAATTCTGAATGAGTAATAGAATGACCGTCGTGTTTGGGGTGTATCCATACTGTATCTGAAATAAGAGATCTGAATGAGTAGTAGAATGACTTCCATGTCTTGGAGTGTATCCGTACTGTATCTGAAATCTTTGAACATTTTTTAAAGGTAGCTTTTAATCTTATCCTGAAAAGGGTAAAATGTTAGCTAAAACACAAAGTTATGTTGCATGACATGTATGATGCAATAAAATGTGCTTTATTAATGTTTATGATATATGAATGTAATGGATGTGCATGTAAGCTGATTAGCTGTCTTGCTGAGGAAAATAAATCCTTGATAGTTGGAGATAATGAAATCTTTGACTACTACCGGGGATAATAAACCCTTGATCGCTGTTGGAGATTCAAGATCTTTGATTGCTGAGAATGAGAAATCCTTGAACCACTGTTGAAGATAGAAAATCCTGGGCAACTTGTGGGGATGTGAGAATCCTTCAAGACTTTCCTGGGGAATAAAGAAAACTCTGACGATTTCTACTGGGGAATTAAAACCTTGGAGGCTTCCACTGGAGAAATGAGAATGAGAATCTTCGATCTGCTGGGAAATAACTTTGTGGGGAGAATGCTTATTCTGTTGAAGAGTTCTCAAGGGCTGGAATTGTGTGCCAATCTATTGAGGAATTATTCGAAGCTGTCGTCTAGTTTCTAATATAACTTTGTAGGGGAATCTTCTGATTTTAAGACAGGTCTCTGGGGAATTGGAGGAAACTGGATGGTCTTCCACCGGGGTTTAAGGGTTGAAGTTTTGGACTCCGTTGAGGAAGAAAGTTTTATCTCCACCGAGGGTTTGCAGTTCAAAGTTTTCTGGCTCCGCTGGGGATTGGGAGTTTGGAAACTTAGTTCTGATGGGGATTTTGAAACTTAACTCCATTGGGGATATGTATTTCAAGGCTATAGCTCGGCTGAGGATTTCTCCTGGAATAGCCCAAAGACGTTTTCCCATACTTTCAATCTGTCAGTAATTATTCTTTTTTCATTTTGTTTTATTTGTAAGCAGTGATTATATTCAAATGCATATGCTCATTTAATAAATCATTGGACGTTTTCAAATAAAATATAAAAAAGAAAGAAAAGGCAAACAATTTTCTGCACTTTGAAGTATCTTTGTATTAACTTTGTGTAAGTATTTTGTACAAAGGAGACAGACATCCTAGTAAGAGGATGTTGTCACAAAATTGAGAAAAAATTATACAAAGAAAGATGGCTATGTGTAACAATTCCATGGGGTTCCCATTCTGCTATAGCCTTCATAACTCTGAGTATCTTGTCCATTCGTTGCTTCGTCCGCAGATGATTGGATTGATCAGAAGCTGGGAGCTTGTCCGTGAAGAGATTGTCCTTAAAGTGATCCGACGAGACATAGTCATACGCTTTAATTCCCTAACTTTTGCCTGGATCGCCCTTTCGGGTTTTCGATCCACCGGGAAACCCTTTTTTGCCCAAGTCACCCTTTCGGGTTTTCAACTTGTCGGGTGTACAGATTTTATTTATTTATCCCTAATTTTTTCCTGAACCGCCCTTTCGGTTTTTCGATTCATCGGGATGCCCATTTTTGCCCAAGTCGCCCTTTCGGGTTTTCAACTTGTCGGGTCGTTTATGCATAGTATCTTTTGACTATGTCTGTGTTCGTAGGGTGCGGCAGGTCATCGCCGTCCATGGTGGTCAGGATTATTGCCCCACCAGAAAAGATGTTTTTGATCACAAATGGTCCTTCGTAAGTAAGAGTCCATTTTCCCCCGGGATCACTTTGCGGTAAGATAATCCGCTTGATTACAAGGTCCCCGACTTGATATACTTGTCTCTTGACTTTCTTATTGAAGGCCTTGATCATACGTTTCTGATACGCCTGACCATGGCAAACAGCAGTAAGTTTCTTTTCGTCAATCAAGTTAAGTTGATCAAACCTGGTCTGAATCCAATCGTCTTCGTTCAAACCGGCATCCTTCATGATTGTCAAGGAGGGAATCTGGACCTCGATAGGTAAAACAACTTCCATGCCGTATACCAAAGAAAAGGGTGTTGCCCCAATTGAAGTGTGTGCTGTGGTATGGTACCCGTGTAGAGCAAACGGTAACATCTCGTGCCAGTCCTTATAGGTGACTGTCATCTTTTGAGTGATCTTCTTGATATTTTTGTTCGCGGCTTCGACATCACCGTTCATCTTAGGCCGATAGGGAGATGAATTATGATGTTAAATCTTGAACTGCTCGCACAGAGCGGTGATCATAGTATTGTTCAAATTTGTACTGTTGTCAGTGATGATCCTGTCGGGGATACCATACCGGCATATGAGGTTCTGCTTGATGAAGCGGGCAACCACATTCTTTGTAACGGAGGCGAAGGAAGCTGCTTCGACCCACTTGGTAAAGTAGTCAATGGCCACCAGGATGAAACAGTGTCCATTGGATGTTGTAGGCCTGATCTCTCCAATCATGTCGATTCCCCACATCGCGAATGGCCAAGGAGCTGTTAAGACATTGAGAGGAACTGCAGGAATATGTACCTTGTCAGCATAGATTTGGCATTTGTGACAAGTACGGGAATGTTGATGACAATCAGCTTCCATGGTAGACCAGTAGTAGCCTGCCCGTAGAATCTTTTTAGCCATCGTATGACCACTTGAGTGGGTGCCAAAGGTGCCATTATGTAGTTCAACCATGATCTGCTCAACTTCAACCTTGTCCATACAACGGAGTAGGACACAATCAAGATTGCGCTTGTATAGGATACCATTGCTTAGAAATAACTTGGCAGCGAACCTCCTTAAGAACTTTTTGTCGTTGACTGAAGCTCCTTCAGGGTATTCTTGTGCTTCGAGATACCTTTTGATGTCATGAAACCACGGTTGGTCCACCACTTCTTCGGTATTAATCTCGTGACAATGTGCAGGTTCGTCCATCCGTTCAATGGTGATTTGAGGAGCCTCATTATCCCAGTTCAGTTTAAACATGGATGACATTGTAGCTAGCGCATCTGCTAGTTGATTCTCTTCTCGCGGGAAGTGCTCGAAGGTGATCTGCTCGAAGTGTGGTAACAATGTCAAGACATGTTCTTTGTAAGGGATGAGGTTTGGATGTTTAGTATCCCACTCTCCTTTGATTTGACTGATAACCAAAGCTGAGTCCCCAAATACAATCAGATATTTGATCCCCAAGTCAATAGCAGCCTTGAGACTAAAGATACAAGCTTCATACTCGACCATGTTGTTGTTGCAGCTGAAGCAGAGTCTAGCAGTGAAAGGTGTATGGCAACCTTCTGGAGAGATAAGTACCATGCTGATACCGTTTCCAAGTGCGTTGGAGGCACCATCAAAGTACAGAGTCCATCGGGATCCTTGTTCAAGTTCGTCATACAGTCCATTACCTTCAATGTTGTCCAATGTCATATTGTCTTCGTTGGGGAAGTCGAACTTCGTGGATTGGTAATCTTCAACAGCTTTGAGAGCTAGATGGTCAGCTAGTACACTCCCATTTATAGCTTTTTCGGTTGTGTACTGGATATCATACTCAGTCAGGATCATTTGCCATCTAGCAATTCTTCCAAATAAAGCAGGCTTTTCGAATATGTACTTGGTCGGATCCATTTTAGAAATCAGCAGAGTGGTATGTGTCAACATATACTGCCTTAGCCGGCGAGCAGCCCATACCAAAGTGCAGAAAGTTTTCTCGAGCAGTGAGTAGCGAGTCTCACAGTCGGTAAACTTTTTGCTAAGGTAATAAATGGCATGCTCTTTTCGGACAGACTCGTCATGTTGGCCCAGTACGCACCCCATTGAATTATCCACAACAGTTAAATACATGATTAACGACCTTCCTTCGACGGATGGCATCAAGATAGGAGGTTCCAGCAAATACTCCTTGATTTTATCGAAATCAACTTGACAGTCATCATTCCATTTAACCACCTGATCTTTCTTCAACATCTTGAAGATTGGTTCACAGGTAGAGGTTAGGTGAGAGATGAACCTTGCAATGTAGTTTAGGCGTCCCAAGAAACCTCTGACCTCCTTCTCAGTGCGAGGGGCAGGAATTTCTTGTATAGCTTTGACTTTGGCAGGATCAACCTCGATGCCTTTGTTACTGACGATGAATCCCAAAAGTTTACCGTACCTGACTCCGAAAGTGCACTTGTTAGGGTTCAGTCTGAGCTTGTATTCTTTCAATCTGACAAACAGCTTTTGCAAATGGTCGAGGTGTTCTTCTTCTGTCTGTGAACGGGCTATCATATCGTCTACGTAGACTTCAATCTCATGATGTATCATGTCATGAAACAAAGCTACCATGGCTTGCTGATAGGTTGCCCCGGCATTCTTCAGTCCGAATGGCATCACTTTATAGCAGAAGGTACCCCACTACATAACAAAAGTAGTCTTCTCCATGTCTTCGGGGGCCATTTTGATCTGGTTGTACCCTGAAAATCCATCCATGAAAGAAAATACCTTATGCTGAGCTATGTTGTCAACCAAGATGTCAATGTGCGGTAATGGAAAGTCATCTTTAGGGCTAGCCCTGTTTAAGTCTCTGTAATCCATGCACATTCTGACTTTGCCGTCCTTCTTAGGCACGGGCACAATGTTAGCAACCCATTGTTGATAGGAAGTAACAGTAAGGAAGCCAGCATTGAACTGCTTCATCACTTCGGCTTTGTTCTTTTCGGACATGTCGGGCCTCATTCGGCGGACTTTCTGTTTGATTGGTGGACAATCTTCTCTTGTAGGGAGACGGTGAACCACAATATATGTGTCAAGCTCTGGCACGTCTTCATAGGACCAGGCGAAGATCTCAACATATTCATTCAATAGCTGAACTAAGGGCTCTTTGACACTTGGCTCTAGGTTGGCACCTACTTTAACCTCTTTTCTGTCTTCCTTTGTTCCCAAGTTGATAGTCTCCAACAACTCCTCGTGAGGTAGAATATCCCTTTCTTCCTGTTGCAAAAGTCTGGCCAACTCTTCAGGCAATTCACAGTCTTCATCACCTTCGTATTCGACATGATTGACCAGATCTTTAGAGTCACTGAAGGCCATAGCAGAATTGTTACCCATGGAATCCGGGGTGGATGGGTACCTGCATTTTGTGAGTGTGGGTTTGTGTGAGGGATAGCCACCTTTAAACAAATAAAATGTAAAAAGAAAGAAAAATGAACACAAAAGTTTATATATGAAAACGTCCATAATTCATTAAAAATGGCATATGAAGATGAAAAATCAAGCCCTTACAAATGGACCTATATGCCCCGGGTAAGGCATAAGGCAAAAAGTGTACGAATTGTTTAAAAAAAATTATTACAGACCAACAGAAAATGTTCAAAAGATAAATTACTGATTGATGAAAGTAATGGGAACGAAGTCTTTCGCCTCCCAGTTGTTCAGTCCTCCTTCAATAGTTGGAAAGATCCAGTCTTCAAAATTGCTTTCTTCTCCATCATCCTCTAAAGCATGAACTCAATGATGAGTGATTTTCAATGGCGGTCCTCCAGCCCAGGAGCGACGCACAACCTTCTGACTAGCAGCAGTGAAACCCAAGCCAAACTTACCTGTCTTGTAAGGAAAATCTGGCAGTTGACCCCATACTGTGCTTCCTCCTTCTTTGATCACAGCCTCCGCATCTTTAAGGGATGACATCCGGGACACAGGTTTGGTAATGATGGGCACAGAAGTCATTGTCTTGGCTACCGCAACTTCAAGGGAAACCTCTTCAAAGTGCTGAAAGGGGGTCTCGATGAATTCACCATCTAATTCAACATAGCGGAATGAATTCAGATGGCTTATCATATACTCCTCCTCGCCAGGAACTGTCACAATTTTCCCCTGGACTGGGTACTTAAGCTTCTGAAGCAGAGTGGACGAAACGGCCCCAACATGATGAATCCATGGTCTTCCTAACAAGCAAGAGTAGGAGGGTCGGATATCCATGACGTAAAATATGGAGTGGAAAGTTTCAGTACCCACTTTAATTGGGATGTCCACCTCCCCGTGGACCATCCGCTTAGAACCATCAAAGGCTCTTACAATGATACTGCTGGGCTTTAAGGTCAAACCTTCACAGTCCAATCTGTCCAATGCTTTCTTAGGCAAGACATTTAAAGACGACCCGATATCAACCAAGACGTGAGCAAAAGTAGTCCCTCTGCATTCCACCGAGACATGCAGCGCGTCGTTATGCTTTCTCCCCTTGGATGTTAGATCGGCATCGGAGAAACCAAGACCATTGTCGGAGGTTAGGCTGGCTACACACTCCTGGAACTGGTCCGTAGAGGTTTCTTGAGGCACATGGGCCGTCTTCAAGAATTTGATCAAGGCTTTGGCATGAGCTTCGGAACAGAGCAATAGGGCCAGCATAGAGATTTTTGAAGGGGTTTTCCCCAGTTGTTCTACGACATCATAGTCGCTTTTCTTAATTATTTTTAAAATCTCCTCCATTTCCTTTTGAGTGGTCTCGGGGATAACCAAAGGCTGAGCCCTCGTCCTGACGGGCGCTTCTTGGATCCCTTTACCTTTATCAGCAGTAACAACAGAGGGTACAACTTCGGGAGTTATGATTTCCTCAATCACTGGAGTTCGTACAGATGCGTTGACTGGCACAGGAGTAATCTTAGGAACATTTGAGGGTCCGAAGATTTCCCTTGGAGGAGCAATCTCCAAAGAGAATATTCTTCCGCTGCGGGTGATCTTACTTGTCCCCGCAATATTTCCTACGTCAGGAGTCTCTTCATCGGAGCTTTCTTCCACTGATTCGATCTGCTTAACATCGTGGTAGAAGATCTCTCCTCCATAATTCCACGGTATTGTCTTGTTGGACTTATATAGGATAGGCCCTGGCATTGTTATCTTTAGAGGTACAAACTTTGGATCGGGTGTAATCTTAACAGGTCTTTTGGAGACCTTGGAAAGATTGTCGGAAATGGTGATTATAGTAACATCGTTGATTGGAGTAACAGGAGTAACAAGAGTTTTCTTGAAGAGGATTTCTTGATTATCCATCAGGCGTTGGATTCCTGACATCAATAGAGGACAATCGGATTGCAAGGTCGAACAAAGGTAACAATCTTTTTCACAGCCCGGGAAAATCCCGGCTTTCAACAGATTCATCTTGATCATTGGCAACAGAGTCATTAAGTCATCAACAGTAGTAACATAAAGATCTTCTACAATAGCATGGACATTGTGACCATGTTTTGGCATTGGAGCGGATATCACATTAGGTTTTTCGAGGGCATCAAACTCCACCTCTTTGGCATCTATTAAATCCTGGATCTTATTTTTGAGGGCCCAACAGTTGTTGGTGTCGTGCCCCACACTGTCCGAATGATATGCACACTTTGCATTTGAATGGTAGTAGGGAGAAGAGGTATTTGGGTTCTTCTGCGCCTCTTTCAAGTTTGTAAGGTTTAACTTTAACAGATGAGGGAGAACCTGAGCAGGTGTCATATTGATCCGGGTGAATTGCCGTGCAGGCCTTTCCACCCTGGTTTGGTTAGCTCTGGGTTGACTGCTTCGAGGTTGATTGGCTGCGGAGTTCTGAATCATCACAGCCCCCACTGCTGGTCGGCGCTCCATTCTTCCTTGACTTCTCTGGGTGTAAACAGCAAAAACTTCTTTCTTGACTGGAAAGGTCTTCTTGATAGCAACGGAAGCAGATGCATCCTTCTGAATTTTACCGCTCTTAATGCCAACTTCGACTCTTTCACCCGTCAGAATTAACTCGGTGAACCCTGCAGATGAGCTCCTGTCAAGTGATTAAAGAATGGACCCGACAGGGTCCCCAAAAACATATCCACAAGCTCTCTCTCAGACAAAGGTGGCTGCACCCTTCCAGCCAAGTCCCGCCACTTCTGGGCATACTCCTTAAAACCTTCATTAGAGACCATACCCATACTCTGTAATTGAGTACGAGTAGGTGCTAAATCTGCATTATATTGATATTGTCGGTAGAAGGCAGCAGCCAAATCCTTCCAGTTATGTACATCAGATCTTTCAAGCTGATAGAACCAATCCAATTGCGTACCCGACAAACTATCTTGAAAAAAGTGGACCCACAGATCCTTATCAGAAGAGTGAGGTTGGATCTTTCTGACGTAAGACCGCAGATGCATCTTCGGACAAGAAAAACCATCGTATTTAGCAAATGTAAGCACCTTGAATTTAGGAGGAATCACAATCCCAGCAACCAACCCTAGTTCTTCGAAATCCAGCCCAGGTACTCTTTGTACCTCCATGGCTACCAGCCGATCTTCCAAATTCTTATACTTATCGTCTGCAGGAGGCTACTGCTACTCAGAGTAATCTTCATCCTCTTCTTCTTCTTCTTCAACCTCAAACTCGGAGGGTACTGCAGCTCCCTTTCCTTTTCCAACCCCTTCATCAGACGTCGAGGGGAAATCCATGACTCTTCTAGCTTGGTTCTCAAATCTTCTTCCCATAGTGGCCACACCAACTCTTTTCTTTTTCTTTTTCTTTTTCTTTTTCTCCTTTTCTTTTTCTAGTAGACCTTTGAGCTCCTCCTGACCCTTTGCCAAGGTCATGAGTAGCTGTTGGAACTGTGAATTATGCGCCTGTAGATCTTTGACCGTCTGCTCTATATCCATCTTGCTGAAATAAACAGCAGAGAGATAAGGAAACCTGGTGTGAAGACTTGTTTATGCATATGATGAATGACATGTATTCATGTAATGCATTCAAGGATTCAGAAATTCAAAGTTGTTGCAAACAAAAAAGAACACGCATCATATTAATAAGATAGAATTTGTTAGTACATAAATGCCCCATGGGAAAAATAAATACAAAAGTCTAATGTAAAAAGACGTTGTGCATCCTCTTTGGTGCAATGTAGGTGTTGAGAGTCTGCTCTTCGTGGAGTCGACGAGTAAGTTCCAAAACCTTCTTCTCACTGGCGTAAAAGTTGGCTTCAAAAGTATTTTGTTCTTCCTTGAGCTGTATCCAACTCTTTTGCAAATCTTCCAATGATGTTGGCATGTCAGGATGTATGAGGGTGTATGGAACCTCTCCTTCCCTAACAGGATCTTTGATCATAGGTAGAATGTAGGGGTAAGGCATCATGAGACTCTGGGCGCGGGTTCGTACCCACTTGAGGTAAGGCTCAAGGGGGATGGAATTCTTGTGTCCCAGTGTCTTACTGTCCACCTTGTTGGGCATCCTCCAAGCTCGGATAAACCTTTGTCGAAGTCCTTGAGCGTCGTTGTCAAAGTTAAAAACCAAGTCTGGGATCAGCATGTCATGAGGGCCATCCCTTCGGGCATACCCAAATTGTCTCAGAGCCAAGCAGGGGTTGTAGGTAATGCCTCCCCTAATGCCAAGTAGTGGGACATTAGGGAATTCCCCATAATGATCAATGATGATGACATTTTCTCTGGACCGAGAAGACCAATGAACATCAGAATGTGTAAGAGTCATCAATCGTTGTGACCACCTCAAGCCTTGCTCATTTTTCAAGACTGATTGGGGAAGGTGAGAAATAAACCACCTTGCTAGAAGAGGAGTACAGCACATGAGAACACATCTTTTCCTCATTGTTCGTGTGTGAAATGAGTGGAGGATATCCCCAAGCAACGTAGGCACAGGATTCCGAGATATGAAAATCTTGACAGCATTCACATCTATAAGTTGATCAGGGTTTGGGAACAAGACCAACCCATAGATGAGAAGTGCTACAACCTCCTCAAAAGCTTGTAGATCTAGAGAATTCCAGCATTCTTGTGCCTTCTCAAACAGAAACTTTGCCAAGAAACCCTTGACACCACTTCTGGTTTCCCAATGACCTTTGATATCAGATGGTTGCAAGTGTAGGACTTGAGCAACATCTTCAAGCTTTGGTTCTCTTTCCGTATCGTTGTAGCGTAGTTGATGGAGAATAGGAATCCTCAGGAGTTGAGAAAATTCCTCCAAAGTAGGCACTAGTTGGTAATCAGGAAATGTAAAGCAATGGTGTAGGGGGTCAAAGAACTGGAAGAGAACTTTCACCATGTCCTCTTCAATGTTGGAGTTGACCAAGTTGAGAAGTCTACCATGTCTTTCACTGAAGGGAGAATTCTATGGAATCTTGGAAACAAGCTCCTTGAGTTGAGGAGGGATTCTCACAAGATTGACCTGGATTGTTTTTCTTCGGAGTGATTCCATAACCTACAAAACAGGAACAAAGATGAAGATCCAAACCCTTGAAATGGTTAGTGGATGCATATGATGCTTTATGATGTTCATGATGTATGCACAAGTATATGTACAGACAAGTCACACAAGATCCTAGTTTCAGGCTTGCATGGGGTTTCATAGGTAAGTACCCTCTTGAAGTTAGTTGGCTCAACCTGTCCTATAAATAGTAACCGGGTTCTAAGGAGCTCAATATCACTGGATTATTTTATGTGTTCATTGTTTCAGTTTAGCCACTTAACTGGCGACCGAAATATTCCAAGAAAACAACCCTCAATGAGTATAGTATCGAGTATCTACCAACTTCGGACTGCACCAAAGCCGGTCATCTCACTACCCCTAAAAAGGCCAAGATGGTCAAGTAAAGGTTCTAAAAGTTCATTAGTGCTTTATGACATCACTCAGCATCCCCGTATTCTCTTTGATTGACTCAAAGGCTACCGATACCCACAAATATGTCGCACTAATATAGTTATTTCTTATCGGTAGCAATCTTCTTCACAACCTGGGAAAATCCCAGCCTTCGGCAAATTCAACTTGATTATCGGTAGCGAAGTTATCAAATCATCAACAGCAGCAACAAAAAGATCTTCTTCAACAACATGGGAATTGTGGCCATGCCTTGGCATTGGAGTAGAGATTACATTCGGCTTTTCAGGGGCGTCGAATTCCACTTCTTTAGCATCTATCAAATCCTGAATCTTATTCTTCAGGGCCCAACAATTGTTGGTGTCGTGCCCTATACTCCCTGAATGATAAGCACACTTGGCATTCGAATGGTAGTAAGGAGAAGTTGTATTCAGATTTTTCGGGGCCTCTTTCAGACTGGCAAGGTTTAACTTCAAGAGATGGGGTAGAACTTGGGTAGCAGTCATGTTTATCTGGGTGAATTATCGTACAGGCCTTTCCACCCTTTGCTGATTGTTTCTATACTGATCATTCCTCGGCTGATTGTTTCTGGGCTGATCTGATGCAGACTTCTGAATCATAACGGCCCCCATCACTGGCCGGAGCTCAACTCTTCCTTGACCTCTTTGATATTAGATAGTTGATGCTTCTTTCTTCGCTGGAAAAGGCTTTCTGATGGCAGCGGAAGCAGATGCATCTTTTTTAATTTTCCCGCTCTTGATTCTGGCTTCAACTCTCTCACCAGTTAGAATCAACTCAGTGAACCCCACAGAAGAGCTTCCTATCAGGTGATTAAAGAAAGGCCCTGACAGAGTTCCCAAGAACATATCTACTAGCTCCCTCTCAGATAGAGGTGGTTGTACTCGTCCCGCCAAGTCTCTCCATTTCTGGGCATACTCTTTGAAGCCTTCATTGGAGACCATGCCCATACTCTGTAATTGAGTACGGGTTAGTGCTAAGTCCGCATTGTATTGATACTGCTTGTAAAAGGAGGCTGCCAAATCCTCCCAATTATGCACATCATACCTCTCCAACTGGTAGAACCAATCTAACTGCGTCCCTGACAAACTGTCCTGGAAGAAGTGGACCCACAGGTCTTTGTCAGAAGAATGTGGTTGGATTTTCCTGACATAAGATTGTAGGTGCATCTTTGGACAAGACACCCCATCGTACTTAGCAAACAAAGGTACTTTGAATTTCGGAGGGATAACTATTCCAGACACCAACCCTAAATCTTTAAAGTCCAGCCCAGGCACTCTCTGTATCTCCACAGCTGCCAGACGTTCTTCCAGATTTTTGTATTTGTCATCGGTTGGAGGGTACTGCTGTTCAGAATAGTCTTCATCCTCTTCTTCCTCTTCTTCCTCAGAATCAGATGGCACAGCAGTTTCCTTTCCCTTTCTTACCCCTTCATCAGATGTTGAGGGGAAATCCAAAGTCCATCTGGCTTGTCCTTCAAATCTTCTGCCTAAGATAGCCACACCAGCTCTCTTCTTCTTATTTTTTTATTTTTCCTTCTTGTGATCGGTGGATCTGGAACTGACTGTTTAACGCTGGTTCGCGAAATGTCGCGGAAGCAAGAGTCGCCACCGTCTTTTATTTTCTCCAAATGGAAAGGACAAAAGCACAGAAAAATTCCTTATAGAGATTGCTCTCGGTTCGGGAGGTAGATTATAGAAAGGGAAGGTGTTAGCACCCTTTCTATCCATGGTTATCCATGGGCTCTTAGATACTTGCTCACTTGTGTTTTCAAAATGGTTTGTTTTCTTTTCAACTGTGGGTTTTAAAAAAAAGTTTCTTTGAAAATTCCAGTTCGACTCTTGTATCGGTCCTCAAGAGTGTTTGAAAAATTGCTTTCGAAAGCTTTTTGAAAAGTGTTCATGTGAAAAGTATTTTTGGATTTGTTTTTGAAATTAGAGCAAGTATCTAGAGTCGTCTACCTACCCTAAGGAATTCGTCTGTGTAAATGTACTTTAAAGTAGTGCCATCCCACCATTGAGAGGTAGGTAGCACCACCGTTGGAGGTGTTCGGGTCAATTCAAGGGTTCGGGACATGGTGATCACCAGAGCAATGGGAAGACACCTTAGAAGCTACCCTCATGCCAGGTTCCCGGATCATGAGGACTTACTAAGACATCCTCTACTCGACGATCACCTTTTGAGGCAAGGCAACAGTGAGGCGTACCCTAGGGGTGGTGTGTGATTTGTGTGTCATTTTCAGATATTTTATCTTGTTCATGTTATTGGTGATCTACGCGTTTGTTTTTAGTTTTGTCATTCATTCTTGCATGCATTTATTTAACAGTTAAGAAAGTGCGGAAAGGTAAAATTCTAAACTATTACAAAAGGCGCGGGTCCACATCGCCAAAATTCCCAGGACCCGATTTGACAGAAAGTAAATAATTAAAGAAATAAAGTAAAGTGCGAAAGATAAATATTTACATGGCTTTGGGAGAGGTACATAAAAATTATAAGAAACGAAATAAAACGCGCGAATTGAAATAAGATTGGAAACGAGGGCGTTGGACCCTTTTTAATGAAATTAAATTAAATTATTAAATTAATTAAAATTAAAATGAAAGGAAGTTATTTTTCGGTATTTTTTGGATATATGAATTTTTATGAGAAAGATTAATTAAAATAAAACATTAACCCTAATTCTATAACTTTTATTTATTAAGAAAAAAATATTAAAGTTAAACCTAAATTAACCTAATTATTTACATGCAATTTTAATTTATAAAAATAATAGGAAATATTTAATTATTTAGAGAAAAGAAAAGAAAAGGGATAAAAAATTAATACAAACCCTAATTCTACCAATTTTAAATTTATTAAGAAAATGCTTGAATTAAACCTAATTTAATAGCTAAAATTAATGAATAATATTTATTTACAAAAAAAAATATTAATTAAATAAAATACTTATTTTTTGTCTTTTTCTGATTTTATATTGTTTTTTATATTTTTTATGAAAATATTCAAATTAAAGAAATTAATTAAAAAAACAATAATTGAAATAAATACCAAAATAATGAAGAGAATAATGCAAACCTAGGGGGGTTCTGTCCCCAAATAGGAGGTTTTGCTTTAGCATTTTTGGCCCAAGAAGCTTGGCTTGGTTTGACCTTTCTGGGCGTGTGAGGCATATTTGACCAGGGTATATGGAGCTCCTCAGATCTGGGCCCTTGGATGGTCTTCAGTGGCCACGTGGTGCGTTGAGATTATGAGTGCATGGTGGACGCTAGCACTGAAACTACACATAAGTATTAATTGAAAAATAATATGGAAAGGGTGAGGGACCTGGGATCGAACCCAGGTCCTGTTGATTACCAAGTGTCTTCTCCACCACTATGCCATTTACGCGCCTTTGAATATATAATAGCTAATAATTAATATAAGAGAAAAACATGGTTAGTGGGAAAGTTAGCGCGAAATTTCAAATAGACCAACCACAGCTTTACACCTAGTCTTCGTCTTCCTCGCTTTTGTTTTTTCCTGAAACACAAAAGAATCAGCAACGGTTTTTGAACCGTTCCAAAATATGCCATTCCAGAAAATAGTGATTAGCTTGTGGTAGCTCATAAATTGAGCGCGAGGGTGGATTTAGCATCGTCTAAGCATGCTGAGTTGAATGGCCTAGGTTTCATGTTCCAATTTTTCCTTAACTGGGAAACCCCAATTCACAGTTTTGAAAACCCTAGGTCTTGTTCATGGTGAAATCGCGTATGGTGCATAAAAATTCAATCAAAGTACACTGTTAGCTTCAGAATGATATAATGAATACAAATCCAATATTAGAATTTACAAATAATGCAGGAATCATGTTTCAAGAATCTGAAAAAAAGCTTGAACCGGTCAAGATTGTTCTACCTATTTCCTGTGTTAGGGACGATGATTTTGATCTGTATATGTTCCTTGAAGCCTCAGGAACACAATGGAATAAGTATGGTGGCTTGAATCACCTTAGAACCTAGTTTTCAGTTTCCAATTTTTTTAGCAAAAACTCAAGTTTCTCTATGCTTTTCTGGCGCAGCTGGGAGGTTATTGACATTAGGGTTGCACTATATATGTATGTGTGAAGGTTTTAGGTCAAAGAAATCAAACAAAAACCTTTGCATTCATGACTTTCAAGATTTGATTTTCAAGGATCTTTTCAAATATTTTTTCATGCCTATTTGGTACAAATCATGGCCAATCACTTCAATTCCTTCCATATATGGTCATGCACGAAATTTTAAACCTATTCCATGCACAAAAAGATTTGATTGCATTGGTTTGGTATTTTTCATGTATTTTAATTAATTAAATGAATTATTAATAATAAAAAATCCAAATAAATAAATAAAAATGATAAAAAACTTCCCTTTGGGCCACATGGTCGTGCACATTCCTTGGATGATGAATTGTGGAAGAAAAAGAGGCCCATTAGCATTTTTAGGTCATTTGAAGCAATGTTGACTTTTCAAAATATCCAAACATTTCCCAACTTCCACAAGGCATAACTTGCTCAATTTTTAAGATTTGCTCATGTTCTTGGACATTTTGGAAAGGCCTTTGAGTACTCTAACCAATTTCTTTGGTCCCATGTCATTTTGATTTACCAATCTCAAGTTATGGCCTTTGACTTAAAGTCCCTTTTTGTTGACTTTTGAAAATGACCTATAATGTTGAGATTGATAACTTTTTGTGAGAGCATTTCTTGGACTTTAAGTGTGAAGAGGAGTTGTAGGAAATGTCATTCTCTTCAAAATGAGCTTTGGATGGAATTTTTCTGATAATCCATGTGAAAGTTATGCCTTGGTCAAGTTACAATTGACTTTTTCAACTGTCCAAATATGAAAACTTTTGCATCTTGATGATTTTTGAGCCAAGCTTTGAGAATCATGATCAAGCATTGATCAAATGATGTTTGTGGCTTCAAAATGAGATTTTGACCAAAAATTTGGACTTTTGACTGTCAAATGACCATTTTGCCCCTACAGTTGACTGTTGAGCAATTGGGGCTTTTGACTGTGCAATCTTGTGTTGTAAGTCTTGAAACTTGATATGAGGATGCTTGACCATGTTTATAAGCATGTGGGACTTGATTAGACCCTTGGAAACTTCATTTTCTTTGTCAGAACAAAAACCCTAATTTTGACTGTTAGGAGGTCCTTGAACTGTGCAACCCTTGGGGAGATTTTTGAACCTTTGACTTGGCAATTCTTGAAGAATATGGGAGGGAAAATTTTGGGGTACAACAGTTGCCCCTGTTCAATCTTCTTAGACCTGAGGATGCAGATTGGCTGACGTGCCTTTCGTAATCCGAAGGTGGAAGATGATTGAACACTAGAGTGCCCAGAAATTTGCGCTCACATAGTAGCAGTGGTGGGGAATGGGCTTACAGATGCCATTTGGAGATTGATGGATAGGATGATGGGCTTATAGATGCCATGCTGAGAGATGATGGAGGGTGGATGGGCTTATAGATGCCATCTGGACGTTGATCGCGTAAGAGATTCCTTAGCGAGAACTTGCGTACCTGCAAAAGAGAAAAATGATTACCTGGCCTGTTACAGGAGCTGGTCTTCAAACTCTTTGTAGGGGTGTCCTGACTGGTTACAGGAGCTGGATCTGGAGCTTCAAAAGATGATGAATGAACCAGGGATGGTTACTACCTCAACAGGAACGGTGAGAGAACCTTGGATGATTACAACCTCAACAGGGACGCTGAGAGAATCTGGGGACGATTACTACCTCCGCAGGATCGGGGAGAGAACCATAGGCGACTACAACCTCAATAGCAATCATTGAGAGAATCTTGGATAACTTCAACTTCAACAGCAATCGTTGAGCGAATCTTGGGATGATTACTACCTCCGCAGGATCGGGGAGAGAACCATAGGCGACTACAACCTCAATAGCAATCATTGAGAGAATCTTGGATAACTTCAACTTCAACAGCAATCGTTGAGCGAATCTTGGGATGATTACTACCTCCGCAGGATCGGGGAGAGAACCATAGGCGACTACAACCTCAATAGCAATCATTGAGAGAATATTGGATAACTTCAACTTCAACAGCAATCGTTGAGCGAATCTTGGGATGATTACTACCTCCACAGGATCGGGGAGAGAACCACAGGCGACTACAACCTCAACAGCAAACATTGAGAGAATCTTGGATAACTTCGACTTCAACAGCAATCGTTGAGCGAATCTTGGGATGATTACTACCTCCGCAGGATCGGGGAGAGAACCACAGGCGACTACAACCTCAATAGCAATCATTGAGAGAATCTTGGATAACTTCAACTTCAACAGCAATCGTTGAGCAAATCTTGGGATGATTACTACCTCCGCAGGATCGGGGAGAGAACCACAGGCGACTACAACCTCAATAGCAATCATTGAGAGAATCTTGGATAACTTCTACTGAGTCTTTATCAGGAAAATCTATTAGGGGTCGATTTAACTGGACTAGAGAAGGCCTTGGACTGGATAAGAAACAGAAAATCTTAGGGTCGATTAACTGAACCGGTCTAGGTCTTGAAATGTCTTCAACTGGGTAAGAAACAGGGAGATCTTAGGGTCGATATGACTGAACCAGAGAAGGCCTGTGACTGGATAAGAAACAGAGAAATCTTTGGAGTCGATTTAACTGAACCAGACTAGGTCTTGAAGTATAGTTGAAAATTTAACTGGATCTTTCCTGAAAGGTAAAGGTCAGTCATATGCAATGTATGATATGGATCAGGCAATGATGTTCTCAACATAAACGAGATTTGTAAGATATGATGCGTATATGCATGCTACAATGATGTATGTGATGTTTAGGAATGTATGTTTTCGTCTAGGAAAGTAAATCCTTGACGGGTGCCAGGAAGTCACTCCTGGGCTGATGTTGAAGAATAGATTTTGCTTCCTCTGGGGATGAGAGTTGCAAGAATACCGGTAGGAGAAGATAACTCCGTTGGGGAATAAACTTGGCGAATGGGTAACTCTGCGGGGAGAAAAGTACTCTAGCGATCTGGCTGGGAAGCAGAACTCTGTGGGGAGAGAGGTACTTGCTGGGAAGTTGATGGTAACTCGTTGGGGATACCCTTGTTGTGTCGGAAGTGTTGATAGACTTCGCTGGGGATAAGAAGACTTCGTCGGGGACGCTCTTTCCATGGCTTTTGGCTGAGGATAACCCAGTTATATCCTGGTAAGGAAATAACTCTTTGAATAAAGCCGGGAGACGCGTTCGTGCTCTGCGTGGATAAGCTTCCAGAATCTACTGGTGATAAGCTTTCTGCTTGGGGAGATGGATTCCAACTTTCCTGGGGGAACTGGATTGGACTCTCTTGGGGAAGTATTGAACTGTATTGGTTATGTTCTTCAACGGAAACTACCTTGATACCCTGGAGGACAGAACAATCAGATTGCTTAGACCACCCATTATTGCCCCTGTTTCTGATGCGGGAGAGGAAGATACCTGTGAAGGAGTCTTTGACAACTGCCGTTTGACAAACCTTCTTTCTGATAGGCAAGTGACAAGAGGACGGGACATAGTCGTACGCTTTGATCCCTAACTTTTGCCTGGACCGCCCTTTCGAGTTTTTGGTCCACCGGGATACCCATTTTTGCCCAAGCCGCCTTTTCAGGTTTTCGACTTGCCGGGTGTACAGATTTTTTCATTTCATCCCTTATTTTTGCCCGAACCCTTTTGGTTCGCCGGGAAGCCCTTATTTTTTCCTAGGTATGTCAACCTAGCGGGTCTTTGATTTTGCGTAGTATTTTTTTCGATTATGTCCATGCTCTCAGAATGTAGGGAGTTGCCCCTGTTAGAAGTGTTTTGCCATGCCACCAGAAGATGTTTGATCAGGCAAGATTTATTATTGAAATGCCCCAAGTGACTCAGGCGGAGATTTTCCCCAGGCTATTTGGCCTTTTGAGAGATTCTCCGAATCTTGATTGGACTGCCCCAGATGGTGGACAATAGTCATGCCATGCCCCTTGATTGGAAGTGCTTTTGTTCACTAGGTATTCATCGTGCGAATTTTCCGGTTGTTCAAACAAAAAGTCATATGCAAACAAAGTTATGTTAAAAATGCAAAGCTTATGTCTGTCTTGAAGATTTTGAAAATGCATTCTTTTTCATAAAACAAGTGATTGTTTGTAAAACGTGATGTCAACTCGTTATTTTATCGTAGGCCTTAAGGAGTCAGGATACCTTTCGTAATAGTATGCTTTTGAACTAACCCATGCTTCAGCTAGGACTTTTAAGGGTTATAACGTGGCCTGGTTCACGGTTTAAGAAACAAAGGATAAAGGCTCAAATTTTATTTGTACCCAACCGCTCTTCGTGATGTTCTTCAAACCTAAACTCAGTTGATCATACGTTAGACCTTATTTGAGTCTTGCTTTGATGTACCAATGATGGTTCAGATATTGATGATTTATTCTGAATAGGCAGTGTTTTTTGTTGAGGGTTTGTATGACCTCTTTCTTTTTGATTTCGCTATCCCTAAATTTTGCCTGAACCATTCCTTTTTAGGAATTACAGTCAGCGGGATGCCCCAGTTTTCGTAAGTCCCTTTCATAGGTTTTGACTTAATGGGTTTTTATTTTGAGAAGTAATGACTGCCTTTCTTTATTGATTATTCGGAGCCATCACTGTCTTTCTTTGTTTTGTAAGGATTCCTTTGATGCCATTCATCGTGCACCTGGATCAACTGAGAGAACTACCCTGCCCCAGGTTATGATTGAGGGTTTTAATTTCGAAAAAGAAAAAACTCCAACTTCTTTGGCTCAGAGGGGTTGACGAGGGATTATCTTCCTTATAACTCCAGTGTTTAGGAATTGAAACAATGCCTGTACCTCATCAGCGGGGTCTGTTCAAAAGCATACTGTAGATTGTGGTATCGTTTTCGTCATCCTCCCTCAAGAGGCTTAGAATTATTAATTGAGAGTTGACATCAAAAAAAATATGAAAATGAAAATAATTGTATTAATTCCCAAAACAGACATATGTGATGCTTTAATAGAATAAACGAGTTTGCTATGACATTAATTGTTTGTATGAGCAAAGAAAAATACAACTCGGAATTTCAAATAAACAAAAGGCCTTCAATGATTGAGCAATGACCATTTTGCCCCTACAGTTGACTGTTGAGCAATTGGGGCTTTTGACTGTGCAATCTTGTGCTGTAAGTCTTGAAACTTGATATGAGGATGCTTGACCATGTTTATAAGCATGTGGGACTTGATTGGACCCTTGGAAACTTCATTTTCTTTGTCAGAAAAAAAACCCTAATTTTGACTGTTAGGAGGTCCTTGAACTGTGCAACCCTTGGGGAGATTTTTGAACCTTTGACTTGGCAATTCTTGAAGAATATGGGAGGGCAAATTTTGGGGTACAACACTTCTCCAGCAAAGTCTTGAGCTCCTCCTGCCCCTTGGCCAAGGTCAAGAGTAGTTGCTGAAATTGTGCATTCTAAGCTTGTAAGTCTTTAACCGTTTGTTCAAGATCAATGTTGCTGAAATAAACAGCAGAGGGATGAGGAAACTTGGTGTGAAGACCTGCTTATGCATATGATGAATGAAGATGCGATATGCAAATGATTTCAAGGAAATTTAGAAGATTTAAATTTTCCAAAACCAAAAAGAACGCACGTCATATTAAATAAAATCAAGTTTGAATACAACATGCCTCCTAAGGCTTACAAAGAAAGAAACTAAAATACAGCAAGATTCTCAAGACAAAAAGACCGAACGCATCCTTTTTGGAGCAATGTAAGTATTCAGATTCTTCTCTTCATGAAGCAGCTTGGTGAGCTCCAGAACCTTCTTCTCACTGGCGTAGTACTGGGTTTCAAAGGTGTCTCGCTCTTCCTTCAACTGAATCCAGGATTTTTGCAGGTCTTCGAGAGAGGTAGGCATGTCTGGATGAAGAACGGTGTACGGGACGTCTCCTTCAATAACAGGCTCAATGATGACAGGAAGGATGGAAGGGTAAGGCATTAAGAGACTCTGGGCACGAGCCCGTACCCACTTAAGGTAAGGCTCGAGAGGGATAGAGTTTTTATGTCTCAAAGTCCTACTGTCCACTTTGTTCACCATTCCCCAAGCACGTGTAAACCTCTGGCGGTAACCTTGGTCTTCTTTGTCGTAGTCAAAAACCAGACCTCGGACGAGCATCTCATGAGGGCCGTCCCTTCGGGCATACCCAAACTGCCGAAGAGCTAAGCACGAGTTGTAGGTGATACCTCCCCTAATACCTAGTAGAGGTACATTAGGGAACTCACCACAACGGTCGATGATAGAGATATCTTCCAAGGATCTTGAGCACCAATGGATATCAGAGTGGGTGAGAGACATCATCCTTTGAGACCAAGTCAATCTTTGCTTGTTCTTCAATGCTGACTGAGGCAGGTGTGAAGTGAACCACTTAGCAAGTAGAGGTATACAACACAAAAGGGTACCTCTTTTCTTCACGGTACGGGTATGAAGACAATGCAAGATATCTCATAGCAAGGTGGGTATAGGATTGCGAGAGAGAAAGACTTTGATGGCATTAATGTCTATGAATTGGTCTGAGTTAGGAAACAGAACCAAACCATAAATGAGGAGAGCTAGCACTTCTTCGAAAGCTTGGAAATCCATGTCATCCCAGAATGAATGAGATTTTTCCAACAGAAACTTAGCTAAAAATCCTTTAACCCCACTTCTTGTCTCCCAATTGGCTGTGACGTCGGCCCTATTTATATGTAAAGCTTCGGCGATGACTTCAGGTTTCGGAATCCATTATAGACCGGTGAACGGTATATGATTAAGCACGGGAACCCCTAAGAGCAGAGAGAACTCTTTTAATGTTGGTACCAACTGATAGTCCGGAAAAGTGAAACAATGGTGTACGGGATCAAAGAACTGGAACAGTACACACATCATTTCTTCTTGGAAGTTGGATGTAGCCAAACTGAGAAGTCGACCATACTTCTTGGTAAAAGGAGAATCCCCGAGAACCCTTGAGGCTAGATCTTGAAGTTGAGGATGTGTGTGATGCGGCGGGAGAAATGACTTGAGGTTTTGCATTTTTGTTCGCAAATGTTTCGGTTTAGCAAGAGTCGCCACCAACTTTTTATTTTATCCAAAGGAAAGGTCAAAAAGCACAGGAAAGACCTTTGAGATGTTTTCTTGGGTTCGGGGGGTAGATTATGAAAAGGGAAGGTGCGAGCACCCTTTTCATCCATGGTTATCCATGGGCTCTTAGTTACTTGTTTAGATCACTTGCTTTGCTTTTCCAATTGTTTGAAATGGTGCTTTATGTGTGGTTTTGAAAATGTTTTGAAATTGTGTTGTGATGTGTGTTTGAAAATAACAAGGATGTTTTTGCAAGCTTTGATCAAGTAACTAAGAGTTGTCTACCCTATCTAATCAAAGATTCTTCCTACACAGTTTTAACCCTTTTGACGGTGTTGTTTTACCATTGCATTTGGTAAACAACCTTGTATTAGGATGTTAAACGGGACAGGCGCGGGTCATCGTATTGTCCATGATAGCAATTGTGCTAAGTATCTTTAGCAATTTTTTGAGGGACTAGATCATTTTTGTATAGGCAACCAAGATAGCGTCATCGAGGGACTATGATCTTTTGTTTTGTTTTTGTTTTGCCAAGATACTCAACATGCATAACATGGCCATTTTTAAAGGCAACAAGTGGATGAAACCCTAGGGGTGCATGTGTGCATTGTGTTATCATTTTCATGCATTTAGGTCTTGTTTTTAGGTCAAACTATTTGTTTTGATTTTGGAATATTGCATACAAACCCTAATCTCTAACATGGCATACTTGAAAGCTATAAATGCGTAAAATAAATCTATGACTATTACAACATTGATATGGGGAGGGGGATACAATTTTTGAATAGAGGATTATTTTGCAAGAAATTAAAACTCTAATATTTACTATTACATCCAAATTGAATTCTTTGCATTAAATAATAAATAAACAATATTTAAACAAACAAATTAAGTATAAATATGCAAAATATTATAAGTATGCAAAAGAGAATGTTTTTGTTTATTTTTATGTATGTGAAAATATAATATTTAATGTATTAAAAAAATAGAAATAAAAGATTATTTTTGTCAAGGGTAAAAAAAACCCTAATTTTCTTTAAGAAAAGTATATATATTAATTATGTTGTTTATATACAATAAAATAAAAATAATGAAATATGTACAAATGGTCAAAAAATGAAAATATATTAAAAAAATATTATTTAAGTATGTAAAAAATAATAATAAAAATATAATATTTTTTATGTATTATTTTCAAGTTTTTATTAAAGAGAATAAAAGTATATACTAATTAATAATTATTTTCATGTTAGAAAAATAAAATAAAATATAAAAATAAATGTGAAAATTTATAAAAATATTTTTGGTAAGTTTTTATGTTTAGAAAAAATAGAATAAAATCAAAAATGAAAAATAAATAGAAAAATGCAAAAATATAAAGAAATGGGCCAGGGGGTGCAATAAGCAAACTGGAGGTGCAAAAAGCAAGCCAAGCCAAGGCCTAGCCCACTGAACTTCATCTTCAACCTTTGTCAAACAAAATACGCGCGCCTGATTCAAATATCCAACTCCTGCATACGTGCTCTAATGGAAAAACTCATAACACAAAAGTTATAGCATTTTTCAAGACGATTCCAACCATGTAAAGAACTCAATCTAACTCTCAAAGACCAGAGAGAATTTCTCTGGCCCTAAATTCTAACCTAACTTTTTCAGGAAGTTCATGAATCAAATTCTCTTAACACGATTAACTTACATGAAATCTAAGCATATGTACAGCTTCAGGGCTATGAGTACTACATTTTTTATTCACAAACCTAAGCCTAATAATTCCTAAATAGAGAGATAAGAAGTTGACAAATACCTATTTCAGTTGAACTCGTGTATGGAAATGTGGAGCTTTTCAGTGATGCCTGAGGTGCTTGGGAGCTTGCTTGAACTTCCTCTGACCTTCCCCAATGCTTAGTTTGCTTTGGATGTACTTGAACAAGCTTGTAGACGTCAACCTGCACAAGCTGAAAACAGAAATGGTGAAGCTTGAAAATGGAGTTACAGTCAATGGCCAATGGTTGGCATAGTTCAGATGGGTTGTATGGAGTGTGTTTGAACAGGTTTGGGGAAAAACGCACTAGTGGTTTGTGAGATGGAACTCAAAGTGCATAAGCTTACCTGTTTTGCAAGAGGAAGGTGATTTTGTGTTTTGGAAGGCTTGAGGGTTCAATAACTCGTGTTTCTGGCTCAAGGCAAAGTGCAAAACTTGTCTCCAATGCTTGCAAGAGTTGGTTCTAACAGATATGCCAGTTATGTGATTTTGGCAAGTTTCTTGTATTTTAAGCAAAAAGTATCAAGTGGTACAAGACAGGCCTGTACAGGCTATCTTCCAGCTTGCACTTTGTGATCTTGGCCCCTCAAGTTTATGGATATTGTTTGTTGTCCAAGATTTGGTTCAAGGCTCAAGGATGCAATTTGACATAAAGCAAAATTTGACAAAAATGGCAATGTTGCCTTTTTGCTATTTTTGGATTAATCTTTTGTGTAATACTCTAATGATCAGAACAAAGCTTCAAACAAATGGATTTGCATTTAATTATTGAGTATGAAAGGTTTTAGGGACCTGTAATCAAGTAAAAACAATGTTGGATGGAAATTGCAACTTGTAGCAACGTGAAACATGCCATGGATCAAAGTGAGTTTTTGCCAAATTCTAACCTTCGATTATCCCTAACCATAAATGATTTTGAAGAGTTATTGGACATTTTGGAAAGCTTGTAACATGCTCTACAATCCATCTTTGAAATTCATTTTGAGATTCCAAGTGGAATTATGTGAAAAATGGTCATGAAGATAGGTCAAAATCCTGCCTAAACTAGGGCAAAATTTCACTAAGTTAAAAGTTTCATGGACCCTTGTTCATAAAATCATAACTTGAGATACAAGATTCTTTTGAGAAATGTGAATCAAAGTTATAGATTTTTTGGAGGACTACAACTTTCATGTTGGAGGTTTTGTTTGAATCCAATTGCATCATGGTGAAAATGTTGGGCAAAGTTGGGGAAAAATAAGAAAATTTCATAACTTAGAAAAATTCTAAGTTATAAAATTTTTCAATCTTAAACCCTAATTTGCAAAATTAGGTTTCTTGATGAAAAAGTTTCATGTTTTTACACATCTTGATGAAAAATGACCCTTGGCACTTGATTTTGACCAAAAAGTCAAAGTTTGACTTTTCAGTGTACACTCAAATTTTGATCAGTTGACTGAAAAATTCATCCGTCAATCCAATGCATTTGAGATCTTTTGAACCTTGTGAATAGGTCAAGATGATGCCATTGAGTCCTTGAATCCATGCTTAAACCTAATTTTCCATTGGTTAGGTGAAAAATCAGAAATTGCCCTTATACAGTCAAAACCCTAAAAATGACCATTTTGCCCTTTTGATGATCTGATCAAATTTCTTGAGGAGTTGTGGTCCAAACTTGATCAAATGGTTTATATGAGCCTATAATGTTGATGTGGATCAAAAATTTTGAGGTTTGACTGTAAATTGGCCACAGTTGACTTTTTGCCCAATACAGCTGATTTTTAGGTCAACTGTCCAATTGACTGGGCAAAAATTTGATTCAAGGCTTGAAACTTGGTAGGGGAAATATTATAAGTCCAACATGAAGTTTGAAAGTCACTTTGAGCATTGAAAGTCCAAAAATCCCTGTGCAAACTCAAACCCTAATTTAGGTCATCAGTGCAAGGAGATGCCTTGAGCAGAGCAAACCCTAATCCTGTCTGGAACTCAAAGAGTCTTGTGAGGAGAAATCTTAATAAAATGAGAGGGAAAATTTTGGGGTACAATAATGTGCTTTTACAAATCTGATTCGGATAGTGTTCCTTTGGAGAGGATTCATTTCCTACAAAACAAAAACAAAGATAAATTTCTAAATCCTTGAAATGGTTAGTGAGTATGCATATGGTGTTGATGATGTTTATGATGTTTATGTACAAGCAAGCATATATACACACAACAAACAGATCCCTATGTTTCAGGCTTGCATGAGTTTGTAGGTAAGTACCCTCTTGAAGTTTTAGTGGGCTTAACCTGTTCTAGAAATAATGATCGGGTTCTAAAGGATCTCAATATCACCGACCTTTCTTTTAGGCATTACCTCAGCACAATCAATCTTTTCTTGCGGCCGAGATATCCCAAAAGTATAGCCTCAATGAGTGTAGTATCGAGTGTCAACCAATTTTCAGCTTTACACCGAAATCGGTCACCTCACTACGTCCTAATGGCCAAGTTGGTTCAATTAGGGTTCTAAGGTTAATTAGTGCTTCGCGACGCCACTTAGCGGCCCCGTATTCTCCTCGATTCACCATGAGGGATACTGGTACCCACAAATGCGTCACACTAACATAGCTATTGTTTCAACCATATCGATCTACGCCGTACAGTCTCCACAATCTATTGTTATTTACCTAAAAAGGTGCCCCAAATCTGGGTAGAGGATTCAAACCCAAAGAATAGAACCAAAAGATAAAGTATACAAGTCAAGCAAGATAAGCATGTAAAGGTGATCTAAAACCCTAAGGTAACCCCACCTTTTTTTTTATTATTTTCCCCAGCAGAGTCGCCAGTTCTGTGATACGGTGGGAGAACTGACTAGATGTTTTGCATTTCGTTCTCACTTGTGCGGTTAGCAAGAGTCGCCACCGACTTTTCTTTTATCCAACAGGAAAGGTAAAAAAGCACAGGAAAGACCTTTCGAGAATTTTCTCGGGTTCGGGGGGTAGATTATGAAAAGGGAAGGTATTAGCACCCTTTTCATCCATAGTTTTCCATGGGCTCTTAGTTACTCGTTTTAGATCACTTGCTTTTGTTTGATTGTGTGCTTGTGGTATGGGTTTTGAAAGTATTTTGGAAAATTTCTTTGTAATGGTTCTCGTCTCTATAAGAACGTATACAAAGTTTTGTTTCAAAAAATGGTTCAAAGATGTGTTTGTGAATCGTGTTTTGAAAAGAGGTTTTACAATGGTTCTCGTCTCTATAAGAACGTATACAAAACATTTTGTCTTTTGAAAATGTTTTGAAATGGAAGTGTAGGTGTGAAAGTTTTTGTCGTGAGCAAGCGAGTAACTAAGAGTGAATCTATCTACTCGAAAGGTCTTAAATTGTTCTTTTCTTCTTCCTTTTAATGGTGCTATCTTACCATTGATTTGGTAAGAAGCCCCACCATTGGATGTGAAGGGACAGGCGCGGGTCAGTTTTACAATCATTGAAGGCAACTTGTGAAAAGCTTTAGCAATTTTTTGTAAGGGACGAGATCGTTTTAATCGAAGGCAACATCGAGGGTCATCGAGGGACTACGATCTTATCGAAGGGTCATTGCTAAAATGTCTCATATTCGAGGGACATGATTGTATTTTCGAGGCAACGAGCGAGGTTACCCTAGAGGTGCGCGTGTGAAAAAGTGTGTTGGTTTCAAGTTATTTTATTCTTTGATTAGGTCATCTAGCGATTGATTTTTGAATCTTGCCATTCATGCCTAATTACTATACAGTACACGGAAAACAGTAAATTGCGAGAATTGAAATTCTACGCTATTACAAAATGTTCGGGAATGGGGGTACAATTGTTACAAATGGGGATGAATAATACAACCAAATCGAATTGTTGCACGATTTAATATAAAGCTATGACAATTTATGAAATAAAGAAAATCAATAAAGTATGAAATGCAATGTATTTACTTGAAAAAGAAAAATAAAACCTATTCTAAAAAAGAAATTGATTTAAATTAAAATCTTATTATTCTTTTTTGTATTTTTATTAATTATAAATAAGTTTAAAGAAAGGAAAATAAATTAAATTAAATTTTTTGATGTTTTTATTAAGTGTAAGAAAATTAATAAAAAAAAGAGTTGTTTATAAAAAAAAAAGAAAATGGTAAAAGAAAACTAATTACTAAAAAATCAAATTAATTTAATAAAATGAAGTTTTTAAAAATCATTAGTATATTATTAACAAAAAGAAATAAAACAAATTAAATTAAATTAAAAAAAACAAAAAGAAGTGAAAATGGGCTTAAGGTATTGGATGAGAGGCCCAAAGAAGGAATGCTGAAGCAAAACTAAGCCAGACGGGGGGGGGGGGGGGGGGGGGGGTGAGCTAGCAATCGTGTGGGCCTAAAGGGTTTGCCAAGACAGGCCCAATATTCTCTTAAGCTGTTTAACGTTTTGATTAAGGGAAACAAACAGAAAATTATGGTTTGTCCCCTTTGTACAGAGCGGCACCATTCCGATCGTCTCTATCGTTTCTCCCTCTCGTTCATCTTTCTCACTAAACTCCCCTCTTCTCGTCCTAATTTTGTGAATAAAACGCTTTTTGGCCTTTCCAACTCAAACTGATTCACTTTTTTTTGGAAACCCTAGGTTCTGAAATGGATTTATCTAAAGGGTTTGAAACGTTTTGATCTGATCTTCCCTCTATCCTCAAGTTACCGGAGCGCTCTTTCTCCCACCTCCTCACAATTTTCAGTGGTTTTGCTTTGAAAAGGTATAGTTCTGTTTTTTGGCCTAACAATTTCATTGGTTTTGCATGTTTTGTTCATGTTTTTTCTATTAACCTATTGTGTTATGCTTTGAGATGCAGGAAGTGTTGTGAGGGAGATAAAGTATCCATACTTGTTTGGAAATTCCTGTGAAGTGAAAAGGAAAGGTGAGATGGAAAGTAACGCTCCCTGGTGGCCGGAGGCGTGAGGAGGAAGAGATGAGGATTGAAAACCTTGCTTTTCTGGCTTGGATCCCTTTTTGAAATGTAACAGCTTTCGTTGTTTTGATGATGATCTTGACTTGATGATGATTGCTGGGACTTTGTGATTATTTACTGTATTTGAAACTTTGTTGGTTTTCTCTTTTGATTTGTTGGGTATCTGAGCTTTTGATTGTTGGATGTTGGTTTGAACTGGTTTTTAAGGTTTACTGGTTTTTGTTACAGTTTTGGAACTTAACAGTTTTGGAGGTTTTGGGTTTGGAAATGTTTTTGAGAATGGTTGGTGATTTGCAAGTTGGATACTGTTACTTCTTATCAGTTTCAGGTTTTTGAGGTTTGGGATGGTTGGACAGTTTGTTTTCCTTTGGTTTTTGATTTTGGTTTTTTATTTTGGTTTAACAGGTTTGATGGTTGATGGCAGTGGTTATGCAGGTTTTGTGAGTTTGAATATTTGAGATTTTCTATGTTGCTGTTGGTTTGGCCCTGTTTCTGAGTTTTGTTGATGGATTGCAGTTTGATTTTGAAAGTTTTTTTTGGTTGCCTTTGGTTTTTGAAGTTTGAGGATGAATTGTTTTTTTCTTAGTTTGTTCAGATTTGGTTATGGTATTGAAATGGTTTTGGTCGTTTTGTGATTTGAAAATGGTTGGCAACAGTTTTGAATGTTGGTTATGGTTTGGGAGTTTTGTTGATGGATTGCAGTTTGATGAGTTTGGGATTTTGTATGTTTGAAAATGGTTTGAACAGTTTTGAGGGTGGTTTTGAGGTTTGAGAACTGGTTATGCAGTTTGGAGAGTTTTGTGATTTTTTGATAGTTTTGTTGTTTTTGATTTAATGTTCTCTTTATTCTCTTGAGCCTTGTCTACTGTTATATTCATGTGGTTTCTTGTTTGACATCTTATTCAAAATGGTGGAAAAACTACCAAATTTTGAATACTTTGGGCATGTTCTCCTTATGCTCTTTTCCTTGCAGTTTTGTTTTCTAGAAATTCTGGTGCAATTGTGACAGCAGGGCAGCATCCCTAGGTGACTTCTTTCCTCTCTCTCTCTCAATGACCCTAAGCCAAATGCTTTTTTTTTCTGAAAAGTTTGCAATTTATTTGGAAAATGATGATTATGGCTTATTGAACAAGCCTCTTGCTTGTTGACTTAGTTTATCATATGTTATATTTTCTTTTTGCTGATGCCTGCTCTAGCTGTTATGCTGTTGTTGCTTGCTCTAGCTGTTATGCTGCCTCGTTCTTGTTGTTTGTATTTTGTCCAATTTGCTGCATTGTTTGGACATCCTAGTTTGGATTTTGTTTTGGCCATGCTGCTGTTTGCTTTTGGACAATTTGCGCTGCTTGTTTGGCCCTGTTTTGCGCCTTGTTTGGAAAGCCTAGTTGTTTGTTTGGCCCTGTTTTAAATATTCAGTTTGGAATATTTGTTTTGGCCATGTTGCTTGCATTTCTTTATTTGGACAGCTTTGCTTGCATTTTTTTATTCTTCTTTTTGTGAACCAAGAAGAAAAATCTTCTTGTGATTTGCAAATAGAAAAATAAAAATGTGATGAATTAAAAATAGCCCTCTGATTCCAAATTGCAAACTTT
This sequence comes from Vicia faba, assembly GCA_948472305.1. Classification (NCBI taxonomy): domain Eukaryota; kingdom Viridiplantae; phylum Streptophyta; class Magnoliopsida; order Fabales; family Fabaceae; genus Vicia; species Vicia faba. The sequence goes on from OX451737.1 coordinate 1,527,524,805, forward strand.
AATGATGAACACTTTTCTTTTCTTTTGAAAATTCTTGCTTATGCCCAAATAGTTTTTGTACTAACTATTTTTGTCTTTCATTTTCATATGAGCACAACTGGATGGTGGCAAAGCAGAGGAAGCAAGAGATTCTTTGGCAAACATGGAAGCAATGGAAGCTCAGTCATCCTTAGGCATAGATTTTTCTTTGTAATTTAGAGAGAAATATTCAAACAATTGTACTAATTTATTTTTTCAAATACAATAAGTTGTAAAACTTAAAGCATTTGAATAATAAATTGTTTTGTAACAACTTTTGGAATAAATGAAAAAAATTCTTATGAGGTATTCTGATGTCCATTAAAATCCATTACTGTTAATAACTCGCAATTTTCTCTTCCCATCTTCACTAATTCTTTAAGGTTCCCGGTCAAGATAATTGAAACTGCATTCCAATAATTCCAATCAAGATAACTTAAATTCCAATTAATCCAATAATTTTGTAATCTTGCAACTGCGTTCCAATCAGAACACGCACTATCTATTCCATAAACAAGTAAATATTTATTCCATAAACAAGCAAATGTCTTGACAGACGCAAATTATCTGGTTAATCTGGATCAAACAAAACATGAATGTTCCAAATGACAGTCTTAGATCCCATCTCTTGTCCCAAATAAACATGCCTTGAGAACAAACAGTAACCTTTCAGTAAGCTTGAAAAAGCATGAAAACATGTGAAAGCCAATTGGATCTTTGTGAATTCATTTCTTTCGAGAATTGCAAGTAAAACCCTAATTGCTTGTTTACTGCCACATGAGAAAATTTGTCTGATCGATTCCTGAGCCAGCTTGAACATCTGAGAAACCCTAGGGTTGTGTTTTTTCTATGAAAAATGGGAGGGCAAATTTTGGGGTACAATAGTGTCCGTATTTGGAACGTATCTAAACTGTATCTGGAGACTGAGTCTGTATGAGCAATGGAATGGCGTCCGTGTCTGGAGCGTATCCGAGCTGTAACTGTATTTGATTCTTGAATGAATAATAGAATGACTTCCGTATCTGGAGTGTATCTGTATTGTATCTGAATCTGAAATCTGAATAAGCGACAGAATGGCATCCGTGTCTGAAGCATCTCTGGGTTGGGAAAAAAAATCAGAATAAGTGACAGAATGGCAACTGTGTCTGGAGCGTATCTGGACTGTATCTTGACTTTGAATTCTGAATGAGTAATAGAATGACTTCCGTGTCGGGAGTGTATCTTTACTGTATCTGAATAAGAGATTTGAATGAGTAACAGAATGACTTCCGTGTCTGGAGTGTATCCGTACTGTATCTGAATAAGATATCTGAATGAGTAGCAGAATGACTTTCGTGTCTGGAGTGTATCCGTACTGTATCTGAATAAGAGATCTGAATGAGTAGCAAAATAACTTCCGTGTCTGGAGTGTATCTGTACTGTATCTGAATAAGAGATCTGAATGAGTAGCAGAAAGACTTCCGTGTCTGGAGTGTATCCGTACTGTATCTAAAATCTTTGAATATTTGTTAAAGATAGCTGTTAATCTTATTCTGAAAAGAGTAAAATGTTAGCTGAAACATAAAGTTATGTTACATGAAATGTATGATGCAATAAAATGTGTTTTTATCAATGTTCATGATATATGGATGTAATGTATGCGCATGTAAGCTGATTTGCTGTATTGCTGAGGAAAATAAATCCTTGATTGTTGGGGATTTCTCCTTTGACCGCTGTCGGGGAAAATAAATCCTTGACCGCTGCTGGAGATTAAAATCCTTGATAACTTCTATGGGGATATGAGGATCCTTCATGTCTTGAAGTTGGAGTATTGACAAAATCTGTTGTGAGAGTAATGCCAAACTGCTTGAGAAATCTGCTTGGGAAATCCAGAGAACTTTGATAACTTCTACTGGGGGTAACACCATGGGAATCCTTACTCGGCTGGGGAATAGGGAAAACTCTGATGATTTTTGCGGGGAACTAAGAATGAGAATCTTCAATCTCCTGGGGAATTTGAATCCTTGGGGACTTCATGTTGGGGAGTCAAGAATGAGAATCTTCGATCTGCAGGGAATTAAAAATTCTGACAAATTCATACTAGGGAGTAACGAAGTCTATGGCCACTTCACTGGGGAATTAAGAATGAGAATCTTTATTCTGTTGGGGAGTAAAAACTCTGTGGGGAAGAAGGCTTACCGCTGGAGAATAAATTCAGGACTCTGGGGGAAAAAGCATATTCCTGTTTGGAAAAAGTTCAGGAGTTTGGGTTATATGCCACTCTACTGGGGAGTTATCCTGGGTTAGGGATAAGACAAAAGTTAATTGTTACCTGGTTGATTCTCAGACTTTAAGACAACTTGCTGGGGAATCTATAGAAACTGGATGGTTCCCGCTGGGGTTTGTTAGTTGGAGATTTGACTCGACTGGGGAAGAAGGTTTCATCTCCGCTGAGGGTCTGCAGTTCAAAGTTTTTTTACTCCGCTGGGGATTGGGAGTTTGAAGTTTTAACTCTGATGGGAATTAAGGATTTGAAATTATAACTCTGTTGGGGATATATATTTCAAGGTTTTAGCTCCGCTGGGGATCTAGATGATGTACTGCAGGGGATTTCTCTTGGAATAGCCTAAAGACGTTTCCCTATACTTTCAACCTGTCAGTAATTATTCTTTCCCATTTTGTTTATTTGTAAACAATGATTATATTCAAATGCATATGCTCATTAATAAATCATTGGACGTTTTCAAATAAAACACAAGTGTAAAAAAAAGAAGAAAAGGCAAATAGTTTTCTGCACTTTAAAGTATCTTTGTATTAACTTTGTGTAAGTATTTTGTACAAAGGAGACAAACATCCTAGTAAGAGAACATTGTCATAAAAATGAGAAAAATTTATACAAAGAAAGATGGCTATGTGTAAAAATGCCATGGGGTTCCCATTCTGCTATAGCCTTCATAACTCTGAATATCTTGTCCATTCGTTGCTTTGTCCGAAGATGATTAAGTTGATCAGAAGTCTGGAGCTTGTCTGTGAAGAGATTATCCTTAAAGTGATCCGACGAGACATAGTCATACGCTTTAATTCCCTAACTTTTGCCTAGACCGCCCTTTCGGATTTTCGATCCACCGGGAAACCCTTTTTTGCCCAAGTCACCCTTTCGGGTTTTCAACTTGCCGGGTGTACAGATTTTTTTTATTTATCCCTAATTTTTGCCTGAACCGCCCTTTCGGGTTTTTGATTCACCGGGATGCCCTTTTTTTGCCTAGGTATGTCAACCTAGCGGGTCATTTATGCGTAGTATCTTTTGACTATGTCTGCATTCGCAGGGTGCGGCAGGTCGTCGCCGTCCATGGTGGTTAAGATCATTGCCCCACCAGAAAAGATGTTTTTATCACAAATGGTCCTTCGTAGGTAGGAGTCCATTTGCCCCTGGGATCACTTTGCGGCAAGATGATCCGCTTGATTACCAAATCCCCGACTTGATATACCTGGCGTCTGACTTTCTTGTTGAATGCCTTGATCATCCGTTTCTGATATGCTTGACCATGGAAAATAGCAGTAAGTCTCTTCTCATCAATCAAGTTAAGTTGATCAAGCCGGGTCTGAATCCAATCGTCTTCACTCAAACCAGCATCTTTCATGATTCTCAAGGAGGGAATCTGAACCTCGATAGGAAAAACAGCTTCCATGCCGTATACCAAAGAATAGGGTGTTGCCCCAGTTGACGTACGCGCCGTGGTACGGTACCCGTGAAGAGAAAACAGTAACATCTCATTCCAGTCCTTGTAGGTGACTGTCATCTTTTGTATGATCTTCTTGATGTTTTTGTTCGCAGCTTCGACAACACCGTTCATCTTTGGTCGATAGGGAGATGAATTATGATGTTGAATCTGGAACTGCTCGCACAAGGCGGTGATCATAGTATTGTTAAGGTTTATACCATTGTCAGTGATGATCCTTTCGGGGATGTCGTACCGACAAATGAGGTTCTGCTTGATGAACCGGGCAACAACATTCTTTATAACGGATGCGAAGAAAGCTGCTTCGACCCACTTGGTAAAGTAATCAATGGCCACCAGGATGAAACGGTGTCCATTGGATGTTGTAGGCTTGATCTCTCCAATCATGTCGATTCCCCACATTGCGAATGGCCAAGGAGCTGTTAAGACATTGAGAGGAACTGGAGGTATATGTACTTTGTCCGCATAGATTTGACATTTGTGACAAATCCTGGAATGTTGATAGCAGTCAGCTTCCATGGTAGACCAGTAATAGCCTGCCCTTAGAATCTTCTTAGCCATCGTATGTCCGCTAGAGTGAGTGCCAAAGGTACCATTGTGCAGTTCAGCCATGACCTGTTCAGCTTCAATCTTGTCCACACAACGGAGCAGGATGCAATCATGATTGCGCTTGTACAGGATACCATTGCTCAGGAAGAACTTGGCAGAGAATCTCCTCAAGAACTTTTTGTCGTTGACTGAAGCTCCTTCAAGATATTCTTGAGCCTCGAGATACCTTTTGACTTCGTGAAACCAAGGTCGGTCCACTAATTCTTCGGTATTGATCTCGTGACAATGTGCAGGTTCGTCCATCCGTTCAATGGTGATTTGGGGAGCCTCATTATCCCAGTTAAGTTTAAACATGGATGACATTGTAGCTAGAGCATCTGCTAGCTGATTTTCTTCTCGCGGGAAGTGCTCGAAGGTAATCTGCTCAAAGTGTGGTAACAATGTCAAGACATGTTCTTTGTAAGGGATGAAGTTGGGATGTCTAGTGTCCCACTCTCCTTTAATCTGACTGATGACCAAAGTTGAGCCCCCAAACACAATTAAGGATTTGATTCCCAAGTCTATTGCAGCCTTGAGACCAAAGATACAAGCTTCATACTCTGCCATTTTGTTCGTACAGTGGAAGAAACGTCTAGCAGTGAAAGGTGTATGGCAACCTTCTAGGGAGATGAGTACCGCGCCGATACCGTTGCCAAGTGCATTGGAGGCACCATTAAAGTACAGGGTCCATCGGGATCCTTGTTCAGGTCCGTCATATGGTCCGAAATCTTTAACGTTATCCAATGTCATGATATCCTCGTCGGGGAAGTCGAACCTCATGGATTGGTAATCTTCGACAGCTTGATGAGTCAGATGGTCAGCTAGCACACTCCCCTTTATAGCTTTTTGGGTCGTGTACTATATATCGTATTCCGTTAGGATCATCTGCCATCTAGCTATTCTTCCAGATAGAGCGGGCTTCTCAAAGATGTACTTTATCGGATCCATCTTAGATATCAGCAAAGTGGTATGAGTCAACATATACTGCCTTAGCCGGCGAGTAGCCCATACCAAAGCACAACAAGTTTTCTCGAGCAGTGAGTATCGGGTCTCACAGTCGGTAAACTTTTTGCTAAGGTAATAAATGGCATGCTCTTTTCGGCCAGACTCGTCATGTTGGCCCAGTACGCACCCCATTGAATTCTCTAGGACAGTCAGATACATGATTAGCGGCCTTCCTTCGACGGGTGGCATCAAGATAGGAGGTTCTAGCAAATACTCCTTGATTTTATCGAAAGCAACTTGACAGTATCATTCCATTTAACTACCTGATCTTTCTTCAACAGCTTGAAGATTGGTTCACAGGTAGATGTTAGGTGAGAAATGAACCTTGCAATGTAGTTTAGGCGTCCCAAGAAACCTCTGACCTCCTTCTCAGTGCGAGGGGCAGGCATTTCTTGTATAGCTTTGACTTTGGCAGGATCAACCTCTATGCCTTTGTTGCTGACAATGAAACCCAATAGTTTATCGGATCGGACTCCAAAAGTGCACTTGTTAGGGGTTCAGTCTGAGCTTGTAATCTTTCAACCTGACAAACAGCTTTTACAGATGGTCGAGGTGTTCTTCTTCAGTTTGTGAACGGGCTATCATGTCATCTACGTAGACCCTTATCTCATGATGTATCATATCATGAAACAAAGCTACCATGGCGCGTTGATAGGTTGTCCCGACATTCTTCAGTTCGAATGGCATCACTTTGTAGCAGAACGTATCCCACTGTGTAACAAAAGTAGTTTTCTCCATGTCCTCAGGGGCCATTTTGATCTGGTTATAGCCTGAGAATCTGTCCATGAAACAAAATACCATGTGTTGAGCTGTATTGTCAACCAAGATGTCAATGTGCGGAAGTGGAAAGTCATCTTTAGGGCTGGCCCTGTTTAAGTCTCTATAATCCACGCACATTCTCACTTTTCCGTCCTTCTTAGCACGGGCACAATGTTAGCAACCCATTGTGGATATGAAGTAACAACAAGAAATCCAGCATTGAACTGCTTCATAACTTCTGCTTTCATCTTTTCAGACATGTCGGGCCTCATGCGGCGGACTTTCTGTTTAACTGGTGGATAGTCTTCTCTTGTGGGTAGACGGTGTACCACAATGTCCGTATCGAGTCCTGGCATGTCTTCGTATGACCAGGCGAAGATCTCAACATATTCATGTATCAGCTGAATTAAGCGCTCTTTGACACTTGGCTCTAGGTTGGCACCCACTCTGACTTCTTTTCTGTCTTCCTCAGTGAAGGAAAATTGCAATCAAAAGCGCAGCGGAATTTAAAATTTTTCTTTAGCGATCCTTACGAATGAGCATGGTCAGTGATAGAAATATTTACCTCTTGTGGCGATTCAGACCTTTGATGTTGTGATCACGAGCGTTGATGAAGAACAACGCCTCTACTCAGTCCACACGAACAGATCGTTTTCGGTCACAGTGCTAGCTGATCACGAACGGAAACCTTGAGTGAGAGAGAGAATCAAAAACGAAATTGCATCAAGTGAAATTGCTTCATCACAAGGGATCTATTTATAGAATCACTCGTGTGGGCTACAAGCTAAAAGCCCAATTAAGGCTATAAGCTAAAAGCCCAATTAAGGCTATAAGTTAAAAGCCCAATTAAGCTTATGGACATCATACCTTATGATGTACCATATATCACTTATCCATGTGGTACCTTACCACTTTCCGTATTACACTTAAGTACACTGTACCTTACGATGTTCCTTATTTATTCTATCTCTCATCAACCTATCCTTATGTGTGTGACCCTGTAGGTTTTCACGACATTGGCAATTATATTAAATTACACATTTAATATAATAAATAGTGAGCGGTATCTAGCAACACATCACTGTTACCCAAGTCACGAAAATGTCATGTGATCTGACCAAACCTTTTCCGTGATAATATTTGTGTTGTACAATTACCCTTTTGCCCTCATGTCTATATTGAACACAAGGCATACACTGTGTCACCCTTGTCCAGTTCAATATTTGGGCCCTTAGACATTTATCCTATTATGCAGGATGAGCAAATTCCATCTAGGTCACTCATGTCCCTTAGCATGCTTTGTGAAGTACCCATCAACCGTCTTTATAGTCATCCAGTTACGGATGACGTTTGATCAGCAATAAAGTACTTGACTCTACATCTAGGGTCCATAGTGGTTTCAGGTCGAAGGGTGGTATACACCATTATCATCATGAGAATAACTTATGACACTTTGCATAACATTCTATGTAGTATTCTCATAGCGGGTCAATCCAGTATAAATATTACTCCTAATATTCATACCTATGTCAAGACTTGATAAATCCTTATCTATGATCCATGAGATGTGATCATCAATCTATCTTCATAATAATCTTAATGCTTTAATGTTATCCCACTTCACATTAAAGCTTGACTACGGATACTTTAAGAATAGTTTCTTATGTTTAATGGGATCTCATGATTAAGTCACACTTAACATTTCATTAAACCAATAAACCATTCTAGGGACTTTATTATTTTGGAAAGCAAACATAATAAAGAAATTCCTTTTATTATTAATAAATAATTCGATACAAGTACCAAAAGTATTGGCCTCTAGGGCTTACACCAACACTCAGTACCCAAGTTGATTGTCTCTAAAAGCTCCTCATGATGTAGAATAGCCCTTTCTTCCTGTTGTAGCAGTCTAGCCAATTCTCCCGGCACCTCACAATCTTCCTCACCTTCGTATTCGACATGGTAGACCAGATCTTCAGAGTCACTGAAGGTCATAGCAGAATTATTACCCATGGAATCCGAAATGAAAGGGTACCTGCATTTGTGAGTGTGGGTGTGTGTAAGGGATAGCCACCTTTAAACAAATAAAAAATGTAAAAAGAAAGACAATGAACACAAAAGTTTATATGTGAAAACGTCCATGATTCATTAAAATGGCATATGAAGATGAAAAATCAAACCCTTACAAATGGACCTATGTGCCTCGGGTAAGGCACGAGGTTAAAAGTGTACGAATTGTTTAAGAATTATTACAAACCAACAGAAATGTTTGAAAGATAAATTACTGCGGTATGAAAGTAATTGGAATAAAGTCTTTTGCCTCTCAGTTGCACAGTCCTCTGTCAACAGTAGGGAAAATCCAGTCTTCCAAGTTGCTCTCCTCTTCAATATCCTCCAAAGCATTGACTCCATGATGGGTGATCTTCACTGGTGGCCCTCCAGCACGGGTGCAGCGTACAGCCTTTTGAGCAGAAAAAGTGAATCCTAAGCCGAATTTATCTTTTTTGAAAGGAAAATCGGGAAGCTGCCCCCAGATTGTGCTTCCTCCTTCTTCAATCACAGCCTTTGCATCTTTGAGAGATGACATCCGAGGCGGAGGTCTGGTAATTATGGGTACAGAAGACACTGTCTTGGTTGCCGCAATCTCCTGAGCTACCTCTTCAAAATGCTGAAAGGGGGTTTCGATGAATTCGCCATCGAATTCTACATAGCGGAAAGAATTTAGATGGCTTATCATGTATTCCTCTTCGCCGTGAACAGTTATGATTTTCCCCTGGACAAGGTACTTGAGCATTTGATTCAGAGTAGAAGTGACGGCTCCAGCATGGTGAATCCAGGGTCTTCCCAACAAGCAAGAATAGGAAGGATGGATGTCCATCACATAGAATATGGAGTTGAAGGTTTCAGTTCCCACTTTAATCGGGATGTCCACCTCCCCGTGGACCATCCTTTTAGAACCATCAAAGGCTCTGACAATGATGTTGCTGGGTTTCAGGGTTAAGCCTTCACAATCCAACCTATCCAAAGCCTTCGTTGGCAAGACGTTCAGCGATGAACCAGTGTCTACCAGTACGTGTGCTAGAGTAGTCCCTCTGCATTCCACCGAGACATGCAAAGCGTCATTATGTTTTCTCCCTTTGGTTGTTAGATCAGCATCGGAGAATCCTAGACCATTGTCAGCTGTTAGGCTAGCTACACATTCCTGGAACTGATCCATGGAGGTTTCCTGTGGCACATAGGCCGTCTTCAAGAATCTGATCAGAGTTTTAGCATGAGCTTCTGAACAAAGCAGTAAGGCCAACATAGAGATCTTTGAGGGGGTTTGCCCCAGTTGTTCCATAACATCATAATCGCTTTTCTTGATTATTTTCAAAATCTCTTCCATTTCTTTTTGAGAGGTTTCAGGGATGATCAATGGCTGAGCCCTCGTCCTGACGGGCTCTTCTTGGATCCCTTTCCCTCTATCATCATCAGCAGCAGAGGGGACAACCACAGGAGTCACAACTTCTTCAATAATGGGAGTTCTCGCAGATATGTTTACTGGTGCAAGGGTAACCTTAGGAGCAGCCGAGGGTCCAAAGATTTCCTTTGGAGGGGCAATCTCCGGAGAGAAAATTCTTCCACTGCAGGTGATTTTGCTCGTTCCGGCAATGTTTCCAATGTCGGAAGTCTCTTCATCATAACTCTCTTCAGTTGATTCAATTTGTTTAATACCGTGGTAATAGATCTCTCCACCATAGTTCCACGGTATTGATTTGTTGGACTTGTACGGGACATGCTCGGGCAAGGTTATCTTCAAAGGTACAATCTTCGGAGCAGATGTAATCTTAACAGGTCTTTTGGAGACCTTGGAAAGATTGGAGGATATGGTTATTATTGAGACATCATTGACATGAGTCGGTGTAACAGGAGTCTTTTCAAAAAGGATTTCTTGGTTATCCATTAGGCGTTGGATGCCTAACTTCAAAAATGGACAGTCGGTTGGTAAGGATGAAAAAAGGCAGCAATCTTCTTCACAACCTGGGAAAATCCCAGCCTTCAACAAATCCAACTTGATTATCGGTAGCGGAGTTATCAAATCATCAACAGTAGCAACAAAAAGATCTTCTTCAACAGCATGGGCATTGTGGCCATGCTTTAGCATTGGAGCAGAGATTACATTCGGCTTTTCAGGGGCGTCGAATTCAACTTCTTTAGCATCTATCAAATCCTGAATCTTATTCTTGAGGGCCCAACAAATATTGGTGTCGTGCCCCAAGTTGTCTGAATGATAAGCACACTTGGCATTTGAATGGTAGTAAGGAGAAGCTGTATTCGGATTCTTCGGGGCCTCTTTCAAACTTGCAAGGTTTAACTTCAAGATATGGGGTAGAACCTGAGCAGGAGTCATGTTTATCCGGGTGAATTGCCGCACAGGCCTTTCCACCCTTGCTTGGTTGGTTCTGGGTTGATTGTTTCTAGGCTGATCAGCTGCAGACTTCTGAATCATTACGGACCCCACCACTGGTCGGCGCTCAACTCTTCCTTGACCTCTTTGAGAGTAGACAGCTGAGACTTCTTTCTTTGTCGGAAAAGTCTTTTTGATGGCAGTGGAAGCAGATGCATCTTTTTGAATTTTCCCGCTCTTTATGTCGACTTCAACTCTCTCACTAGTTAGAATCAACTCGGTGAACCCCGCATATGAACTTCCAATCAGGTGATTGAAAAAGGGACCTAACAGTGTACCCAAGAACATGTCTACTAGTTCCCTCTCAGATAGAGGTGGTTGTACTCGTCCCGCCAAGTCTCTCCATTTCTGGGCATACTCTTCGAAACCTTCATTTGAGACCATGCCCATACTTTGTAATTGAGTACGGGTTGGTGCTAAGTTCGCATTATATTGATACTTCTTGTAGAAAGCGGATGCTAAATCCTCCCAATTATGCACATCAGACCTCTCCAACTGGTAAAACCAGTCCAGCTGCATCCCCGATAAATTGTCCTGGAAGAAATGAACCCACAAGTCTTTGTCAGAAGAATGTGGTTGAATTTTCCTGACATAAAACCGTAGGTGCATCTTGGGACAAGACAACCCATCGTACTTAGAAAATAGAGGAACCTTAAACTTAGGGGGAATTACAATTCCAGAAACCAACCCTAACTCTTCAAAGTCCAGCCCAGACACTCTCTGTATCTCCATAGCTGCCAGACGTTCTTCCAAGTTCTTGTATTTGTTATCTGCAGGAGGATACTGCTGTTCAGAATAGTCTTCATCCTCTTCCTCTTCTTCTTCCTCAGAGTCAGATGGCACTGCAGTCTCTTTACCCTTTCTCACCCCTTCATCAGATGTTGAGGGGAAATCCAGGACCCTTCTAGCTTGACCTTCAAATCTTCTACCCATGGTAGCCACACCAGCCATCTTTTTCTTCTTTTTCTCCTTTTCCTTTTCCAGTAGAGTTTTGAGCTCCTCCTGCCCCTTAGCCAAGGTCAAGAGTAGCTGTTGGAACTGTGAATTCTGCGCTTGTAAGTCTTTGACCGTTTGCTCAATATCCATCTTGCTTAAATAAACAGCAGAGAGATGAGGAAACTTGGTGTGAAGACCTGCTTATGCATATGATGAATGATATGTATTCATGTAATGCATTCAAGAATTCAGAAATTCAAATTTGTTTTAAACAAAAAAGGAACACACGTCATATTAATAAGATAGAATTTGTTAGTACATCAATGCCCCATGGGCAAAACAATACAAAATTCTAAGGTAAAAAGACGTTGCGCATCCTCTTTGGTGCAATGTAGGTGTTGAGAGTCTGCTCTTCGTGAAGTTGACGAGTGAGTTCCAAAACCTTCTTCTCGCTTGCATAGAATTGGGCTTCGAAAGTATCGCGTTCTCCCTTGAGCTGTATCCAACTCCTTTGTAAATCTTCTAGTGATGTTGGCGTGTCAGGATGTATGAGGGTGTATGGAACCTCTCTTTCCATAATAGGCTCTATAATCACAGGAAGAATGTAGAGGTAAGGCATCATAAGACTTTGGGCGTGGGTTTGTACCCACTTGAGGTAAGGCTCAAGGTGGATGGAATTCTTGTGTCCCAAGGTCTTACTGTCCACCTTGTTGGGCATCCTCCAAGCTCGGATGAACCTTTGTCGGAGTCCTTGATCGTCGTTGTCGAAGTCAAAAACCAAGTCTAGAATTAGCATATCATGTGGGCCATCCCTTCGGGCATACCCAGACTGTCTCAGAGCCAAGCAAGGGTTGTAGGTGATGCCTCCCCTAATGCCAAGTAGAGGGACATTAGGGAATTCCCCACAACGATCAATGATGATAACATTTTCTCTGGATCGAGAACACCAATGAACATCTGAATGTGTAAGAGTCATCAATCGTTGTGACCACCTTAAACCTTGCTCATTCTTCAAAACTGATTGGGGAAGATGAGAAATAAACCATCTTTCCAATAGAGGAGTGCAACACATGAGAACACCTCTTTTCCTCATTGTTCGAGTGTGAAAAGAGTAAAGAATATCCCCAAGTAATATAGGCACCGGGTTGCGAGCCATGAAGATTTTGACAGCATTGACATCTATGAGTTGGTCAGGGTTAGGGAACAAGACCATCCCATAGATGAGAAGAGCTACAATCTCCTCGAAATATTGTAAGTCCAAAGAATTCCAGCAGCTTTGGGCCTTCTCAAACAGAAACTTTGACAAGAAACCTTTGACACCACTTCTAGTTTCCCAATATGTTGTGACATCAGATGAGTGCAAGTGTAAGGCTTGAGCAATCTCTTCTGGATTTGGATCTCTTTCCGTACCGTTGAAGGGTAGTTGATTGAGAATAGGGATCCTCAAGAGTTGAGAAAATTCCTCCAAAGTAGGCACAAGTTGGTAGTCAGGAAATGTAAAGCAATGATGCAAAGGGTCAAAGAACTGGAAGAGAACTTTCAGCATATCCTCCTCAGTGTTGACAATGACTAAGTTGAGAAGACGACCGTGCCTCTCGTTGAATGGAGAATTCTCAGGAATCCTTAAAGCTAGCTCCTTGAGTTGAGGAGGAATTCTTACAAGGTTGACTTGGATAGTTTTTCTGCGAAGTGAATCCATTACCTACAAAACAGGAACAAAGATGAAAATCCAAATCCTTGAAATGGTTAGTGGATGCACATGATACTACATGATGTCCATGATGTTATGCACAAGTATATATGTACAAATAAATCACACAAGTTCCTAGTTCAGGCTTGCATGGGGTTTTATAAGTACCCTCTTGAAGTTTAGTTGGCTCAACCTGTCCTAGAAATAGTAATCGGGTTCTAAGGAGCTCAATATCACTGGATTATTTTGTGTTCATTGTTTCAGTTTAGCCACTTTACTGGCGACCGAAATATTCCAAGAAAACAACCCTTAATGAGTGTAGTATCGAGTATCTACCAACTTCGGACTGCACCAAAGCCGGTTATCTCACTACATCCTAAAAGGCCAAGTTGGTCAAGTAAAGGTTCTAAAAGTCCATTAATGCTTCATGACATCACTCAGTGGCCCCGTATTCTCTTTGATTGACTCAAAGGCTACCGGTACCCACAAATATGTCGCACTAATATAGTTATTGCTTCAACCATGTCGGTATACCCCGCACAGTTTCCACAACGTATTGCTATTTACCTATGAATGTTTCCCAAATTTGGGTAGAGGATTAAAACCCAAACAATAGAGCCAAAGTGTAAAGCATACAAGTCAAGCAAGATAAGCATGTAAAGGTGATCTAAAACCCTAAGGTAACCCCACTTTTATAAGCTCCCCAACAGAGTCGCCAGTTCTGTGATGCGGTGGGAGAACTGACTTGAGGTTTTGCGTTTGTGTTTGCAAATGTTGCGGTTTAGCCAGAGTCGCCACCGACTTTTATTTTATCCAAAAGGAAAGGTAAAAAAGCACAGGAAAGACCTTTGAGATTTTTTTTGGGTTAGGGGGATAGATTATGAAAAGGGAAGGTGCTAGCACCCTTTTCATCCATGGTTTTCCATGGGCTCTTAGTTACTTGTTTTAGATCACTTGCTTTTGCTTTTCAATTGTTTGAAATGGTGCTTTGTGTGTGGTTTTGAAAGTATTTTGAAAAGAGGCCTTTGTTTAGGAAACCTTTGTAATGATTCTTGTTTGAATGTATACAAAGGTGTTTGTCTTTGGAAAAATGTTTCAATGTTTGAAAGTTGTTTGGAAATTGTTTTGAAATTGTGTGTAATTGTTTGAAAATAGCAAGGATGGTTTGCAAATTGATCAAGTAACTAGGAGTTGTCTACCCTAATAAAAAGTCTTTCCTACACATTTTTATTCCTTTGACGTTGTTGTTTTACCATTGCATTTGGTAAACAACCCTATCTTTGGATGTTAAATGGGACGGGCGTGGGTCATCGTATGACCATGATAGCAATAGTGGCAAGTATCTCAGCAAGTTTTGGGGACTAAGATCATTTGTTTTTAGGCAACATTTTGATAGCGTCATCGAGGGACTATGATCTTTTTGTTTTGATTGATTTTGCCAAGATACCTAGCATGCATACCATGGCCATGTTTTAAGGCAACAAAGTGGATGAAACCCTAGAGGTGCTTGTGTGTATGGTGTTGTCATTTTTCATGCATTTTGTCTTGTGTTAAGTCATGCTATTTGTTTGATTTTTTTGTCTTTGCATACAAACCCTCGTTTTTACTATCATGGTATATGAAAGCAATAAATGCGTAAAGTAAATCTAAACTATTACACAATATTATGGGAAGGGGGTACAAGTTTGAATAAGGGGATATTGCTCAAAATAAAACCCTAATTTACTATTACAACCCAATTGAATTTATACAATAATGAATAAATAAACAAGTATTTAAATATGGAATAAATTGTAAATATGCAAAAAAAAAATTTGTATTTGTTTTATGCATGAGAAAATAAGTTTATTCAAGTCTTAAAAATAAGAGAAAATAAAATGATTATTTTTGAAAGGGTGAAAACCCTAGTTTTTGTTTTAAAGGAAAATATGCTTTATATTATTTATTTATTCATTTATGTACAAGAAAATAAATAAAAAATATATACAAAAATGTTAAAAAATAAAATATGTGAGAAAATAATATTTTAAGTATATAAATAATAAAAATAAAAATATATAATATTTTTATATTATTTACAAGTTTTATTTAGAAAAATAAGTTATATTATTATTAATAAACTATTTTTATGCCCAAATAATAATAAAAATAATAAAATAAAATGCAAAAAAATTAAGAAAATATTTTTTGAGATTTTTCAATGTTTAGAAAAAAATAAATAAAGTCAGAAAATATAAAAGAAATGAAAAATATACAAAAATAAAACAAATGGGCCATGGGGGTGCAGAAAGTAAAAGGGGGGTGCCAAAAGAAGCAGGCCCAAGGCGCCCAGGCCCAGGACACACTCCATCCCTGTCCTTGCTCCTTCGTTCCAAACGCGCGCCTTCTGTTACTCAAATCTGTTCTCTCTATTGCTTGCATGAAATCAAAAATTTACAACATGAAAGTTATAGCATTTTCAATCACGATTCCAACCATATCCATTTTGTGACCTAACTCTCAAAGGATAGAGAGAATTTTAATGGCCCTAAATTTTAACCTAAAATTTTCAGCATGTTCATCATCCAAATTCTCCTAGCTCAGTTAATATAAATAAGAACTATGCATATGTACAGCTCAAGCACATTAAAGACTACATTTTTGCTTCACAAACCTAAGCCTAATGGTGCCTAAATAAGGAGATAGAACTTTGAAAATTACCTTGTTCAGTTGAATTTGGCTATGGCAATGTAGAAACTTTGAGTGAGGCCTGATGTACTCGTGAGCTTGCTTGAAGTTCCCTCAAGCTTTCCCAATGCTTAGCTTGCTTTGAAATGGCTTGAATCTCCTTGTAGAAGTCAACATGCAAACTCAGAAATTGAAAATGGTGAAGCTTGAAAATGAGGTTACAGTTGCTGAACAATGGCTTGGATAGTTTAGGTGTGTTGTAGGGAATGTGTTTGAAGTGGTTTCAAGCAAAACGCACGAGGGAATATGGAGGTGGCTTGGTGTTTGCAGAAGTTGCCCTGTTTTGGGCAGAAATGGGGTTTTCTGTGTTAGAGGGTGTTTGAGAGCTTAGAAAATCGTGTCTTAGGCTTATTACAATATGTTGAGGTCCTTTCCAATGATAGCCAGGCTTGGTTTTAACAGATACTCAAGTTATGGACTTTTTGCAAGTTTACTTGCTTTTGAAGCAAAAGTGAGATGACAATGATCAAGGCATGTACAGGCTAGCTTGAGGTCTGAACATAGTTGGTGTAATTTTCCTCAAGTTTGTGGATCTTTTTTGTAGCCAAAGATCAGGTTCAATGCTCAAGGAATACAAAGTTGCAAAAAAGCAAGCTTTATGGAAATGGCATTGTTACCTTTATGCCATAAATGGATTAATTCATTGTGCAAAGCTCCATAGCTCAGAACAAAGCCATTGTCCAATGTATTTGCATTAAATTAAGGATTGTGGAAAGGATTATGACCTGTAAAACAAGTACAAGCATGCTTAGGACAGATTTGCAAGTTGTAACCTTGTGCAAAATGCCATGGACAAAAGTGAGAAATGGCCATTTTCATTTCTTCGATTCTCCCTAACCATAAATGATCTTGGAGAGTTCTTGGACATTTTGGAAAGCTTGTAACATGCTCTACAATCCATCTTTGAAATGAATCTTGAGATTACACTTGGAACTAGGTGAAAATTTTCCATGAAGTTAGGTCAAAAATCTGCCTAAACTAGGGCAAAATTTCACTAAGTTAAAAAGTTTATGGACCCTTATTCACAAAATCATAACTTGAGATCCAAGCATCTTTTGGAAAAACTTTGTGAATCAAAATTGTAAATTTTTCGGAGTACTACAACTTTCATGTTGGAAGTTTTCTTTGAATCCAATTTCATCATGGTGAAAAAGTTGGGAAAAGTTGGAAAAAAATAAGAAATTTTCATAACTTAGAAAAATTCTAAGTTATGAAAATTTTCAAACTTAAACCCTAATTTCCAAAATTAGGTTTCTTGGTGACCAAGTTTCATGTTTTGACACATCTTGATGAAAAATGACCCTTGGCACTTGATTTTGACCAAAAAGTCAAAGTTTGACTTTTCAGTGTACAGTTAATTTTTGATCAGTTGACTGGAAAATTCATCTGTCAATCCAATGCATTTGAGATCTTTTGAACCTTGTGATTAGGTCAAGATGGTGCCATTGAGTCCTTGAAACCATTCTTGAACCCAATTTTCCATTGGCTAGGTGAAAAATCAGAAATTGCCCTTCTACAGTCAAAACCCTAATTTTGACCATTTTACCCTTTTGATGATCTGATCAAATTTCTTGAGGAGTTGTGGTCCAAACTTGATCAAATGGTTCATATGAGTCCATAATGTTGATGTGGATAAAAAATTATGAGGTTTGACTGTAAATTGGCCATGATTGACTTTTTCCCTAATACAGT
Organism: Vicia faba; assembly: GCA_948472305.1. Classification (NCBI taxonomy): domain Eukaryota; kingdom Viridiplantae; phylum Streptophyta; class Magnoliopsida; order Fabales; family Fabaceae; genus Vicia; species Vicia faba. Next base: position 1,527,542,386 of record OX451737.1, read on the forward strand.
TGATTTTTAGGTCAACTGTCCAATTGATTGGGCAAAAATGTGATTCAAGGCTTGAAACTTGGTATGAGCAATCTTAGGAGTCCAATATGAAGTATGAAAGTCACATGAGGCATTGAAAGTCCAAAAATCCCTGTGCAAACTCAAACCCTAATTTCAGGTAAACAGTGCAAGGAAATGTCTTGAGCTGAGCAAACCCTAAGCTGGTCTTGAGTCCAAGAAGTCTTGTGAGGGGAAATCTTGATAAAATGAGAGGGCAAATTTGGGGTACAACAACTTCTAACTAGGGTTTCACTTTTCACAAACAAGTTCGGGTTTCAAAGAACTCAAGTGATTTCCATGGTCCCTAATATGTCCTCAAGAATGTCCATGCCAAGTTTCATGCCTTGCATCACAAGTTTGCTCAGTCAATTGCTCAGATCACTAAAAATCAACTATATTAGGTCAAAAGTCAATTGTAGTCAATATGCAGTCAAACTTCAATATTTTTGGTCAACATCAACATTTTGAAGTGATATCCATCATTTGATAAAAGGGTTGATCATGATTCCTCAAGGAATGCTCTCAAATCATCAAGAATCAAAAATTGCTAAATTAGGGTTTCCTAGAGAAAGTCAACTAAACTTTGACCAGACATAACTTTCACATGCTTCATCCATTTTTACCCAACCAAATCTTATTGTGAAGAAAATTAAATTTCCTACAACTTTTCTTATCTTCAAGTTCAAAAAATGCATCATTGGAAAGATATGAGCAAATATATTATAGGTCCTTTTTAAAAGTCACAAAAAGGTATTTTTTGTCAAGGCAAGTTACATCAAGATAAATTCCCCAAATGCAAATATGGGAAACATAGAGATTGTAGAGGATATCTTGATCTTTCTAAAAAGTCAAAGATCATATTCAAAAGTTTAAAATTGAGCATGTTATGACCAATACAAATTGGGTAATTTCATGAAAATGCAAAAAGTCAACTTTGAGCAAAATTGCATTTTTAAGTTCATGGACTTATTTTTTAGGATTCAAGCATGTTTATGAATTACTAAAGGACCCCTAAACTCACTCATGCACCATTTTGATTTTTATTTTTATTTATTTGTATTTTATTCATTTAAATACCATTTAAATTAAAATAAAATACAAAGTATGATGCAAGGCATGTAAGCTTTTGGTTTCCATCAAGTTGGAGACCCAAATAACTCATGGAAAGATGGAAAATTCGTGACAACCAAGCAAAGGCCGAATTTGGACAAAAATATTCAAAATTGGAAAGTTCTTCAAGTAAATCTTTGAAATAAATCACACACTCAATGCCATAGATTCTTGCTCCTTTTGTTGACCTAATGAGATATGCTATATAAACACAACAATATTAGAGCAATAGGACATGCACAACTGCCTCTCAAAATCCCTAAAGGTTTTCTAAAAAATTCAAGGAATATTGCAACTATAGATTGTGAGTTCCAGCCATTCTTAGACCAATTGAAGTGTTCTATCATACTCTTGAGGCATCCAGGAGTCGTGTCTAGCCATTATTCAAGCTTGAATCGTCCCAAAACTCGCTCAGCCAACTCACCGGTTGTTTACTGTGGAAAGTGGTAAACAATCGTTGGTTCTCCCAGAGTCCTAAACTGAGGGTAACTTGCGAGATCGACCAGTTGATCTCAAGACGCGTGCTAAGATCTTTTTCTATCACACCTATTCCGTCGAAATATTAGTCAAGGGAAACATTTTTCTTTTGACTGGAGAAACGTGTGTAATGGTTTTCCATAATATGATGTAATCGGCTGACGAGTAACTCGTGATTGACAGAAGATATTCATACAAAAAAGCGATACTCACAAAACTAACAGACAGGTGACTCGTGACCCACAGATAGTGTCGAATTTTTTATGGGAAATAGAAGATAATGTATAGATCTTACTCGATAGTAAATATAAAACAGATAAAGTACTCAAAAGATATAATTGAAAGATAAAAGATTTGCATTGAAATAAAAATGGTGATTCACGTACATCAAGCACTCTTCACTCTTGATTTCCTGACGCTCGGAATGAGAGAGTTTGACAAGTGATTTGAGAGTACAAGTGAACACCCACAAACTACACAAAATCTGCCTATTTATAGTGTTTAAAAAGTAACTACCTAGATAAAATCTACGACTAATATTAACATCTTGGGGGTAACTGCTTTACTAGATGCTGCCACCTATTTGGCGCTCAAACATGTCGTGGATTGCTAGTAACTGCTCATGATTTTAAAGTTCCACCTATTTGGCGCTTGAACACGTCGTGGGTTGCTGGTAACTGCCCACGATTCCTCTAAGCCACTTGAACATAAACCACTTCTGCCTTGCTTCGACGCTTTCTTTCTGGAAAAGAATAATCACACTTCTTCTAAGTCCAAGAAACCCTTCTTTGTCGACTAAAACCATTTTCGACCAAGTCCTTGTCTTTTACCTTTTGGTAGACTAAACCAATTTTATCCTCCTGACATATACTTTTATTTCTTCCTAGTCGACGTAGTTCAATTTCGACAGTTTCAGTGTGACTCCTTCCAAGCATTAAGTCTGACTTAATAAAACCAACTTTTCACACATTGGCTCCTGTTTCCCAAAAAAACCCTTATTTTGGAGGATGAATCCTAACTTATGAGAATATCTTCATTTATCACATGTACTTGAATTCCTTAAGATTTTCCAAGGTAACAAAATACCCCCCAGAGATGCCATTTTTAAATTTCGACTAATATGAGACAATGGCATCTCTGAAGCGACGGTTTCACCATTCGACCAAATCGTTTCCATTTCTCAAAACTGAACATTAATGTTATGTCTTTTCCGTGACGTCACACAATCATGGTAGCATACCACGCCTTTCAGTTTCGAGACGTGCGACATTAATTGCTTGCCATCATTGCACTTTTAGTGGGAAACGTGGCCCACTAACTCACATTGGTTCTGTGGCACGCGTCCCACTAACTGACGTGATTTGAACTTTGGGAAATCACAAAAGATTTTCCCATTATTTCCTCTTTCCTTAGGGTCTATAAATACCCTTATTTTCCATTTTTTATATTTTCCTTCACTTCTTCAATCCCTTGCATTTTAGAAAACAAAACCCCAAAAACTACACACCATCGATGTTCTTCATCTTCATCCTCCTTCAACCTTTTACAATGGCGAATGAAAAAAATCAAACCTCTTCTCCAGCCTCCGCTCTTCAACTGCGCCTTGTCGACGGTAAAGCCTATGTACCAGAACCTCCATTTGTTGAGGAGAAAGCCAAAATCTGGAAATCTCAGGTACTTATCCCTTTCTCTCTTGAGGAGAAACCCCTAGCCTTTTTAGGACCACTTCCTGTTGATGCACCCTCTGAAATCTATGTAGATGATAAGGAGGCGTTTTTTCCCACTAGTACTATTACCAGACCCATCATCTCTTCTCCAAACCCTATATCACTTAAATATATTGACAGGAACTTTAGGACCGCTCCACCTTTGTGTTGCCCTAAATTTCGTGCTTGGATGACACGTTTAGAAACTACCAAAGGAGACCAATGGAAAAAGATGGTATTTATACCCTGATAGAACTTTCTCGATGTGGTCAACCTTATTCTAGTGGCATGCTCCTAGCTGCCATATATTTCTAGGAGGGGTCGACCAACACCTTTCATACTAAATGCAGTATGATCACTCCTACCTTGTTCATCGTCGCTGCCATCACTGGGATGAAACCATCTGGCATGGTTTTCAACTATAGAGATGTTGAACCTGTGCCAATAAGGTTTGATGTGGGTGAAGCTGGAAAGCCAACATATAATAATTTCATCGACCATCATGCTCAAACCTCTGGTTCTATAACTGACGAAGAGCGTGTGGCGTTTCTAACCTTGTGGCTATCTCACTTCGTTTTTTGTTCCAGATCAATGCAGGTGGCCAAACAATTTTCTTATCTGGCTACCCAGTTGTATATGGGTGAAAATGTTGCTTTAGGCCAGCTGATTTTGGCCTCTCTCTATGCAGCTTTGACTGATGCTGCTAACCAAATAAAGCGTTTTGACCCTAATAATCCAAAGAAAAAGAACGTCCTAGTCCATGGTCCCTTCTGGCTCTTGCAACTATGGTTGAATGCCACTCTCTCTGAGGAGATTAAGCATTTTAGAAATATAAAGGTAGCATGTCTTCCATCTCAAAGCCATATCGTCTGGCAACGCCTTCTCCCTCTGACTCCTATCGACAAAGGCTCCCCAAATCCTGAAGTCTTCGGGCTGTTGTTTACCATTATGCTGACAAGAGTCAACTTTACCCCCTTGATGGCCCCTTTTTATGCTAGACAAGATGGCCCATAGTGGTTTATTAGGGCTTTTCCACCCACGAGAGAAGAGGACAAGAAAAATTCTTTAATCCTTTGGAGGCGTTACATGACTCCCCAATTCCTATCTACTGTGATTGTCGGTGTAAACCCAGGTTTGGTCGCTTACCAGCCTAACTTGGTGGCTCGATAATTTGGCCTTTGCCAACTTGTTCTGAAATCTTTGTTCAATTCTCATGGGCTGCTGGTCGGCATCACAATTGACCAACCCTTCAAAATGATTAAGGATGATATAGGGAATATATGGGCACGAAGGCCCACACTCACTCTCACTCCTTTCCAACCGTCATTTTACTGCACCAAAGAATTTGAAACTTGGTGGCATACATATTTTGTTACATTCATTGGTGATTCTAATGCTAAGTTGACTGAACTAACCACAACTTTCTCAAATTTGCAGGCAAAGGCGACCAAGTGTAAGATTATTCATATTAAACAAATTCAAGCTTTCCAGAATTACTTCCGAATTATGTATCGACCTAATGATCTTCGTCAGACCATCTATGAGGCCTCTGTCGAATTAAAGGAGAAGGTAACTGATAGAATCTTGACACTAAAAATCCCTAGTTATGCGAAAGATAAATATTTTTACGCTTTTCATTTTGGAATTATCAAATTTCCTCCTTTTCCATCCAGCCCTTTGGCCTTGGCCTTTGGCCCACCTATTCCTGATTGGTGGTATTTCTCTATACCGAATATGAAAAATTCCTATAGGACAAGGGCCGACAGAGTGGTACCGACGAAGTATTACCTACCTGACTATTCAGGGTATATTCATTATGATCTCCAATATGTTAGAGTACTTTTGTCTACACAAATTGGTAACAATTTCTGGAAAGTTTACCCCGCTGCCTGTTTTACTTTGGTTGCTTATCTGATTGTTTTACACTTGTCTTACAGCTATACCAATAGATCAGGCGGGTGTTGTTTCTATCGACAAACAAAAACCTTCAACGCGTCAGGTTTAAACTTCAACTTTCTGTCAGTTATCGTTCTTGATTTGGCATATCTGACTTAGCTTAATTTTGTAGATCATTCCTGACCACACACCCTCCAACGATGAACCCATTTCTTCTTCACTCAAGAAGGCTTCTTCGATGGGTGTATTTATATACTTCTTGTTTCTATGTTGTTTACGCCCTAAACTTGTATTAATATTTTCCTTGTTTGCCAGAGTCAAAAACGCTCAACGGATTTGGCTGCTCCCTCTGACAAATCCAAAAGGTCCAAGAAGGACAAAAAGCATACTTCTGAGCGCGCTAAGGTATATTCTGTCGATTCAAAACATCCATTATCGACTAACACAATTGCTTTGATTTACATATTTCTTTGATATTGTAGCCATCACCTGATGTTCAGCCCTCTCAACACTCCCACAAATCCAAAAGCCATAAGAGGAAAAAAGATCCCTCTACTGAAGGCGAGGTGGAAGAAGAAGAAGACAAAGTGTAGTTGTTTAGTTATTGGCTTGCATTTTTGGTAAAACCCAAGTGTATGTGTGAATGTCATGACTGATGTCATAACATTCTAGTTTAGTTTGTACTGATTCATTAGGTACCTTTGCAGAAAAATATTGGCATACAGGTACTGATGTTTATAAGTGTGTATCTGAGCATTTTGAAAAATGATCACATTTTCCTAAATCAGTAGACAGGTTTTCAGATGTCATAACAGATGTTAAGACATCCTGTTCTGAACTAACAGGTATGCAGTTTGGTTAATTCAGAGTTTTTTCAGGAAAATGACTCAGTCTTTCCAGAACAGAATCCTGCGTTTTCTTTGGGTTAACCTAGCTCAACCCCAACCTGGTTGATAAAGTCCTGTGACCTAGTCTTAAGGTCAAACGGAATTAACCCTAGCTTTTTGTGGAAACCCTAACTGAAGATGCAGCTGCTATATATTCAACAGAGCTGTTGTTTTGAAAGTAACCCCCTGTTGACAGAAGATCATTTAGAAGCTGTATAGTTTTAACTATTGTAATCCAAGCAATTATCATTGTGATAAGTGACTTGGAATAGGTTTTAATTGTAAGGGTTGTGTAACACTCAAAGCTTTGAAGCAAGAGTGTTTGTATGTCTCTTGACTAAAGCTGTGAAGCAAAGTCAAGTTAGGTTTGTGTATCACTCAAAGCTGTGAAGCAAGAGTGTTTGTGTTGCTTGATTAAAAAGCTGTGAAGCATAATCAAGTGTATGTTTTGAAGAGTGTCTTCAACAATTCATTAGTCAAATTGTTTTATGTATCACTGCTGTGATTGAGGGGGAGTGAGTAGGAACTCAGGTTTAAGTTGTACTTAGATTGAAGTTGCATTGGGTAGGTCTTAAGTGAAGGAGATAAACTGGTTGGTTTATTCCTGAATTAACATCTCTTATAGTGGATTTCCTCCCTGGCTTGGTAGCCCCCAGAGTAGGTGTTGTTGCACACTGAACTGGGTAAACAATTGACTGTGTTCTTTACTGTTTTTGTATTTACTGTCTTATAGTAAGTCAGATACGGTGTCATAACATTGAACATGACATTGAGTATCTGCAGCCATAATTTCAATTGGCATCAGAGCAGGCACCCTGCCTGTATTACTGGGTGAGATCTAGGGATATCACTTTCTGGCACTATGGACAAAGAAGGAGTTTTTGGAAATAGACCACCCATTCTGGATGGAACTAATTATGACTACTGGAAACCTCGTATGATTGCCTTCTTAAAATCTCTGGACAAAAAGGCTTGGAGAGCTGCTGACAAAGGATGGAACCATCCCACCATAACTGAGAAAGATGGGACAATCAGTCTGAAGCCTGAGGAAGATTGGAGTAAAGAAGAAGATGAGTTAGCCCTGGGAAATTCCAAAGCCTTAAATGCCTTGTTAAATGGAATTGATAGAAACATTTTCAGACTAGTACATCAATATGAACTGACCAAGGAAGTTTGGGACACTCTCAAAACTACCCATGAGGGCACCTCCAAAGTAAAAATGTCAAGGCTTCAGATGTTGACTACCAAGTTTGAGAATCTAAAAATGATGGAAGATGAAACCATTCATGACTTTCACATGAACATCTTGGAGATTGCCAACACCTCAGGAGCACTGGGAGAAAAAATGGCAGAAGAAAATTTGGTGAGAAAGATTCTCAGATCCTTGCCTAAAAGATTTTCAATGAAGGTAACTGCCATAGAATAAGCCCAGGACATCAGCAAGTTGAAAGTGGATGAACTTATTGGGTCTTTTCAGACTTTTGAGATGGGGATCACTGAAAATGGTGACAAGAAGAACAAGAGCATAGCACTTGTTTCCAACACTGATGTTGAAGAAAATATTTCAGAAGCTATAGCCATGCTTGGAAGACAGTTCAACAAACTCATCAAAAGAATAGATCCAAAGTCAAGGTATAATGTTCATAACATTCCCTCTGACATTGACAGTTCCAGCAGAAGACCAAGGTCAGAAGAGAAGGGAAATCAAGGCAGAGGAATTCAATGCCATGGTTGTGAAGGATATGGGCATATTCGAGTTGAATGTCCAACCTTTCTTAAGAAACAAAAGAAAGGAATGACTGCTACTTGGTCTGACTGTGATTCAGAAAGTAATTCTGAAGAAGAATCTGCCAAACTAGTTACTGCTCTAACTGGTGTTTGTACATCTGAAAGTGACACCAGTGATGAAGAAGTGACATTTGAAGAACTGGCTGATACCTACAAGAAATTGTGTATCAGAAGTGCTGAAGTCTGTGTGCAGAATGAGAAACAATCAAAACTCATTATAAAGCTGGAGGCTGAAAAAAGGGCAGATCTTGAAACTATAAGTCATCTAGAAGGGGAAGTTCAATTGCTGAACTCACAACTGAACCAAATGACCAAATCTGTCAAGATGCTGACCAATGGAACAGATAAATTGGAAGAGATTCTTCAGGTTGGACAAAATGTGGGAAATAAATCTGGACTAGGATTTATGGAAGCAAAGAAATCTGGTACAAATAAGAAGATCAGGCCTGATAAGCAAATGTCAAAACAGATGTCTCAACACAACTCTCAACATCAGGAACAGAGACATATGAAGAAAAGGTACCAAAGATGGAGATGTCATCATTGTGGGAGATATGGCCACATAAAGCCCTTCTGCTTCAGATTGCATGGATACCCTAATCAGAACTCAGGTGTCAAACCTAAGTCTAAAAAGGTACCACATGCTCCTAAATGGAAGAAAAAGGCTACTGCCCTGATAGCCCACACTTCCCTGAGGGTCTCTGCAAAGGAAGACTGATACTTTGACAGTGGATGTTCCAGACACATGACTGGAATCAAGAACCTCCTCAATCATGTTAAACCTCACAACACTAGTTATGTGACCTTTGGAGATGGTTCTAAAGGTGAAATCAAAGGAGTTGGTAATTTGGACTGCCCTGAAGTTCCAAGGCTGAGTGAAGTATTGCTGGTAAAAGGGCTGACTGCTAATCTCATTAGTATCAGTCAACTGTGTGATCTAGGATTCAAGGTCAATTTCTCAAAATCTGAATGTCTTGTAATCAATGAAAAACAAGAAATTGTAATGAAAGGAGTCAGATCCAAAGATAACTGTTACTTGTGGCAGCCTGAGAACACTAATAACTCCACTATGTGTCCAATTACCAAAGAAGAAAAAGAGATGAACATGTGGCACCATAAGCTTGGTCATCTTCATCTAAGAAGAATAAAAAGAGCTATCTCTATGGAAGCAGTCAGAAGGACTCCAAGACTACAGATTGATAAAAGAAGGGTTTGTGGTGAACTTAAAATTGAAAGGCTTGGTAAAAAGAAACATGTCTGTGATGTGGTGGATAAACTTGAAGAAGGATGTGTTGTCAGAACCAGAAGTAATCATGACAAGGATGTTGGAAACAACAAGTCTAATAAATTCTGTTTCCCTGAAGTAATGAGTCGTGAAGTCTCTTCTCCTATAACTCTCCATCAAAATGGAGTGGACAAAAAGAAAAATAAGATCATTCAAGAATCAACCATAACTATGATTCATGTCAAAAGAATGTCTTCCCAACTCTGTGCTGAAATGGTTGCAGCTAGGAGTAATTGTTCTCAAAATATCTGGACAAAACAGATGCTCACTGAGTATAATGTCTCACAAGATGTTGTGACATTATATTGTGACAATCTGAATACAATCAATATTTCCATAAACCCTATTCAGCATAGCAGGACCAAGCACATTGACTTTGTAGAGAAGAAGTCAATTAAACTGGAACATGGTATCATTAAGCTTCAGCTGGCTGATTCTTCTACCAAGGCTCTTGTTGGAAATAAACTTGAAAACTTGAGGGGCAGGTTGGGTATTTGCCAACATGAGAAATTATAGCAATTAATTTTGCTTAAAACAAGGGTTGAAGGAGTTAATTTTGTTAAGTCTATTTTTAGTGGGTTAATCATATGTTTTCCAAATTCTTTCAAAATACTTAAGAAGTTGAAAAGACTCTCTTTTGCCTCCTACCTCTCTCGATTTTGCAACCTGTTCCCTTCTCTCAATCAAAATTTTCTCTCAAATTGCTACTGGTGCTCTAAGTCAATCAAAATGTCTCAGACATCATCTTCAACCAAGGCGAATTTATCATCCTCATCATCTTCATCATCTGACCAAGACTCTAGAGCAATCACCACATGCATAGAATCTGAAGTTCTTGAGGTCACTCCTCTCAGAGAGATGGCAACTGACCCCGCCAAAGTCAAAAAGCTGAGAACTAGACATGCAAGAAGAGCTCAAGCTGCAGCCTCTGGTAATCCTTCTCATCCTTCTTCTTCTGTACCAAATAGAGAAGGATCAGTTCAAGTTCATCAAGCTATTGCTAGGCTTGTTACTAGTATACTAAGCGGAAACCAACCTGTACCGGGGATTTTTGTCCCTTTAAATCAATCAGGAAGCCCAAATATGGACGTCTCTGAGAATGTAGATGTCTCTGAGAATGTTGTGACACAAAATGACAACATTCAGAACCCTTCAGAAAAGACTGTTGATCCACCTATCATTGATGTGGATGAGGATTACTCAGATAATGATCTGATTGCCAATGTAAACCCTAGCATAGCTAGGAGATTGATGAAAAGAAAGGGTAATCAGAATGATGCAAAATGTGTGTCCAAAGATAAACCTGCTGTTAAGAAATCAAAGGCTGAAGGCAAGGCTGGGGTAGAATCTGTGAAAACTGGTCAGTCCAAAGGGAAGGTGAAAGCCCAGATGTATGCTGGTAGACAACCAATTACAAAGAAGAGAAAAGATCCTGAATATTCTGATTCTGATGAGGAATCAGAGTTTAAGATTGATGCTGAAGAAATTCCCATCAGAAGGAAACTGCCCTCCAGCAAAATTGCTAGAGTTCCGGAAGTCCCAACAGACAACATCTATTTCCACCACCCTGACAATGCAAACAGATGGAAGTATGTTTGCTTGAAGAGAATAGCTTTAGAAAGAGAACTCAACAATGATGCCATGGAGTGCAAAGACATCATGGACCTGATCAAGAATGCTGGACTGATGAAGACAGTGATAAAATTTAACAAGTGTTATGAAAATCTGGTCAAGGAGTTCATAGTTAACTTGTCTAATGATTGTGCTGATGGAAGGTCAGCTGACTTTGAAAGTGTTTTTGTTAGAGGAAGAAGGGTTAATTTCTCTCCATCAGAAATTAACAAATTTCTTGGAAGAACAAATGAGGATTGTCCTGATCTGGAAGTCACTGACAATGAAGTTTGTCAAACCATCACAGCAAGGCAAGTGAAGTGCTGGCCCTTGAAAGGCAAGCTGAATGCCAGCAAACTTAGCATGAAATTTGCCATCCTGCACAAGATTGGTGCAGCCAACTGGGTGCCTACAAACCATAAATCAACTATCTCCACAGGATTGGGGAGATTTATTTATGCTGTGGGAACCAAGACTGCTTTTGACTATGGCAGGTATATTTTTGAACAAACTTTAAAACATGCTGGTAGTTATGCTGTCAAAGGACCAATTGCCTTTCCCTCCCTCCTTTGTGGAATTATCCTTGCACAATACCCTGATATCCTGGTGGCAAGAGATACTGCTTGCAAAAGAGCTCCTGCCCTTGGGTTGCACTACAAACTGTTTCAGGGATCTCATGCTCCTGATATTGTCATAACATCAGCTGAGACATCGTCTGTGAAGACCCAGTCCAAGACATCTGATGTCATAGCTGTATTAAAAGAGACCTGCAAAGAACTGGAATCTAGGAAAAAGACCCTAGAAATCCTAATTTCCAGGTTAGAAAAGGAGGAAGCTGAAGGAAACAGAAGGGAAGAGGGTGTAGAAGCTGAAGGTCATCTCAATACTGAAGAAACTAGCTCCTCTGAGTCTGATGACAGTGCTTAAAGGTTGGTTGCTGTTTGGTGGAGTTGATGCTGGTCCCTGGTGGAGTTTGGAAGTGTGTTCAGTTTTTAGTTGTTGCTCTTATTACTTTTTCTGGATGACTGTATAATTTTTATGAACATGTATCTTTGGCCCATTTGTGGCTAAAGAGGGGGAGATATATTTTGGTACTTACTTAATTAGACATTCTATTTTTCTGCAGTCATTTCTTTCTGCTGCTATCTATCTCTGACTGCTTAGGGTCTTTAGCCAAAAATCTGCCAAAGGGGGAGTTTGTAGTTGTTTAGTTATTGGCTTGCATTTTTGGTAAAACCCAAGTGTATGTGTGAATGTCATGACTGATGTCATAACATTCTAGTTTAGTTTGTACTGATTCATTAGGTACCTTTGCAGAAAAATATTGTCATACAGGTACTGATGTTTATAAGTGTGTATCTGAGCATTTTGCAAAATGATCACATTTTCCTAAATCAGTAGACAGGTTTTCAGATGTCATAACAGATGTTAAGACATCCTGTTCTGAACTAACAGGTATGCAGTTTGGTTAATTCTGAGTTTTTTCAGGAAAATGACTCAGTCTTTCCAGAACAGAATCCTGCGTTTTCTTTGGGTTAACCTAGCTCAACCCTAACCTGGTTGATAAAGTCCTGTGACCTATTCTTAAGGTCAAACAGAATTAACCCTAGCTTTTTGTGGAAACCCTAACTGAAGATGCAGCTGCTATATATTCAACAGAGTTGCTGTTTTAAAAGTAACCCCTTGTTGACAGAAGATCATTTAGAAGCTGTATAGTTTTAACTATTGTAATCCAAGCAATTATCATTGTGATAAGTGACTTGGAATAGGTTTTAATTGTAAGGGTTGTGTAACACTCAAAGCTTTGAAGCAAGAGTGTTTGTATGTCTCTTGACTAAAGCTGTGAAGCAAAGTCAAGTTAGGTTTGTGTATCACTCAAAGCTGTGAAGCAAGAGTGTTTGTGTTGCTTGATTAAAAAGCTGTGAAGCATAATCAAGTGTATGTTTTGAAGAGTGTCTTCAACAATTCATTAGTCAAATTGTTTTATGTATCACTGCTGTGATTGAGGGGGAGTGAGTAGGAACTCAGGTTTAAGTTGTACTTAGATTGAAGTTGCATTGGGTAGGTCTTAAGTGAAGGAGATAAACTGGTTGGTTTATTCCTGAATTAACATCTCTTATAGTGGATTTCCTCCCTGGCTTGGTAGCCCCCAGAGTAGGTGTTGTTGCACACTGAACTGGGTAAACAATTGACTGTGTTCTTTACTGTTTTTGTATTTACTGTCTTATAGTAAGTCAGATACGGTGTCATAACATTGAACGTGGCATTGAGTATCTGCAGCCAGAATTTCACAAAGGAACCTATACCCCAGGGTGCTTAAGAAAAGGTTGGCTTGAAACTTGTTTAAGAAATAGAGGAGCCGGCTGATGTCGAAATTCCTCTTATTACAAGAAGGAGACGTAACATGGTTTTGGTCGAAAATCCTGAAGCCACTTTGGATTTGGGTGCTGACACCATTGTGGTCGACACAGCTCTGGTTACTCCGACTCGTACCCCTAGGGTTGATGAAGATCAAAGCCCAATGAGAAACCTTACTGAGGTTTCAGCTAAGGATGATTCTGTCGATCTTAATTCGTCGACACAAGTATTAGCTGGTTGTTTTCTAGTTTCTTTCGTTTTCTACTTGTTGAATTTGTTTTGGCTAATACCTTTTCTTACTTTCTTTAGGTTAACACCTCTGATCAACAACAACGCGTACCTGAATATACCCCTTTGTAAGAAGCTTCTTCCCCTCACCATCATGAGAATCTTGACTTTGTTGATGGTGAGTTTATCGACCTGACTATTCCGGCTACTCTTAGTGACTCTAACTCAGTCACTAGTTCTGCCAAACATAAGGGTTATAGTTCGACTAGTTCTGATTCTAGCCTTTCAGATTCCCTGTAGGATTCATAAGAAAATAAAAATGTCACCACTTCCCGAATTTTTCCCCCGCTGAAAGAACGTAAGGCGCGCCTCTCGTTTCTTCTGGGAGAACAAAGGTCGACTCACCCACTAAGCTAAAACACATGGGAGTAAATCCTTCTGGTCTAGAAGTAATTGCTAAGTTGCGTCGCTTTGTGAGTTCTCGCACTCTTTCTTCTGAATCCAACCCATCTCAAGCACATAATGACAAGATGAGTCCTGAAGCAGTTAAAGCCAAAAATCTGATGAATAAAATTCGGACTCATGCTTTGAATCCTGATCTGCCTCATCTGCTCCATTCTGATCCAACTCTTGGCTCAGAACTCTCAGAACCTCTTGCTCAAATGAAGGAACTCAATATGTATGAATCATCCAGGTTGATGATAACGGCATTTGAGAAACTTTTCATCCCTCTACGCTAAAATGTTGAAAGAATCTGAGCAAATGAGGCAGCGGTTTAGTCGAAGGAAGCCTTTGTGAAAGAAAAGTTGGATATGGTGGTGCAGGTTACTGAAGAAATTAATGGTTTGTTAGAAATGGTTGAAAAGAAGAAACAAGAATTGATTCCCAAACGAAATAGAGCTGCTGAAATCTGTAACCAGATTTCTGCTCTCAACAAGGAATTAGAATTAATCACCAAGCAAGAGGAAGAAATTAACAATGTGATTAATCCCATCCAAGCAAAAGCTGAGCAGATGGTTGTGGACGTTGTGGCTGAAAGTGATAAGATTTCTTCTGTCGAAATAGAGCTTGACACACTTAAGATTCAGGCAGAAGGTTTTGAATATCAGGCCACTAACCTCTGTGGTGAACTGCAGTCGTTTCAAGCCAAATTTAAGCATTTTTAATCATTGTAACAGCAATCTTGTAATTTCTTCATGGCTCTAAGCCAAATTTTAACGAATCCTTTATTTGTTCGTTTTATATGTAATCTCCATATTTTATGCGTGTTTTGAATTTGCTGGTCTCAACAAAAATTTACCAGCTCATTGGTTCGACGAATATTTATTCTTTCGAGATTTTGATTTCTTGAAGAATGGGCTTATACTTTTTTAAGTACTTGCCATTTACCCTTAAGATCCGTTGATCTGGAGCTAACTCCTCAAGCTCATAGGCATTATTTGAAAAAACTTGTATCACCTCAAATATATAGAAGTATTAACTGTTAAATACCCATCTTACCCTTAAACCTAAAAGTGGATCCCCTTGAGAACAAGGGAGATGAAGGATGCCTAACACTTACCCTTCGTCTAACCAACTCGCGAACTTAGAATCTCTACACAATTAGGGTTATTCGTTATTCTCCCGTCCTTAGGACAAAAATTACTAGTAGCGACTCTCTATTTTTTGCCGGTTAGAACACCAGGCCCATGGACCAGTAGTGGAGGCTCCCACACCCTCACTCTGATAAATAGTGAGATCCAAGCGTCAAGGATCGATAACGTGGATCCACCTAAAGAAGGAAACAACACACTTCACAACCTAATCCAGAGGGTCATATATAAATTGATGACGTGGTCACTATCTATTGTCATGAATATCCCTGACACGAAGGAAGGGAGATGGTTCATCGAAGGAATAGAACATGATCACAGGTGAACCCGACTTATCGATCCTAGGATTCCCTAATGTACTTTAAACAAAGGGACAAGTGACACAGAATCCAGTGTCGATGTCATAGGAGAACCATTCAGTCCTTTAACACCCTTCTAAATCCCACATAGAATTCACAAATAAATGGATTAGAATCACTACACAAGGGTGTCACACATCATAAAAACATAAACTAATCCTACTCTATAACACGGGTTACAACAATATTGTTATATTCTTCATAAATATACACCTTCATAATAATTATGCAACTTTAATATTTAATTAAAACATCGCAGCAGAATCATCAACAAATAATCATTCTCAACTTTCAAACTCATGACTTTTAGTCTCATAAAAGATTTGAAAACTAGTTCAACAATCCAAAAATCATTGCAAAGGCTTCAACATAATTATAACATAAAAATCAAATCGAGTGTTCCCAACCCGATGTTATATATCAGAGTAAGACACCTCTAAATTAACCGATAACTACTAAATACTCCAATGATCTTTCATCTTTACTTCAGCAAGCTACTCTCGAATATATGCATGTTATCCACGTGGAGACAACATTCGAACAAAAGGGGTGAGTAATCATAATCAATTATAAAAGGTATAAGAGAAAAGTAAATTTCAATAATTATAGTCTACAATACAACAATATTAATACATCATATACCCACACCTTCATTCAACATAAATAGCTCACGCATCATATTCATCACAAAATTCACACATGATCACATAACAATTACAAGTACTATTACATCATGTCTCATCAACAGAAAGAAATCATGCAATGCCACATAGGATGTTAATGCAACAACAGCACTGACACAATACATGTGGTACCAAATTATGAACACTTAGGTTCATTTCATTCCATGATCCCCACTATAGGATTGATTCCCTCTTGAACCGGAGTACACCAAATCACTACCATCACCATAGATAACGCTTCACCAAATCCACGGATAAACAATTTAACTACTCTCACTAAAACCATCACCATAGGCAACAGGGCCATAACATAAACCAGAACATAAGTTTCACAACATGGATGCATGGACTCTTAACATGCACAACAACATCATCAACATAATATTTGTACTCGAACCATCACCTTAGGAAACGAGGAATACAACAAAATTCAAAACACAAGGTTCCACAACATGAGTACAAGTATCACAACAGGTGTCAATATCGAGTTTAATCATCATAACAAGTCATCATGGCACAAAAAATATCACGACATAGTAATACGACTCGTAAATAATTAACTATATGACATATTAAGCATAAAAATAATACTCAAATAATTCACCTATCTATACTAGGGTATAGCTCTATTTATTAGCTTTCTAACGCTTCAAACAGTTCGTCATTTGGGTATACGATTAAAAAGTTATTATAGAAACCGTGTTGGAAAAATAGCATTTTTGGGTAAATTCTGGGTGCATATGTTGACACATTCAGTCTCATGTGTCGGATCATGTACTCTTGTTTTAAATCATGTAACGTTCTGTCT
Organism: Vicia faba; assembly: GCA_948472305.1. NCBI lineage: Eukaryota > Viridiplantae > Streptophyta > Magnoliopsida > Fabales > Fabaceae > Vicia > Vicia faba. Next base: position 1,527,559,213 of record OX451737.1, read on the forward strand.
TTATGTGTCGGCTCATACAGCCTCATGTGCCGATGCATGTAATCTCTTTTTAAAGTCTGTAGCATCCTATTTATACGTGAGGGCTCATGCAGTCGTATATGTCGATGCATAATGCTGTTTTTGGCCTTAAAACCGAGTTTTCAACCATTTAAATACCAATTTATATACCAGTAACTTATCCCACTAATTCCTATCACAATAAACTATTTTTCTACTATTTTAGCATCCTAATTCCATCTCTTATATCATAGGATCATGAATTATTTATACATCATAACTATAACACCAAATATATCATCTCCAACCCCTAATTCATCCAAATCATGTCCAATCCAATAATGATTCGTGAAACACATAAGTTGACAAATCATTATAATAACAACATCATCAATGATTTCACAAACCCTACATGTAGATAACATCAATATCAAGAATTACACAACATCCATCAATGTTTATCACAATTCAATAACAAATCAAAGAACAAAACCCTATATCTACCCTTTCCTCATATCATTCATAAGGGATGGATTCCTCTTGGACTCCTTGAGAACCATTATCCACCCTTACCTTGTTATTCTAGCAACTTTGATTATCAAGCTCTAAGGGGTGGATTCCTCTTGGTTCCTTGTGCCCTAGCCTCTCTTTCACGATCTCTCTATCTCTTTTTATGTATGCTACAAAAGTGATCTCATTTTACCCTTATTCCATTTTTACTTGGTAACCTTAGACCCTTTCTATGTTATTCCTCATATACCCTCAAGTATCCTCATACAATTACCATCATGTCCCCTAAATCTCTACACACCTAATTATTCTATTTTATTTTATTATTTAATTAATAAACCACATAACTATTTATTTTTAATTCTAAATAATCTTTAACTCTCACTTATAATCCCACTAATATTCTAACACACACTACAACATAATTCACACAATATTCACAAATAATTATAATAACAACGAATTCTAGATTTATGGTGTAACAACTCTCCCCCACATAAAGAACTTTCGTCCTTGAAAATTACTTAATGAAAATAGAGTAGGATATGACTCCCTCATTTGATCCTCACGCTCCCAAGTCGTGCTCTCACCAGCTGGTCCTCCCCACACTACCTTCACCAAGTAAATCTCTTTACCTCGCAATTGCTTCACCTCTCGATCCTCTATCTGCATGGTGGTGTCTCAACAGTCATGTTATCTCTCACCTATACATCATCCACTTGGATCACATGAGACGAATCCAGAACATATCTCCTTAATTGAGACACATGAAACACATCATGAAGATTAGAAAGCGGCGAAGACAAAGAAATACGATAGGTCACTTCTCCTATCCTCTACATAATCTGATATGGACCAACAAAGCACAAAGTTAGCTTTCGAGACTTCAAGGCTCTACCAACACCAGTTACCATAATAACTCTCAAAAACACATGATCTACCACTTGGAACTCAAGTGCTTTCCTCCTCTTATCATGATAACTCTTCAAACGACTCTATAAAGCTTTCATCCTCGATTGGATCATCTTAATCTTTTCATTCGTCTGCTACATGATCTCGGGTCTGAGCACAACACTCTCTCCATACTCATACCAACACAAAGGAGTTCTTCACCTCCTACCATACAACACCTCATACGGTGTCATTCCAATGTTAGAATGAAAACTATTGTTGTAGGTAAACTCAATAAATGTCAAGTAGCTATCCTAAGCACCTTCTTGTTCTAGCACACAAGCCCTAAGTAAATACTTTAAAGATTGGGTAGTCTTCTCTGTCTGACCGTCCGTCTGTGGATGATAAGAAGAGCTCAACTTCAACTTAATACCCAAAGAAATTTGCAAACTTCCCCAGAACCTTGACATAAACCTCAGATATTTATCTGAAACAATACTCGAATGTATACCATGTAGTATTACGTTCTCTTTAATATACATCTCAGGCAACTTTGACATGGAATGATTGATCCTCATCGGTAAGAAATGAGCCGATTTAGTTAATCTATCCACTATCACCCAAATTGAACCATTGCCCTTAGCAGTCTTCGGCAAACTTGACACAAAATCCATGGAAATGATGTCCAATTTCCATTCTAGAATATTCAATGGTTGCATCAAACCCAAAGGCTTCTGGTATTCAATTTTTGACTTCGGACAAGCCAAACAAGCATAAACAAACTCAATAATATCCTTCTTTATACCAAACCATCAAAACAATTTCTTCAAATCCTTATACATCTTTGTAGCACCGAGATTAATACTTAGACCACTTCGATGTCCTTCCTAAAAAATAACCTCCTTAAGTTCTAGCACATTTGAAACATACACTCTATCTCTGAACCACATTACATCATTCTCATCAACTCGAAACAGACATATGTTACCTTGGTTGATTAGTAGTAACCGGTCAACCAAACTCATATCGGATCCCTGACCTTCTCTGATCTCATCAAGGATACCACTAGTTAGCCTCAACATACCCAACTTCACACTGAAAAGAGTTTCTTCACACACTAAACTCATATCTCTAAATTGTTCAATCAATTCGAACTCTCGCACTATAAGCATTGACATATGTAAGGACTTTCTACTCAAAGCATCATCCACAACATTAGCCTTACCGGAATGGTAACTCAAATCAAAATCATAATCTTTCAGAAGTTCAAGTCACCTCCTTTACCTCATACTCAACTCCTTTTGGTTAAACAAATACTTTAAACTCTTGTGATCACTGAACACCTTGAATATGGAGCCAAACAGATAATGCCTCCAAATCTTCAACACAAACACCACATCTGCCAACTCTAAGTCATGCATGGGATAACTCCTCTCATGAACTTTCAGTTGTTTGGAAGTATAAGCAACAACTTGACCATTCTGCACCAATACACCACCAAGACCCATCTTTGACGCATCATAATATACTACAAAAGACTCACTCATATTAGGCAAAATCAATATTGGAGCATTCCTCAACTTCTTCTTTAGTTCAATAAAATTTTCTTCACATGTAACACCCCACATGTAAGCTTGGCCCTTTTGAGTCAATTGAGTCAAATTTAATGCCAACTTTGAAAAGCATTTAATAAACCTGTGATAATAACCAGCCAAACTAAGAAAACTTCGTATCTTAGTAGTAGACTTCAGAGTCTCCCATTTCAACACAATATCAACCTTAGAAAGATTTACATAAATTTCACCACTCAAAATCTCATGGCCAAGGAAGCTCACTTTATTCAACCAAAATTCACATTTCAACAACTTGGCATAAATCTTCTTCACCCTTAACACCTAGAACACAATCTTAAGATGTTTCTCATGCTCTTATTCTGATTTAGAATATATCAAGATGTCATTGATAAACACCACTACAAACTTATCTAGATAAGGATTGAAGATTTTATTCATATATTCTATAAACACAGATAGCACATTCAACACTCCAAACGAAATTGTTGTATACTCATAATGAACATACCTCATTCTGAAGGAAGTCTTCAGAATGTCATCGAGTTTAACATGAATATGATGATAGCCTGACCTCAAGTCAATCTTGCTAAACACATGAGCACCTACCAACTGATCCATCAAATCATCAATCCTCAAAAGTGGATACTTATTCTTGATATTCACCTCATTCAATTGTCTGTAGTCTATACACAACCTCATACCGTCATCCTTCTTCTTAACCAACAACACAGAAGCACACCATGGAGAAACACTTGGTCGAACAAACTTCTTCTTAAGAAAATCTTCCAACTGTTTCTTCAACTCTACCAATTCTGACGCTGACATCCTATAAGGAACCATAGACACTATAGTAGTATCGGGAAGCAAGTCTATAGAAAACTCAAACTCTTGCTCCGAAGACAAGTCACGGATGTCATATGGAAATACATCTTAGAAATCACACACAATAAGTAATTCAACACTTGCAACCTTACTGTCGACGTGCAAGGATGAAAACATTGAAAACATCTGAGCTTCATCTCCTAAGAGTTCTTCTACTTGCTTAGCAGATAAAAACATCAACTATCCACTATCACCAAACTCAGATCCACACTTTGGAGGCAAGTCACAAATATCTTTATGAAAAACATCGGGAAATTACACACCACTGGCATATCACTAGCCTTCACATTGCTTTCTACTCTCTAAGAAGAAAACATCAACATCACCTGAAAGTTCACCCTCAAAGACATCCTAACTTGACCGATAGACAAGAATCATAAATCCGTACTCTCTTCAGGTTCGAGAAATAACATAGCTTCAACAATGCCTGCACTCTTGCAATCAGTGGTACACTGCACCAACTCCCCATACCTAAAAACATCTCAGAGAAGAAAAATCTTCTCCCCCACTTGTTTTAATCCCACCTCTGCAGACAAGTGGTTAGAAAAAAACAAGCAAGTACCGACAGTGTTTCACACACAAGTCACGTACTAAGGAACAAACAACGTTAGACAATTTGGTCGAACAGGCCAACCTGCTCTAATACAACTAATGTAACACCCTTCTAAACCCCAAATAGAATTCACCAATAAATGGATTAGAATCAAAACACAAGGGTGTCACACGTCATAAAAACATAAACTAATCATGCTCTATAACATGAGTTAAAACAATACTTTTATATTCTTCATAAACATACACCTTCATAATAATTATGCAACTTCAATATTTAATTAATACACCGCATTAGAAACATCAAAAATTAATAATACTTAACTTTCAAACTCATGACTTTTAGTCTCAAAAGATTTGAAATAAACTAGTTCAACAATCCAAAAATCCTTGCAAAGGCTTCAACATAATTATAACATAAAAATAAAATCAAGCATTCCCAACCCGATGTTACATATCAGAGCAAGACACCTCTAAATTAACTGATAACTACTAAATACTCCAATGATCTTTCATCTTTACTTCAGCAAGCTACTCTGGGATATATGCACGTTATCCACGTGGAGACAACATTTGAACAAAAGGGGTGAGTAATCATAATCAATTATAAAAGGTATAAGAGAAAATTAAATTTCAATAATTATAGTCTACAATACAACAATATTAATACATCATATACTCACACCTTCATTCAACATAAATAGCTCACGCATCATATTCATCACAAAATTCACACATGATCACATAACAATTACAAGTATTATCACACCATGTCTGATCAACACAAAGAAATCATGCAAATCGATTCCCCACCATAGGATCGATTCCCTCTTGGAATCGAAGTACACCAAATCGCTACAATCACCATAGGTAACACTTCACCAAATCCTCGGACAAAGGAGTTAGCTACTTGCAGTCGGACCATCACCATAGGAAATGAGGCCGCAACATAAATCAGAACATAAGTTCCACAACATAGATGCATGGACTCTCAACATGCACAACAAAATCATCAACATAACATTTGCACTCGAACCATCACCATAGGAAACTAGGCATACAATAACATTCAGAACACAAGGTTCCACAACATGAGTACAAGAATCACAACAGGTAGCAACATCGAGTTTCATCATCATAAAAAGTCATCATGACATAAATAATATCACGACATAGTAATACGACATGTAAATAATTAACTATATAACATATTAAGCATAATGATAATACTAAAACAATACACTTATATATACTAGCATAAAGCTCGGCATATTATCTTTTCAACACTTCAAATGGTTCGTCATTTGGATATACGGTTAAAAAGTTATGATATAAATCGTGTTGGAAAAATAAAAAATTTTGGGCAAGTTCTGGGTGCATATGCCGACACATGCAGTCTCATGTGTTGGCTAATGTACTCTCATTTTAAAGTCTGTAGCATTCTATCTTTACGTGTCGGCTCATACAACCTCATGTGCCAGTGCATGTACTCTCTTTTTAAAGCATGTAGCATCCCATTTTTACGTGTCGGCTCATGCAGTCGTATGTGTTGACGCATACTGCTATTTTTGGCTTAAAACTCAATTTTCAACCATTTAAATACCAATTTACATATCAGTAACTTATCCCACAAATTTCTATCATAATAAATCAATTTCTACCATTTTAGCATCCTAATTCCATCTATTATATCATGGGATCATGAATTATCAATACATCATAACTATAACACCAAATTTATCATCTTCAACCCCTAATTCATCCAAATAATGTCCAATCCAATCATGATTCATGAAGCACATAAGTTAACAAATCATTACGATAACAACATCATCAACGATTTCACAAACCCAACATGTATATAATGTTGTAACTGGAATATAAAGGTTAACCCTAACGTGGACAAAGATTTTAAGTTATTAGACTCGTTTCTAGACGAAGGGAAGGTGTTAGGCACCCCTTTCATCTACATTTTTAACAAGGATACTAGAGTTTAGAATTGCAATTTTTAGAAAATAGGATTTTATTTTTTATTAGGGGAAATCGCCACAATTTTTAAGTCGTATGCCTACGTATCCTCTTATGAGGAATCAAAGTCCCAATTCGTAGTTCGCAGTTGGTTTGTGTTTTTTATAGGATTGCGTAGAATTTCTTTCGAATTTATCCTTGAACCTTGTCTGGGTTGTAAGTTAAGTGAACGTAGACGCAATTCGTAGTTAATTTTGAAAGTAATTCTCCTTAATCCTTTTTTGAAAATAATCTTGAGTTTTTTATTATGTTAGTTGAAAATTGATTTGGTGTTGGTTAGCTATTTTAATGTTTTGGTTGGTCGATAAAAAGTATGATAGGAAACACAGCGGGGAAGTCTGATATAGTCTCCTCATCATGTGACTAGATATTGGCCACGTGTCACTCGCGGACGATGAATTTGGTAAGTTGCGTGGATTTTAATTGTTTGATTTTGATTAATAAACTGGCGGACGATGTATCGACTGATTTAATTGCTCGAAGATGGACATCCTATTATTTATAGAATGTTTGGATTAATTTGATAAAAACGTTTAATTAAAAGGAAACTGCTTTGTTTGATTAAAAGAGAAATTCGTCTAATTAGTAAAAGAATTTAATTACCCTAAAAATATAATAATTAATTAATCTAATTAGTAATACTAAAAGAATGGGATGCTGAATAAAATAGATGGTGTGCCTAAGTAAAATAGTAGTGAGGCCAAAATCCAAAGCCCATATTAAAATTAACCCTAACTTTAATCATGGCAAATAAAAAAATAATTGAAAAGAAAAAAAAGTAGTAATAAACAAGTAATAACAAGGGAATATCACGTGAATAGAGAGATAGTAGTTATCTTATTGGTTTCCTCTCTCTTCGCATAATCAACCTTCTTCTTCTTGAAACCCAACAATAAAATCAAATCTCAAGCATGACTTTCACCTCCCTCAAATCAAGCATGTAACAATATATCATAATATGAAATAAACAACATTAAAGAGCAAAAGAGAAAGTACCGATTGCGAGTTTTGTCCTCCGTTGAAGATGGTGCGTGGCGGGAGAGTTTGATTGGTGGGTTCTGGTTGTGTCGATGAAGGACTCACGGTGGCTTCAGAGGGAGCGTCATTTCCGGTGGATGGTGCGGCGGTCAGGGGATGCAGTTGAGATCTTGAATTTAGGTTGTCGGATGGGTCGTTAGGGTTGAAGGATAAGTCGATGAAGACGCCTAGTATGAAGAGAGAGTTTATGTTTGTTATGGCGTCTAAGGCTATGCTTGTGAATGATGATGATACACAACTAGTGACCGATCCAATCCCTGAAATCAGCATACCGACACGAAGAACAGATCTGTTAACATGAGCTATAGCAGAGGAAGTGCGGGAGAGACAGATAGCTTATTTGAGTGCGAGAGCGACGAGATTGAAGAAGATTGTTGTGATGCTTGCGGAGATTTACGCCAGAGAGATTAAGGGTGGTGGCTGGTTGTTGTCGTCGTGGTTGACAATGTCGAAGGTGGTTGGTTTGCATACAGTAAGAACGGCAGCAATGTTGGCCGATATTTGCGCGTGATAGAGCCGATTGGGTGTTGTTTCAATCAGAGCGATACGGACAATCTACGATCTCTCTCTCACTTTTCCTTATTCTTGTAAAACAAACCCAACAAACACACAAAACAAATAATGATGGTTTGAGTCCTGAATTGATGAAGATTGTTTCTATTGTAACACAGCAAGCGTAAAAATGGTTACTTGACGAAAACTGAGAATAATTGCTATACACTGTGTGTAATTGGTATTATGGTAGTTTACAAATAGGTGTGAAATTGAGTTATGCGATATACAAATAAAGAAACAACTGAAAATATTTACATGGAAGTAAGTTTCTGTATGCGTGAAAATACGCGTGTGAAAAAGAGATGGTGCAAAGATAGGTATCTTGAGTGAGTCGAAGGAAGGTGAATTGTTAGTGAGTGTAATGTGTAATATAATTTTAAAAAAACTTATACCGTCAGATGTCTATTGTATGGTTTAAAAAATAATTAAAATTGGAGGCCTCATATGAAATTATCGACCAAAATCAAAAGATCCAATAATATTGAAAAGAAAAAAGAAATTTGCAAAAATATAGTGTATATGAGTGAGTGAAATTGTGAGAGATTGTGAAATTGTTGATTTGTTGATGATTGTGTGACTAAATGAATGAAAAGCCTAAAGCACAAACTTCAAAAAAGAAAAGAAAATTAGTGAAAAAAAGGAATAGAAAAATATTTAAAAGTGCACCACAAGAATCAAACTCGTGATCTTATACTTGCAAGCTCATTCTTTACCAATTGTGTTATGTTACTCATTTGTAAATAAACTCAATTGAAAGTATATGAAAGATACGCAACTATTTTCTATTTTAAAACTACAAATAATTTGAAATAAATTATTATATTTTTAATTGGACTTGAGAACGAATATTTATAAAACCCCAAAATATTAATGTAAATCAAAAGAATTTTATAAAAATACAAGTTTGAAATTAATTTTGACTGTAGCGCCAAAGCGGACAAATTTGGGGTATATAACACATAGCATCAAGATCAAGAATTACACAACATTAATCAATGTTCATCACAATTCAATAACAAATCAAAGAACAAAACCCTATATATAGAATTTTCTCATATCATTCATAATTGAGAACCATTACCAACCCTTACCTTGTTATTATAACAACTTTGATTCTTAAGCTCTAAGGGTTGGATTTCTCTTGGTTCCTTGTGCCCTAGCCTCTCTCTTTCACGATCTCTCTATCTCTTTTCACGTACGTTGCAAAAGTGATCTCACTTTTCCCTTATTCTCTTTTTATTCGGTAACCTTAGATCCTTTCTATGTTATTCCTCATATACCCTCACTTATCCTCATACAATTACCATCATGCCCCCTAAATCTCTACACACTTAGTTATTTTATTTTATTTTATTTTATTATTTGCTTAATAAACCACATAACTATTTATTATTAATTCTAAATAATCTTTAACTCTCACTTATAATCCCACCAATATTCTAACACACACAAAAACATAATTCACAAATAATTATAATAGCAACCAATTCTAGATTTGAGGTGTTATAGCCCTCACCCTATGAGGACTCTAAAGAAGAAATAACGTTTCAAAATTTCTTCAAGAGAAGGATCAACAAGTACCCTATCCAGGGAGAATTTTAAAAACAATTGGGTATGTGCACTTATGACGAGACAACAGACCTTGATGAGCACATGAAACTAGTTAACATCCTTCTTAATTTTCTAGGAGCAAGGGGCCCGTATGAATGCAAGTTATTTGTCCTCACTCTAAATACTGGAGCCATGCCCTGGTTTAAAGGAATGAGGAACAAGTCTACCAAATCACAGTATGAACTCCATAAAGACTTTTCTAAGCATTTTATGGTCTATCAGAGGCAACCCAAGTATGCAGAAAGCTTGGGGTCTATCATATATAGAAAGATTAGAGATAGAATCACTAATGATAAAAAGTGTCGAGGAAGGGAAGATATGAAAAAATACCTTGAGCTCTAGTCGGGATCCAAGTTTGTCGATAACATTGGCACCATATTTCCAAAAACCTTCAAAAGTCCACTAGTCGTGTATATATAATGAAGACAAGCTAGCAGCCAACATGGAAATTTATGGAGGAAGATTCTATAAGGGAGAAACAAGTAAAAGAGAAAATGAGGAGACCTAACAATGGGCCTAGAAAATAAGAAATATTAGAAAAGAAACCCATATTATCAGAGAAAGTAAATGAGTACTACCATCAAGGTTTATTGACTACAACCATCTAAATACTTATAAGGAACACATCCTACAAGAATACATTAATGAAGAGTTTTAGGAAGAACAAATCAAATCGCCAAAGTCTATTTAAAAACATCCTGGAATGGATAAATCTTGATATTGTCATTTCCACCTATCCAATGGCAAAAACACCAATGAATGTGTGTAACTAAAGGATGTTAGTGAGGAACTTATTAGAAATGGAAGGTTAACGAAATTTGCTCACCATGACAAGGACAGTTCTAAGGAGAAGAGGGTGGAGGATGACAACCCACCAAGAAAAGTAAGTGAAATAGCGTATATAGTCAAGGAGAGAATAAATGGTTGGTTGCTTACACAGTAGATGGAGGAAACATTCAGTGAATGGGAAAATAGGATCATTCTGATGAATGGTGAAGATGGTCCATACCAGCCGTGAGAGACAATCCCCCATCAATAAGAAGACAATCCCCGAGGAAGAAATGATGAAATTGATTGAGTGAACCAACCCTCTATAGACCAAAAAGCAATAAATAGAGTTAGAGTTATTTCAGGTGGTTTCCTTCGGTTGAGAGAGCCTCCTGGAATTCCATAAAGAGGAAATTGAGGGAAATGATGTTGCAAGACTAGAAGCTACCTAAGGAGCTATAAAAATAAGGAAGATCACATATCTCTTTCAATGATAAATAATTGGTCAACAGGGTCCAAAATCTCACGTTTTGTTGTTGATAAGAGTCGTCATAACAAACTTTTGTAATGCAACATTGACGTCAGGGATCAAAATCAACAAGAAAGTGAGATATAGAGAGTCAGTCCTAAAAAAAAAATTTAGGGACTAAAGACAAAAGCACACTAACTTACAGAGACCGGAAGACTATTTAAGCCTAATAAAAATAAAACTTGTCATTTATTATGCACTTATAAAAATTGCATAAAAACAAATTCACTTCTATCTACATATAAAATTAAAATTATATAATTTTATCATATAAATATCTTTTATTTATTAAAATAATAAAAAAGAAAATTTGATGATAAAATATAATAAAATTAAAAACTATGAAGAAATAAAAATGTTTAAACAAATAAAAACTGAGAGGGAATTAATAACTTAATAAAGAGGAATAAAAAGAGAGAAAAATTAGTGACCAAAATTTTGATTGCTAATTTTTTTTATAAATTAAATTTTAAATTAAAAAAAAAAATTTGAGACTAAATTTTTGATCACAAAATTTCAGTCGTTATATCGGTAGTTAATTTTATTTTATGACCGATTTAAAGACACTTAAATATTATTCATGAATATCAAATTTTAGTGATTAATTTAATGGCTAAAATGATCAAGATTTTTCTATTATTAAATTAATCACTAAAAATGAATTATCTAATAGTGTTTACCCAATGTGAAACACTAATACAAAGCCTAGATAAAAGCAATTATCATTATTTTTAACATTAGATTAAATATTTTTTTTTAAATCATAAATTAAAGATATTTACTTAATTTTATCCTAAAACATTTATAATATATAACTAATGTTTATTTATTTACTTTAGGAATTATAAAATACTTTATAATTTTATTTGATTCAATACATGACAATGTGGTATTGTTAGGCGGATAAGACTTCACAATTGTCGATTATTCAATTGAAGAAAAATATTTGATTTATAAAAATCTTAACTATTTTAAAACTAACTTTGATATTATAAAATAAATTATTCATAAAATATATAAAATTATTATTTAAATTTAGAGAAAAAATATAAATCCACCGTATAAAATAATTTTATATGATCAACAAATCAAAAAAAATTATATATATATATATATATATATATATATATATATATATATATATATATATATATATATATATATATATATATATATATATATATATATATATATATATATATATATATATATATATATATATATATATATAGTCAAATCATTTTTATCTTTTAAAATTACGTTAATAAATGATAAATTAATGAATTTATATTCAGTATTTTACGTAGTGGACTACCTTTATCTCTTAAATTTTTGTTAAATTTATTATTCATTTTAATACTTTATGATATTTACATTTCATTTCTTTTTTTATTATATTATAAAATTTTCCAAATTTATTTAATAATCAACTGTGCTATAAATTGCAGTCAAACAATATTCTCTCTTCTCACTTAACCTTATATAAAATCAGACTCTCATATTCATTTTTTTCACCTAGTTGTAGCCAAATAAAAAAAAATGAATAAGAAACCATTTTTTGAGTTTATTTTGCAGGTGATAAATTTAGTGTTGACTGTGTTGGGTTTAGGAACCCTAGGGTATGGATTTGTTTGCTTCTTCGAGTCGAAACAAAGCATTGCAAATGAAACTCATAGATCTTTGTAAGTTTCTTCACCTTTTTATATATTTCTCCACCTTTTTTTTGTTGTTGTGAATTTATACTATTAAACTTGTTGAATTTATGTTACAATTTAGAAGAATTATATATATACTTTTTCAATGTGCTATAATTTTTGCAGGATTATCTATGTAACAATTGGAGTTGGTGCAATTCTTTTATTTGTCTCTTGTTTGGGTTCTACTGGAACAGCAACAAGGAGCCCATGTTGTTTGATTACTGTATCCTAAAGTATATACATTGAATACTTGATAACTAATATTAAAGTATAGATGAAACAAATTTAAAAAGAATTTATAGAAAAAAACATTTTTATTTAATTATTGAGATGTTTTTGACCAATTTATAGCTGTTTACGAGAGGATTTGACTTGAAATTATAAAACTATATTGATACATTGAACTAACACCTTATGTATGGTAAAATAAACTATTAATATTAATTGTTTACAAATATTATTATTATAGTTTATTTTTTAATATTCACCAAAACTTTTTTATTTTTTTTATTTTTTTATCCTTAATTAAAATATTTCAGTATTGTGTATTCTTGGTACCACTTATCATAGCTGAGTTGGGAATTTCTCTTCTCATATTCTTTGACCACAGCTGGAAAAAGGTAATAACACTTCTATTATATATATATGATCTAGAATTTTAAACTTTACAAATCATGTTGAATTTTCTAAATTTTAAAATCAAATTATTTTATCCTGTAATTTTATAAACTAAATAGTCTGGTCACTCTTCATTTCACTCTTATCTAGTTTTAAATTAATTTTCAAAATGATTATTAACTTTCTATAACATTGCAAAATCTCTATATAGGTTATACTAGATGGTATAAATAAAGATTATTTCACAGTCTATAAGTTTGTGAATCACCATTGGAATGTCATCAAGTGGATAGCTCTTGGAGTCTTTATATTACAGGTAACATGAGATAAAAAAGATCTATTAAAAATATATTTATTCATATTTATATATTAATATAAACAAATTATTAATATTTATTAATCAATAATTTTTTTTTAAATAAAACAAATTTTGTTACATTTTACTATATTAAAATACATATATCTCAATCAAATCAATTTTTTTTGTTACTTTATTCTTTTTTCAGATTATTGCTTTGGTTCTAGCAATATATTTGCAATCCGTATTCAATAGAGCACGATATGATATCACAGACATCGAGCGTGAACGTAGATTATATCGTCATCATCCTAGAAAATATATTTATGATCGTTTGGGTACATCCACGCCCACACGTACGGTCACCCTACCAAAATCGTCTAATGTCGGTGTTGGTGTTCGTGTCAATGGTAGAATTTAGGCAAAACCCTCTGGCTTGCCAAATACCGATGCCAGTGTTGATGCTATATATCCATTAAACTCTTCTAAAGTTGATGTTGTTTAATTTGATGTAGAGTCGTTTGAATTTATATTTTGTTATTGTGAAAGTATATTGATATAAAATTAGTTTGCAACCCAAATAATTTTATTTATTTAATATTTTTTATTTGTTTATTTTAAATTATTGTATGGGTGATTTTAGTAATGAATAAAATGGAGAAGGGAAGAAATTGAGAGGATTTTAACCTGTGGTATGGTGGGTTGATGGAAAAAATTTAGATATTGATCGTTTTTAATTAATTTAGTGCCTTTATTTAATAAAAACTAATCTAGTCCATTAACTTGAGTTAGTTATAATTTCATGGATGTAGTTTGTTGTTATCATTTCTCACATTAAACGTGAGTTGTCTCTATTAATCTAATTTATTAATTTGATTTAGTTATATATGTACATTATACATATTCGTTAACCTTAAGTATCAAATTTAACACACTTTTGTTTTTTTTATGCCTCTATTATAATTTTTTTTTTATGTATTCATAATTAGTATATATCAAAATAGAAAATAAACGGATAATAATAATTTGTGCCGTTATATTTTTTTTTTGAATTAATGGGATATCTATGCATTTGGATATATGATATGGTACACATATTTCACTATAAGAAAAAAGCCTTTTAGTTAGGGATTTAACTCTTCACTAAGTCAAAAAACATTTCAAAAAATCAACATTTGCGAGGGGTTATGTCCTCTAACTAAATCACTAGTCGCAGACAATGGGTGAGGGGCTAAGCACCTAGCTAATTAGCTTGGGGCTAAACCTCTCGCTAAAGGCAAAATTTGATTGTCTATTGGCTAGGGACTTTATCCCTAGCTAAATACCATGCTGCTTTTGACGCAGTGCTCAGTAAACACATGGAGTGTGCAGGAAGGTAGCGTGTAGGAAGGGTGCATAGTACATGCGACATTAGCTAGAGGATTTATCCCAAGCTAAAAACTAAAATTTATTTTTTAAATTATAAACGTAATTATTTAATTTTCTTATTATTATTATATTTATAATCAATGAATTTCATAATTATAATTTAATAAAATAAAAAATTAAATATTAATAATATTAGTAATATATTTTTAAACATAATACATAATATAATTTATAATTAATATTATATTAATAAAATACTGAATTAAAATTAAAATATTACAAGAACATTTTTTATAATTATAAATAAAAAGTGTTATTGATAAAGATTAATTTTCTCCATCTGTGTTACTGTCTTCATTGTCATTTTTCCCTTGATTATCACGCCCCCCAAATTGTTGCATAAACTGTCGAAAAATAAGCATAGATTCCTCATATTCTATAGTTTTTCTTCTCATTTCTTCCTCCATTTCTATTTGTCTCTTCTTCAATTCTTCTATTTCAGCATTTCTCGCTTCCACTTCACGGACAGTCTCAGAGTGCGCTAATGATCTCATAGTTTTCATCATGTCTGGGGTAAGTGAAGGTTGAGTCGATGATCCTTCACCATCAGCAATTTGCATTCTGAAATTCCTATCACGCCGCCGGATTGTTTTGGCGATACCTCCAGCACCATACACTCTCCCATTTTTTCTCTTCCCGCGAGATACATCATACCAAGTCTGAAAACTCAGACTAGGATCAGTGGGAAATCCCGACGGAGGTGGTGTATATTCAGGATATTGTGATAATCTTAGGGCAAGCTATTTTGCATACTCCTCCTATTAAAAAGAGTAGGTGTTATTGCAATTTAAATTATGCTAGACACAAAAGAAATAAATAAAATGACTAAGTTTAAGGAAAACTTACTTGAGTTTTTCTTGAGCGCTCATCAACAAACTCTTCATTTTTCTTGAGACGAGTCTCCTTATGGAGCTCATTAAGAAGCGGAGTTCTGCCCAACTCATCACGCTAAGTAGATGACATAAAAAAATAGTTATAACATAATCTAAAACTGTTGAGTTAATTGAAAAATAATTAAATTTACCATTCTCCGTGCAACATCAGCAATACTAATACTATCATAGGCGTAGTTGCAGCCGCCAACTTCAGAGGCTCTATTTTTCTTGGCCTTTTCAGATGTACTCTAAAGGAATCAGAATTCCAATGGGCAATAAGCTGCTCAAATATATCTGGACTTATCCAACGGGGATGCAAACGTTTATTTTCCCAAGTAATTCTAACACGCCTCATCGTGTCAGAAAATCGTTGAGCACATTTAATGTTAAAATTATCTCTTATTTGGATATCATCTCTAGGGTCCCAACAACATTTCTCCTTCAAAAAATATGAAATAAAGTTATAATCGTGATTGAGTGAATTACTTTAATAAATGTAAAAAAGATCAAAAAGATTAAACAAAGTTGATTATACCTGAAATAACCTAAACCAAGCCTCCCTCTCATCTCCATCAACTACACCATACGTAGGCCAAAATTTGTTAAACTTTTCTTTAATGATCTCAGTTATGCAAGTTGTTGCCTAATGTGATGGGTAAAATCTAAGCAACCAAAATATGAGTTAGTATTAATTATAAACGAACAACTAAAATTTATAATTTAAACATAAACACTTACGATGATCCCTCTGGATGAATGACAAATCGTCCATTCCTCTTCCTAATCACTTGTGGCACATTTCTCAAAATGCGTGCATTCCTATGCTCCTGGTCATCATCATCATCCTTATCCTCATGCGGAGAATGCATGGATGATGAATGTGACGTGCTAGATCCACCACCTGGATCCCTATATTGCATAAATGTTGGATCTATAGTAAGTATGAAGGTGCTAGGTCCAGCCTAGGGCATATAAGATGTATGTCCAGGAGGACTAAGAAAAGATGAGGGGGAAATGTCAGGAAATGTAGAATAAGGTGTGGATAGTAGGTCTGTGAATGTAGAAGGAGAAGGATGCATAGATGGTGGTGTAGGACGTATAGATGGTGGAGTGGGATACATATGTGGTAGAGTAGGATGCATCGATGGTGGAGTAGGACGCATAGATGGTGGAGTGGGATGCATATGTGGTAGAGTAGGATGTATTAATGGTGGAGTAGGATTCATAAGAGGAAGATGTGGTTGTTGACTAAATTGTGACATAGAAATAAGGTTAGTCGTGTTAGGAACCTCTTCTATAGTATACCTCGATCGATTGCGGCGAGGCTTATCTACTGGAGTCTTACCCTTATCTTCACGTCGGAGTGGCATTTTTTTGTCTTAAAAGATGAACATAAAATAATTGATACATCAAACTTACAAGAATAATATATAAAAATTCAGACAAGAATAATATTATTACCCAAGAGTTGTTAGACATGAATAAAATAATATTACACAAATTATATTAAACAAATTATTATGATACAAATTAATAATCATTCATGCTCATCTTCACTACCTTCATCAGATATGTTATTATAGTCTTCAGACTCTCCTAACTCTTCATGCTCCTCTTCCACGGACGTCAATAAAATAGTGGTGTCAATGAAATATATAATGTATAATATATTTTCGGAATAAAAAAATATATAATATATAGACTGTTTTAATATACTATTTAATATAATATAATATATAATATATAATATATTTTTTGAATAAAAAAATATAAAATATATATTGTATTTTCAGAATAACAATTAACTTAATATATAATATATGTAAACTAAATCTAACGTACATAATTATATCAACTAAATCTAATATATACCTAAACCAATTTAATTTACCTAAATATAACATATAATTCAGAAAAAGTTTCAATAAAAAAATAAAATAAATTACATACCTTATAAAAAAGCTTTATTAAACAAAGCTAGTGTTGATGGAGAAAAATATAATAAATACCTACGAATTTAATCCAACAAAAATTAGAATTTATAAATTAATATAGCAATATATATCTTAAATAAAATATAAAAATAATTGTATTACCTTTGAAATAAAAAAGTTAAAGCTTCCAATAGAGTAAAATGTAGGATTAATGGAGGAAAAAAATGAAGGAAAAGAGGAGGTTGAGAGGATTGCAGAGAAGAAGAAGAAGAAGAAGAAATTGGGAGACTGTTTATGAAAGAAATGAAAGAGAAAGAGGAAGATATAATGTGTAAACGATATCAAACTTGACTTGGGGTTAGCTCCTCGCTAGGTGCCAAACGGTACCATAATTAGCTTGGGGCTAGCTCCTCGCTAGCTGACAACAACTGTTGTTACACTACAACACGCAAGCTAGTTCAGAGTCGGTTCAGAGATGTAACAGTGATGTGAAAATGGGCTTGGGGTTAGCCCCTCGCAAATGGTCAACGGTTATTATTTATGGCGAGGTGATGCCCCTTCGCTAAATGTTTTTCCTTTTTCCCATGTGCCACCCCCTCGCAAGCATCCAACGAATTTATTTTCAAACTCCCTCCTAAAACTTAGCTACGGGAAACTCCTAGTTATACCAAAATTTAAATTTTTTTTATGTTATTTAGACAGGGGATAACCCCAAGCTAATGGTAAGTTTAGCTAGGGGCTTAACCCCTAGCCATTTGCCCCAAGCTAAATCAGATTTTTCTTGTAGTGTTTATTTTTTAAAATATAATAAAAATGAAATAAATAATTAAATTATTCAATCATATAAAAATATTTGAATCAATATATACATATATATAAATATTCTTTTTATTTTGTTATTACTTACAAAAATATTAGAATCAATAGTAAAAAAAATTCCATTATTATTCAATAGTTTATTCAGTACATTCATGTTTCAGTTATAAATGTTTTATTTTCGCGTTTTAAAAAATGATAAGTTATGATTTGATCAAAAATTTGTTTCTTATAGTTATTTGTTTCCAAAATGTAATAAAATTGTTCTCGTTTATAGGAATAGTATTTTTCCATTAATCTTTTTCATTAATATTTTCTTGTATATATAAATAATTTAATCATCAATATATTTTTTCCCGTATAAATATTATTTTTGTTTTGACATTAGTTATATATTTGAATCTATATACTAATATTTGAATCAACAATATTTTTTTGCCCGTAAATAAATATTATTTTGTTCAATGACATTGAACTTTACTTATATATATTTTTTAATTATTTGTCATTAATCTTTTCATGTATATTTAAATAATTTGATCAAAAATATATTTTTTCTCATATATATATATATATATATATATATATATATATATATATATATATATATATATATATATATATATATATATATATATATATATATATATATATATATATATATATATATATATATATATATATATATATATATATATATATATATATATATATATATATATATATATATATATATATATTTGAATTAACAATATATTTTTTCCCGTAAATAAATATTATTTTGTTTAGTAACACACACTTTTATTTATATTTTTTAATTTTATTTTAATAAAAATTTCTTTATATTGATTTTATATGAAAATTTTAGTTATCGATAGTATCTCCTCCAACATGGTATCAGAGCTTTTGATTCGAGAAAGAGATCGGAAGAAATTTGTATCGAAATGCGTTCAAGAAGTGGTGCGGTACAAGTGGGGATTATTGTGGACTCATACTTGAGGGAGAGTGTTGGAATAATATAACAAGTATGAGTAAGTGGAGAAATAGTCTCACATTAGATAGAAATATAGAGACTTAAGCATATATAAGTGGGAGAATCCACTCACTTATCAGTTTAAGATTTTAGGTGGATAAGTGGTGTGTCTCTCACAAAAGTGTTTATTCCTACACTATGATCAATGTTCCTAGTAACTCCACCGGAAGAAACTTGTATTGGACTCACACTTGAGGGAGAGAATATAGCAAGTGTTAGTAAGTGAGAAAATAGTCCAACATTGGTAGGAATGTGGAGATTTAAATATATATATAAGTGAGAGAGCCCAGTTACCTACCACCTTAAAGTTTTATGTAGATAAGTGGTGTGTCTCTCACAAAGGTGTTTAATCCTACACTATATATCAATACTCTTAGTATTTTCCTCAACAACATTAATATCTAAATTGCACACAAATAATTATTTATTCAACAAAAAAACACCATAAATAATAATTGTAAAGGTATAATAAATTTGTAAAAGTAATTATTTATTAATGATTATTTTAAAAAAATATAAATAATTAAATAGAATAAATTTATATCAATCACACATAAAATTATAATCATAATTGAAAGGAGATAAAGAGCATAGGAAAGTGACTCTTGCTTTATCAAAAAAACTATCCCAAAAAATATGTATTGGAAAGGTGAGAAAGTTTATATTTTATTTCAATAGGTCAATAAAGCATTTTAAAAGAAAGAAAATATAACAAACAGAATAATATAGTAATTTGTTTGAGACCAAATCAGAATTTAATTACAAAAAGTAATTTTTAAACACATTTTAACCCCAAAAAGAAGATTCGGAGGTTTTTTAACAAAAGGCAGTATGAGAATTACTAGATACATCTACGTCCTTATATTATAGATGTCAAAGTGAATATCTTATAAAATCTAAATTTAAGTGATAACAAAGCTCTTCTACAGAATGTCATGTGTTGAATCTAGACATGTGAATTTCGTGTGCAGAGAGGATAACTCATCCATACCAAAAAAAAACATAGTACACTTACTTTTTCATTAACTCTTGATATAAAAAAGAATTAAATCAATTCAATAGTTGAATAATCTTATATTATGTTGATAATTTTGTGTACAAAACTTTTAGTTGAATAATCTTCTTGGTGCACAAAGAAAATAAAAGATAAAATAAATATTTATTGATAGCTTCAAAATAAAGATTTATAATGAATTACAATAATCCACTCCAATAAGTTATTTATACACACAAATTAAATTTAAAATATATTTTCTACAAAGATATAAGAAGATCTAAGATATATATCTTCTAACAAAGATATAAACAATCTAAAAGATATTCTTAAATATAAATTAATATCTAATTAAATCTAAATTAATATCTAATTAAATCTAAATTAATTCTAACACCATTTCTTAATCTATATTTTCCCAAAACTGACAACACCAATTTCATCCCTTAAATCAAGAAATTGATCAGTTTTGATAGCCTTTGTCAGAACATCTGTCAGCTGCTTCTGAGTGCTACAGTGCACAACCTCTAATATTCCATTCTGAACTTGATTCCTCAGTAAATGATACTTAGTCTCAATATGCTTGCTTCTCCCATGCAACACTGGATTCTTGGCAAGATTGATTGCAGACTTGTTATCAATCATCAACTTCAGAGGTTTATTTACATCAATCTTCAGATCTTTTAGCAAGTTCAGAATCCACACAGCTTGACATGCAGTCAGAGCACCTGCAATATATTCAGCTTCACAAGTTGACAGAGCAACAACAGGTTGCTTCTTGGAACACCAAGAAATAGAACCTCCCAAAAATTTGAATAAGTATCCAGAAGTGCTTCTTCTGTCAACTCTATCTCTGCAACAATCAGAATCAGAATAACTCAGAAGTTCTGATTCGGTCTTTCTTCCAGATGGAAATAACACTCCATATTTTAGAGTTCCCTTCACATACCTCAGAATCCTGACTGCAGCTTGATAATGGGACCACTTTGGTTTGCTCATAAATCTGCTAACCATTCCAACTGCATAGCAAATATCATATCTGGTATTACACAAATACCTTAGAGAATCAATTATCTGTTTAAAGGTTGTAGCATTCACATCCTCTCCATCAGAATCAGAGTCCAACTTCTGATTCGTATCAGTATGTGTGATAGCAACCTTGCAATTTTCTAGCTTAAATATCTTCAGAAGCTCTAGTTCATACTTCATCTGATGTAAAATAATTCCTTTCTCAGAGTACGTAAATTCCATCCCTAGAAAGAAACTCACTTTTCCAAGATCTGTCATCTCAAATGCATTCATCAGAACTTTCTTAAACTCAACTATCTCTTGTTCAGAACTTCCTGTAAGTAGTATGTCATCCACGTACAAATAGACCAG
The DNA here is from genome assembly GCA_948472305.1 of Vicia faba. Taxonomy (NCBI): domain Eukaryota; kingdom Viridiplantae; phylum Streptophyta; class Magnoliopsida; order Fabales; family Fabaceae; genus Vicia; species Vicia faba. The sequence continues at coordinate 1,527,581,221 of OX451737.1, forward strand.
AATCATATTATCTTCTAAAGTATGCTGAACATAAACACCATACTCCATCTCACACTTCTGAAACCCTTGTTCCTTGAAAGACAAATCAATCTTCAAATTCCAAGCTCTGGGCGCTTGCTTCAATCCATATAATGCTTTGTATAATTTGAACACCATCCCTTTCTGATTCTTTTTCTCAAATCCAGGAGGTTGTGAAACGTACACCTCTTCTTGTAATGGACCATTCAGAAATGCATATTTTACATCTAAATGCATCAGAGGCCAATTCCTGTTAGCAGCTATTGCAATCACTAGTCTGATTGTTCCATGTCTCGCTACAGGTGCAAATACTTCAAAGTAATCCAGCCCATGCTTCTGTAAAAAGCCTCTTACTACTAATCTCTCTTTGTGTTTGCCAATTGATCCATCTGGATTTAGCTTCTGCATGAAAACTCATCTAACGTTAATGGCTTTCTTGCCTTTTGGAAGTTCCATCAGCTTCCAAGTTTTGTTTCTCTCTATAGCATCAAGTTCTTCTTTTATGGCTTGTAACCAAACTTGTTGCTTAAGATCCTCTTCCGTACTCACAGGTTCAGAGTCTACTAACATTGCATATTGAATAACTTTTCCTTCAGAGTCTACTTCAGTGTCTTGCAACATGTCAAACTCTGTAAATCTTCTTGGGATGCTTCTGACTCTTTGTTTCCTCTGAACTGGACCTTCAGAACCTTGGACACCAGAACTTCCTCCTTCAAAAGATCTTGCTTCAGAGTTTGGACTTTCTCCAGAACCTTGACTGTCTTTAGATTCTTGAAAATTCCCAGGGTCTGAATGATGGGGATCTGTAACTTATAGCCTAAATATAGTACTGCAAGTGCACAGCCTATCGAAGTAATATATAAGATTATCGAACCACAGAGACCAATTGTCAATCTATCAACTCTATTGCTAAGGTGCTTATCTAAGGTGACCAAGAATATTGATGTGAGTGCAGTGCAACAAAGTAAATGAGCGAGGTAAATAACAGTTTAAAAGACAGGTTGGAATGTAAATCATGTAATCAGATATTGGTCCGGTCATGCGTAGATGAAACTACTTATGGGGCAGTATTTTCTATTGATAGCAAAGAATCAATTTAACGGGAACTTGTAGCTTTTGACTACTAAGAACCGAATTTACTCTTTAAATTAAATTCCTTTATTGTCACATATAAAGGGTGCCTTCCGCGTTAAAGAGGTAAACATATTTTTAAGAAATTGATAGTTTTGACTTAACAGAAAAGTAATTTTACTTGGAAAGATTAACTTAAAGAGACTTTTGGCTTTTGACCAAGAGTCAGATTTCAAACCTACAAACGCGTCCGAAAATAGTTTCAAAATCGTTTTCTAAAAAGGTCAATGATTCCTATTTAACCAATCAACGGCTTTCGCTCTTTTTGTTTGGTTAAATAATAATCAAGTCGTATCATTAGTTTGGACGGCTTTCGATCTTACCCAATAAACATTTAAACATAATTGACTTAAGTTAAAAGCAAAACATCCCCAAAGTATTTTCACTAGCATGATAATTGGAACACGACCATGATGACAATCATTACATCCAAACCTTTATAGTTTAGCCAGACATAATAAGTGCGAGTCTATAAAACGTGTAGACTATGATAAGAGCGAGTAAGTAAAAGAGTGCGAGTCTATAAAACGTGTAGACTATGGTAAGAGCATTTAGAGTCTATAAAACGTGTAGACTATGGTAAGAGCATTTAGAGTCTATAAAACGTGTAGACTATGGTAAGAGCAATTATAAGTAAAGAAATGCAATAAAATAGAACCTTGCTCCAGTCGGAGACTTGAATCTGATACAAATCTACGGAATGGTAAGGCTGGTATGATGAACTTCAACCAAAGTGCTCCAAGACTCGATTACAACTCAATCTACACCGCAATAACTCCCCGATGTGAAGAGATTATTACTTTACAGAAACTGATAGTATATGGCTTAAGATTGTACTAAGCTTGGATGAAACTAAAAAAATGAAAATCGAAAACTATTTATAGAGGATCCTTGAGATGCGTAAAGACCAGCATGCCCCTCAACTTCTTCTGAGCGGGAAACTTTTGTGAAGGCCGCGGGCGCGGTGGCAGTGGCCGCGGGCGCGGTGGCTGGAACTGCTAGATCGTGGGAACGTGGCAGTTGGTCTCTGGGTGAAAGTGGGCCACGTCATCGCGTTCCCTGTAGCCGGCGCGGCGCTGAACGCCATAAGTGCAGAATATCTTGAAAAACCCTAATTTCTTGGCGTTTTGGCTCGTTTCTTCACAGAAGGCTCTGAAATGACAAGAATCCTGAAAACAAAGGAAAAAGGAACATAATACGAGAAAATGATAATAAAAACTAAGGAAAACATGTGATAGTTGAGTCAGAAACATAGTGCGATTTAGTGCGATCAAATCCTCCCACGCTTAGACCTTTGCTTGTCCTCAAGCAACAACTCTTAGAAGTAGATGAAAGAAAATTATGGTGTATACATGTTTTGGGCAAAGAGGGCTTCTAAGTTCGAGTAAGGGTGTGTTGTCAGGCACTAACTATCTGAACCAAGGGTATCGTAATTACACTACTCGCAGAAATGTGGACATAAACCTCATAAGTATACAGATCGATCCTAATATCCTTACTGTGATCGGTGGATCTGGAACTGACTGTTTAACGCTGGTTCGCGAAATGTCGCGGTAAGCAAGAGTCGCCACCGTCTTTTATTTTCTCCAAATGGAAAGGACAAAAGCACAGAAAAATTCCTTAAAGAGATTGCTCTCGGTTCGAGAGGTAGGTTATAGAAAGGGAAGGTGTTAGCACCCTTTCTATCCATGGTTATCCATGGGCTCTTAGATACTTGCTCGTTTGTGTTTTCAAAATGGTTTGTTTGCTTTTCAACTGTGGGTTTTAAAAAAAGTTTCTTTGAAAATTTTCAATTCGACTCTTGTATCGGTCCTCAAGAGTGTTTGAAAAATTGTTTTCGAAAGCTTTTGAAAATGTGTCGGTGTGAAAAGTATTTTTGTTTGTTTTTGAAGAGAGCAAGTATCTACGAGTCGTCTACCTACCCTAAGGAATTCGTCTGTGTAAATGTCCTTTAAAGTAATGCCATCCCACCATTGAGAGGTAGGTAGCACCACCGTTGGAGGTGTTCGGGTCAATTCGAGGTTCGGGACATGGTGATCACCAGAGCAATGGGAAGACACCTTAGAAGCTACCCTCATGCCAGGTTCCCGGATCATGAGGACTTACTAAGACATCCTCTACTCGACGATCACCTTTCGAGGCAAGGCAACAGTGAGGCGTACCCTAGGGGTGGTGTGTGCGATTCGTGCGTCGTTTTCATTGGTATTTGTCTTGTCATGTTCATTGTGATCTACGCTTGATTTTATTTTAAGTCCATACATTCTTTCATGCTTTTTTGTTAACAGTTAAAAGAGTGCGGAAAAGTAAATTCTAAAGCTATTACAAATGGCGCGGGTCCACATCGCCAAAATTAAACCGGACCCGATTTGACGGAAAGTAAAGAAGCAAAGTAAAAGAATTAAAAGTGCGAAAAAGTTTGAGTTACAACGCTTTGGGAGAGATACATAATGAATTAAGCGAAATAAAATAAAGGTGCGAATTAAATAAATTACGAACGAGGGCGTTGGACCCTTTTGCAAAAAATTAAAGTTAATGAATTTAATTAATTAGAATTAATGAGGAATAAAAAATTAAAAATTAAAAAGGAATGTTTTTTTTGGTGTTTTTGTATTTTTAAGATTTAATAGAAAAAATAATTAATTAAAACTAAATACTAAACCTAATTCTAATTATTTTAAGTTTATTAAGAAAATATTGACCTTTTTTAACCTAAATGAAACCCTAATTAATTTACAAGTTAATTATGAAAATAAAATAAGTAAATAATGTTATGGTAAAAAAGGGGAAAAAAGATAAAAAGGAAAAATTATCAATTACCTATTTCTATGTTTTTTTGATTTATTAAAAAGAATTAAAATTGCAAAAAAACCTAATTATACTAAATTCAATTATACAATTTATTTATGAAAATAATTAAAATAAAAACATTTATTATATTTTGTCTTTTCTGATTTTTAAGCTTTTTTTTGTATTTTGTAAAATAATTGATCAAATTAAAAATAATAAAGAAAATAAGATAACAATTAAAAAAAATAAGAAAGACAAAAAAAATAGGAAATTGCAAACCAGTGGGGGGTTCAGTCCCAATTGTGAGGTGTTGATCCAATAAATTGAGCCCAATCTTGCAAGGCCTGATTGACTTTTGGACAAGCGTGTGGTGCGTTGACTGAGATTGTAGCGTGTTCATCCATCCTGTGCCTTTGATCTGAATATGATAGACACGTGGACGCTTGGATGAGGGAGGCATATGGTACGTCTATGATGTTTGCGCTGTACAGGAATGGTTAATGAAAAATAACATGAGAAATATACAGACCTGGGACTCGAACCCAGGTCTTGGACGTTATTGCAATCACCAACTGCCAGCTGAGCCATTGAAGCCATTTGATATATAATATACAAACAAACAATATAAAATAAAAACAAGATTAGTGCTGGAAAACGCGCGAATTTTTAAATCCGCCTATCACCGTCTGCCAGCGCATCGTCGTCTCCACTACCCCTGTAACATAAACACAAAGGCAACAGTTTTGCACGCGTTGCCTTAGGCAGGCTATTGGAAAATAGCGACTAGCGCTATGGTGCCCATAAATTGGGCGCGATAGGTGATTTATGTTCGTCCAAGCTTGCCAAATGGAATGGTGGGGGTCTGGATCCTTAATTTTCCCTCTTTGCAAAAGCCCCAAATTAGGAACTCTGAAAACCCTAAAAGTCAGTTATGGCATAATCGCGTGTGGCTTGCAAAATTCAATCAAACATGTCAGTTAGCTTTGAAATCACATCAGGAACAAGAATCAATAAGTTAAATGTCATGAAAATGCATAGAATATAGAATACGATTATGAAATTTTCATGGAATATGTTGAGTTCTGTACATCGATTCCTTGCCTTTTGATGATTGTTATGAATTGGAATGTGATCAGTGAAGCTTTAGGAAGCTATTGGAATAAGAATTGCGCTTTGAATCACCTCCCAACAATGATTTCAGTTTTGATTTTTCAATGAGTTTTTCTAAGTTTGTCTATGGCCTTTGAGCGCAGCATTCAGTGTCTGGGCATTAGGGTTGTGTTCATGTATTTGTATGGAATCAATTAGGTTAAGAAATTCAATCAAATCTCTTTCATTCAATGGTTTTTGCAAATTGATTTTCCAAGATCTTTTTCATATCTTTTTTATGTACTCTTTGTGTCAATTAGCTCAAATCAAACCAAAACTTTCCACATTTGCATATGCACGAATTATAGAAGCCAAAACATGTATAAAAAGATTGGTTTTGTTAGGTTAAATATTTTTTCACATATTTAATTGATTTAATTGAATTAATATAAATAAAAACTCAAATAAATAAATAAAAAATGAGAAAATACTTCCCTTTGGGCCAAGTGGTCGTGCATATGCTTGGAATGATGAATCATGGAAGAAAAATGGGCCCATTAGCAAATTTAGGTCATTTGAAGTAAAGTTGACTTTTCAAAATTCCCAAAAATTTCCCAACTTCCACAAGGCATAACTTGTTCAATTTTTAATCTTTTCTCATGTTCTTGGACATTTTGGAAAGGTCTTTGAGTCCTCTAACCAATTCCTTTGGTCCCATGTCATTTTGATTTTCCAATCTCAGGTTATGGCCTTTGACTTAAAGTCCCTTTTTGTTGACTTTTGAAAATGACCTATAATGTTGAAATTGATAACTTTTTGTGAGAGCATTTCTTGGACTTGAAGTATGAAGATGAGTTGTAGGAAATGTCTTTCTCTTCAAAATGAGCTTTGGATGGGATTTTCCATGTGAAAGTTATGCTCTGGTCAATTTCAGTTGACTTTTTCAGCTGTCCAAATATAGTAACTTTTGCATCTTGATGATTTTCTGAGCCAAATTTTGAGAATCATGATCAAGCATTGATCAAATGATGTTTGTGGCTTCAAACTGATATGTTGACCAAAAATTTGAACTTTTGACTGTCAAATGACCATTTTGCCCCTACAGTTGACTGTAGTGCAATTTAGGGTTTTGACTGTGCAATTTTGAGCTGAATGCTTTGAAACTTGATATGAGGATGCTTGACCATATTTGTAGGCATATGAGACTTGATTGGGCCTTTGAAAACTTCTTTTTCTTGATCAGAACACAAACCCTAGTTTTGACTGTATAGGGGACCTTTGACTGTGCAACCCTTGGGGAAGATTTGAAGCTTGGCTTGGCAATTTCTTGGAGAATATGGGAGGGCAAATTTTGGGGTACAACAGTTGCCCCTGTTCAATCTTCTTAGACCTGAGGATGCAGATTGGCAGACGTTCCTTTCGTAATCCGAAGGTAGAAGATGATTGGACACTAGAGTGCCCAGAAATTTGCGCTCACATGATAGCAGTGTGGTGGAATGGGCTTACAGATGCCATTTAGAGGTTGCTGGATTAGGATGATGGGCTTATAGATGCCATCTGGATGTTGATTGCGTAGGAGATTCCTTAGCGAGAACCTGCATACCTGCAAAAGAAAAATGAGTACCTGACACGTTGCAGGAGCTGATTTTAGAGGCTTGGCATAAATATGTCCTGACTGGTTACAGGAGCTGAGTCTGGATCTTCAAACGGAGATGAATGAACCAGGGATGGTTACTGCCTTAGCATGAATGGTAAGGGAACCTTGGGCGACTTTAACTTCAACCACGCTCGTTGAGAAAAATCTTGGGTGTCTTTAACTTCAACCACGCTCGTTGAAAAAAATCTTGATGGGAATTATTATCTTCGCAGTATTGGGAAGAGAACCATAGGCAATTATAATCTGAAAGGAATGATCACCTCACTCAACGTCAGAGAGGGACACATCTGAAAAGGACTTACCACCTCACACACCGTCGGAGAGGGAACCATAATAGACTATCACCTCACACTCATCGTCGGAGAGGGAAACATCTGAAAAGGACTTACCACCTCACACACCGTTGGAGAGGGAACCATAAGAGACTATCACCTCACACTCATCGTCGGAGAGGGAAACATCTGAAAAGGACTTACCACCTCACACACCGTTGGAGAGGGAACCATAAGAGACTATCACCTCACACTCATCGTCGGAGAGGGAAACATCTGAAAAGGGCTTACCACCTCACACACCGTCGGAGAGGGGACCATCTGGGATAACTTCTACTGAGTCTTTATCAAAAAAATCTGTTGGGAGTCGATTTAGCTGGACTAGAGAAGGCCTTGAAATATGTTTTGAGAATTTCAACTGCATCCTTCCTGAAAGGTAAAGGTCAGTCATATGCAATGCATGATATGGATCAAGCAATGATGTTCTCAACATAAATGAGATTTGTATGATGTGATGCGTCTATGCATGCTATAATGATGTATGTGATGTTTTATGAATGTGTTTTGCGTCTGGAAAGTAAATCCTTGACGGGTGCCGGGAAGTCATATCCCGGGCTGATGTTGGAGAATAAGCTTTTACTTCCGCTGGGGATGATAGTTGCAAGAATACCGGTAGGAGAAGACGACTCCGTTGCGGAATAAGCTTGGAAAATGGAAGATTTTGCGGGGAGAAAAGATACTCTGACGACCATGCTGGGAAGCAATACTCTGTGGGGAGAGAGATGCTTTGTTGAATGACTTGCTGATGATATCTTTGTTGTATTGGAAGTGTTGATAGACTTCGCTGGGGTAGGAAAGAACTACGTTGACGACGACCTTTCCGTGGCTTTTGGCTGAGGATAACCCAGTTATATCCTGTTAAGGAAATAACTCTTTAAATAAGGCCGGACGACGCGTTTGTGCTCTGCGAGGGGGTAAGCTTCCAGAATTTACTGGGGATAAGCTTACTGCTTGGGGATATGAATTCCAACTTCCTTGGGGAAAACTGGGTTGGACTTTCTGGGGAAGTTTTGGACTGTAATGTTATAAGTTGAAAGAGGGAACCTATGTAGGGTTGCTGGATGTCGAGTTCGTGTAAAACTTCGTTTTTTAGAAAGGGAGAACCTGTGTAGGGTTTCTGGATGATGAGTCCATGTAAAACTGCATCTTGAAGAGGGGGGAACCGGTGTAGGGTTGCTTGGTGAGGTAAGTTCATGTAAAACTTCTTGATGAACCGGGGTGAGGTTATCTTGAACTAAATCCATGTAAGACTTCTGGAGGAACCGGGGTTAGGTTACCTTGGGGTAAATCCATGTGAGATTTCTTGACGAACCGGGGTAAGGTTACTGGAAGCGAGTCCATGTGAGACTTCTGGGGGAACCGGGGTTAGGTTACCTTGAGATAGATCCGTGTGAGATTTCTTGACGAACCGGGGTAAGGTTGCTTCGGGATAAGTTCGTGTAAAACTTCTGGATGAACCGGGGTAAGGTTGTTCGAGATAAACCCATGTAAGATTTCTAGAGGTACCGGGGTAAGGTTACTTGACGAGTTTGTGTAAAAACTTTTTGATGAACCGGGGTTAGGTCATCTTGAGCTAAATCCATGTAAGACTTCTGGAGGAACCGGGGTTAGGTTACCTGGATAAGTTTGTGTAAAAACTTCTTGATGAACCGGGGTTAGGTCATCTTGAGATAGATCCATGTGAGACTCTTGGAGGAACCGGGGTTAGGTTACTTGGATAAGTTTGTGTAAAAACTTCTTGATGAACCGGGGTTAGGTCATCTTGAGCTAAATCCATGTAAGACTTCTGGAGGAACCGGGGTTAGGTTACCTGGATAAGTTTGTGTAAAAACTTCTTGATGAACCGGGGTTAGGTCATCTTGAGATAAATCCCTGTAAGATTTCTGGAGGAACCGGGGTTAGGTTACCTGGGAATAAATCCATGTGAGATTTCTTGACGAACCGGGGTAAGGTTACTTGTGGAGAATGAGTCTGTGTATGACTTTGTCTGAAAACTGAGGAGAAACCGGTGTAGGGTTGCATGATTTTGATTAAGTGGATGATTGTCCTGTTTGGTTTCGGATGTTAACCCACGATCTGGAATAGGTAAAGGTAGATGGTAATCATCCTTATGTTGATCTTTCCCTTGTACTTTGGTTGACGGAGCAATTGGATCGCCTGGATAACTCATTATTGCCCCTGTTTCGGAGGTGAGGGAGGAGGATACCTGTGTGGGTGTTTGACAAATCTTCGGGTAGACAAGTGACGAGATACCGGAACATAGTCGTACGCTTTGATCCCTAACTTTTGCCTGGACCGCCCTTTCGGGTTTTCAGTCCACCGGGATACCCATTTTTGCCCAAGCCGCCTTTTCAGGTTTTCGACTTGCCGGGTGTACAGATTTTTTCATTTCATCCCTTCATTTTGCCCGAACCCTTTTGGTTCGCCGGGAAGCCCTTATTTTGCCCAGGCAGGTCAGCCTAGCGGGTCTTTGATTGTGCGTAGCATTTTTCGACTATGTCCACGCTCTCAGGATGTAGGGAATTGCCCCTGTTGGAAGTATTTTGCCATGCCCCAGGTAATGGGCAATGCTTCTACTGTGCCCCTTGATTGGAGGTACTTCTGTTCACAAGGTGTTCATCGTGCGAGTTTCCCTGCTGTTCAAACAAATAGTCATATGCAAACAAAGTTATTTTAAGAATGCAAAAGCCTATGTCTGTCTTTAATATTTTGAAAATGCATTTTTTGTAATACAGTGCGGTGTCAACTCAAGATTTTACAGCAAACCTTCAGGAGTCAGGATACCTTCGTAACAGTATGCTTTCGAACTAACCCATGCTTCAGCTAGGACTTTTAAGGGTTATATCGTGGCCTGGTTCACGGTTTAAGAAACAAAGGATAAAGGCTCAAATTATTTGTACCCACCCGCTCTCCGTGATGTTCTCCAAACCTAAACTCAGTTGATCGTGCGTTAGACCTTGTTTGAGTCTTTGTTCTGATATTCCAATGATGGTTCAGATGTTGATGATTTCTTTTGAATAGGCAGTCATTTTTGCTTTGGTTGTGAGACCTCTTGCTTGATTTTTGTTATCCCTTTCTTTTTTGCCTGAACTGTTTCCTTCTTGGGATTACAGTCAGCGGGATGCCCCAGTTTGGTAAGTCTTCTTTATTGGTTTTGACTTTTTGGGCTTTTCATTTATGATTTTTTTTTGTAATGGCTGCCTGTCCTTATGATTGTTCTGAACCATCGCTGTCTTTTGTTTTTGAAAAACTCATTTGGTGCCATTCATTGTGCACTTGGATCAACTGAGAGAACTACCCTGCCCCAGGTTATGATTAAGGGTTTTGATTTTCGAAAATAAAAACTCCTACTTCTTTGGCTCTGATGGGTTGACGAGGGATTATCATCCTTATAACTCCAGTGTTTAGGGATTAAAACAATGCCTGTACCTCATTAGCGGGGTTTGTTCAAAAGCATACTGTTGTACCCTAAAATTTGCCCTCCCATATTCTCCAATAAACTGCCAAGCCAAGTTACAAAATTCCCCAAGAGTTGCACAATGCAAAGGCCTCCATACAGTCAAAACTAGGGTTTGTGTGTTGATCAAGAAAAGGAAGTGTTCAAAGGTCCAATCAAGTCTCATATGCTTACAAAGATGGTCAAGCATCCTCATATCAAGTTTCAAGGCATTCAGCTCAAGATTGCACAGTCAAAACCCTAAATTGCACTACAGTCAACTGTAGGGGCAAAATGGTCATTTGGCAGTCAAAAGTTCAAATTTTTGGTCAATATATCATTTTGAAGCCACAAACATCATTTGATCAATGCTTGATCATGATTCTCAAAATTTGGCTCAGAAATCATCAAAGATGCAAAAGTTGCTATATTTGGACAGCTGAAAAAGTCAACTGAAATTGACCAGGGCATAACTTTCACATGGATTATCAGAAAAATTCCATCCAAATCTCATTTTGAAGAGAAAGACATTTCCTACAACTCATCTTCATATTTCAAGTCCAAGAAATGCTCTCACAAAAAGTTATCAATTTCAACATTACAGGTCATTTTCAAAAGTCAACAAAAAGGGACTTTAAGTCAAAGACCATAACTTGAGATTGGTAAATCAAAATGACATGGGACCAAAGGCATTGGTTAAAGGACTCAAAGACCTTTCCAAAATGTCCAAGAACATGTGAAAAGCTTAAAAATTGAGCAAGTTATGCCTTGTAGAAGTTGGGAAATTTTTGTGAAATGGCAAAAGTCAACTATCCTTGAAAATCCAATTTTTGACAAAAGGGCCCCATTTTTTCCACTTGGTTCATCCTTGTCATGCCACACACGTGTCCCATGGTTAATTTCAAGACCAAATATTGATTTTTTTATTTTATTTAATTTTTGATGATTTAATTCATTTTAATTCTTTGAAAATTCAAATAAAATTTAAAAACCAATGGAATAGTGTCAAATGAACTTGGACAATTTCTATGTATCATGAACCAACTCAAGAAATCAGGCTAGGGTTCATTTGCACACTAGGTCTAGGTTTTGGCTAAAAAGTAGGAAAATGGTTAATGGAAGAAACCCTAAGACCAATTCTTTCCCAAGCATGGATTAAGGTCAAATAGCAAGCCTATTCCATTCCATGAGGATCACTGAGTCCAACCCTAACTAGAACATAGCAAAAGGCTCGCTCAAAAGCCATTGGACAATTTGAAATTTTGGCCATATAATGCAAAACTGAAATCACTACTAGAGATCTTTTCAAGCCTTAATTTTTGTACCAATAGCTTCCTGAGACAATTCTGAACGTATCCCAATTCATAACATCAATCAAAACTCCTTGAACTGGTATCTACAAGTGAAACTGTACAGAAAAATTTTTGAATTCGTGTTCTTGATTCTAAGCATCCTTTTGCATTTTTAATTACATATTCATGTTCCTCACAAAGTTTCCAAGCTGTCCATGGTATTTAATTGCATTTTCATAAGCCATACACGATTTTGCCATTTTCGAATTCTAGGGTTACAGTGTTCTTAAATTGGGGATTTTGAGTAGAGGTAAAATTAGAGCTTCAGAGCAACACCATCACATTCCATACATTTGGACGAAGAGATCTACATGCTTGCGCCTAATTTATATTAGGAAACAAGCTATTCGCTATTTTTTTTGTAGCTTACATAATGCAACGCTTCAAAACCGTTGCTGTTGTATTTTAGTTACAGGGGACACGAGGAAGAAGAAGACGTGTCTACTAGCGATTTGTCCATTCAAAATTCGCGCGCTTCAAGTCACTAGCGTGTTGCTTTTATTTTATATGATTTATTTGTTTATTATATAACGAATGAATTAACTGGCTCAGATGGCAAGCGAGCGCGTGAGTAATGCATAAGACCTGGGTTCGATTCCCAGGTCTACTTCACTTCAATATTCTTTTTCCATATATGTTCAGGTGTGGATATGACGTTGCAGACTACCATACACTCACCAGATCAGGCCAGCCACGTCACTTAGTGGGATCAGATCAAGGGTTGTGCACTGGGGAATACCATGGGGAAGGTCAACAGGCGTGCATGTGATTGGAAAAGTCCACAAAATTCAAAGAAGATGGGCCAGGCTTTTCAGGCTTGCACCTCCAAATTTGAGACCACACCTCCCTGGTTATATCTTTTTTTTCTTTTTTTCTAATTTTCTTTATATCCTATTATTTTTAAATTTACTTGTGTTTTATTTCCTGATTTAATTAATTCTTACAAAAATATAAAAAACATTAAAAATACAGAAAGGACAAAAAAAATATAATTAATTTTGATTACTTTTATAAATAAATTAAAATGTAAATCATTTAGTTTAATTAGGTTTTAATTTTAATTTTAATTCTTTTTTCATAATAAAAATCCAAAAAATGTAGAATTAGGTTAATTATTAATTTTTTGTATCCCTTTTTTAATTTTTTCCTTTTTTCTCACAATATTATTATTTATTATTTATTTTCTATAAATCAAAAATTGTACATAAATTAGTTTAGAATTTAATTAGGTTAGAAATTAAATCTTTTTTCATAATAAACTTAAAAAACATTAAAACTAGGGTTTAGCACTTTAATTCTAATTAATTTTTTCCTTTTTTCTTTTAAATCTAAAAAAACACAAAAAATACTATTTTTCATTCAATTTTAATTTTAGATTCCCTGATTAATTTTAATTGTTTGTAAAAGGGTCCAACGCCCTAGTTTTGTTTAATCTCTTTATTTCGCGCATTTATTTTGTATTGTTTAAATAATTCTGTATATGCCCCAAAGCCATGTAATTAAAATTCTCGCACTTTTATTTATTCGCTTTATTTAATTTCAGTCAAATCGGGTTCGGTTTTTTGGCGATGTGGACCCGCGCCAGTTGTAATAGTTTAGATTTATTTTCTCGCAAATATATAACTGTTAATAAATATGCATGAAAGAATGAATGCCCAAAAAAATAAAATCGAATCGTTAGATCACCATTGCATGACAAGACAAACAATAAACTGAAAATGACACACAATTCGCACACACCACCCCTAGGGTACGCCTCACTGTTGCCTTTCGAAAGGTGATCGTCGAGTAGAAAACGTCTTAGTAAGTCCTCATGATCCGGGAACCTGGCATGAGGGTAGCTTCTAAGGTGTCTTCCTATTGCTCTGGTGATCACCACGTCCCTAAAACTCGAATTGACCCGAACACCTCCAACGGTGGTGCTACCTACCTCTCAATGGTGGGATGGCACTACTTTAAAGGACATTTACACAGACGAATTCCTTAGGGTAGGTAGGTTCTCGTAGATACTTGCTCTAATTTCAAACAAATCAAAATACTTTTCACACCAACACTTTCAAAAAACTTTCAAAACAAACTTTTCAAACACTCTGACGTACGAGTTGAATTGAAACTTTTCAAAGAATATTTTTGAAACCCACATTGAAAAGCAAACAAACAATTTTGAAAACACATTGAGCAAGTACCTAAGAGCCCATGGATAACCATGGATAGAAAGGGTGCTAACACCTTCCCTTTCTATAACCTACCTCCCGAACCGAGAGCAATCTCTTTATAAGGAATTTTTCTGTGCTTTTGTCCTTTCCTATTGGAGAAAATAAAAGACGGTGGCGACTCTTGCTTCCGCGACATTTTCGCGAACCAGCTTTAAAACAGTCAGTTCCAGATCCACCGATCACAGAACTGGCGACTCTGCTGGGGAGTAAAACTTAAAGTGGGGTGTACCTTAGGATTAAGATCACTGTGTTTTCAATTGCTTTCTTTGCTTGCTTTATTATTGTGGGTTGCTTGGGAGTTCTATAGATCCTAACCCGGATCTGGGGATACCTTCTTAGAAAGTAGCAACAAGGCTGTGAGGGAACTGTGCGGGGTATACCGACATGGTTGAAACAGTCTGCTACGTTGATGTGGCACTTTGGTGTGTACCGGTAACCCTTGAGTCAGTCAAGGAGAGTACGGGGCCTCCATGTGGTGTCATGAAGCATCAACAGACCTTAGGAACCTTAATTGAACAATCTTGGCCTCTTTAGGGTAGTGAGATAACTGACTTTGGTGCAGTCCGAGGTTGGTTGATACTCGATACTACACTCAATTGAGGGTTGCTTTCCTGGAATATTTCGGTCGCCAGTTCAGTGGCTAAATCGAAACGATGAACAATGAAAGCAATCCCGTGATATTGGGAACCTTAGAACCCGGTTACTTTGATAGGACAGGTTGAACCCACCAACTTCAAGAGGGTACTACCCAGACTCCATGCTGGCCTAAACTTTAAGGGCTTCTCTTGTGTGACTTGTGTGCCTTCTTACTTGAACTACTTGCATGCTTATTACCTGACATTTGTCTCTTGCAGGTTGTGTTTGTAGTCCTTAATTAGGACTCATAACAGGGTATTCTAAGTTTCTTGCAGGTTTTTGCAGTCCTTAATTGGGACTCATAACAGGGTTACTCACATTACCCCATGCATATCATGACATCATACAATTGCATACATCCTAACCCATTTCAAGGATCTCAAGGGCTTGTGATACAGGTCATATAAATCAAACATCTAGCAAGGGGCAAAAGGATTTATTTTCCTCTAGCCAATGTTGTCAGGGGCTATGACCCACTTGATATGGTGAGCCTTTGACTCTTGAAGAAGAGTTCTCAATAACATGGGTGTCCTTCAATCAAGCTCTAAATTCCAATGCTAACAAATTTTCTTGTTTACCCCGCGAGATCCTTGAAAACATTGCATGCATATCATACACATCATTGCATCACAGGTATCCCTTTTGCAGGTCACTCACCTTTCCCGCTGTTTATTTCAGCCATGGCTTCCCAACAAGACAATCAGGACTTTCTTGCTCAAGAGACCCGGTTCGGGAAAATCCTCCTGAATCTATCCAAGGGGCAGGAAGAGCTAAGGACACTTATCATGGAGACTTTTGTCAGGAACAGTGCTGAGGATGAAAGGCTAGAACACCTACAAGCTGAGGTGGATGCATTGAAAGCCCAAATGCTGGGGCAGAGGAATGCCATTCAAGGTTTAGCTCAAAGACAAGATGAGCTCGGGATTCTCATCAACAAACTGCTTCAGGGCAACCAACTGGGGCAAACATCTAAGGGTAAAAAGCCAATCATCGTTCCACCACCTTTGAGACAAAGAGGCAAGGAGAAAGCTCCTCATATGGCTCCAGTATTACCAATTCAGCAGCAACTTCACCAACTTCAGACAGACAAGCCCAGGAGGCAGTTCACCCCGCTCAATATGTCGCCGTTTCAAGCTTTACAACGCCTGTTGAGATTGAACCTGATCACGTTAAGGGATCATCCCCAGAACCCCAACACAGCACATCCTGCTTATGATCCCAATAAAAGGTGTGCCTACCACTCTGCCTGTCCAGGACATAATGCAAACGAGTGTTGGGCTTTGAAAAACAAGATCCAGGACCTGATTGATGAAGGAGCACTGGAATTCACACAAGATGGTCAGGCTGAATTTTTCTACCATCCCTCCAAGGCTCACCATTTGAAGTGACAAGCCCTGAGACTAGAAATTTTTGTTCATTCGAATGTTCAAGTTGCAATTTTCTTTTGTTCAAACATTTACTCATGGTTAAAACATTGTTATTTCATTAATGCATCGCTTATGTCTATTTTGAATCAATATATTCGTATTCACTATACGCAAATTATTTTCATATTTGTTCTGATGTCAACTCTCAATCAATAATTCTAAGCCTCTTGAGGGAGGATGACGAAAACGATACCATAATTTACAGTATGCTTTTGAACAGACCCCGCTGATGAGGTACAGGCATTGTTTCAATTCCTAAACACTGGAGTAATAAGGAAGATAATCCCTCGTCAACCCCTTTGAGCCAAAGAAGTAGGAGTTTTTCTTTTCGAAAATTAAAACCCTTTATCATAGCCTGGGGCAGGGTAGTTCTCTCAGTTGATCCAAGTGCATGACGAATAGCACCGAAGAGATCTTTACAAAACAAAACGAAGAAAGACAGTGATGGTTCCGAATAATCAATAAAGAAAGGCAGTCATTATCTCAAAAATAAAAAACCCCTTAAGTCGAAACCCATGAAGGAGACTTACGAAACTGGGGCATCCCGCTGACTGTAATCACAAAAGAAACAGTTCAGGCAAAAAATAGGGATCACAAAATCAAAAAAGGAGGTCACACAAACCCTCGACAAAAATGATGACTGCCTATTCAGAATAAATCATCAACATCCGAACCATCACCGGAAAATCAGAACGAAGACTCAAACAAGGTCTAACGCATGATCAACTGAGTTTAGGTTTGAAGAACTTCACGAAGAGCGGGTGGGTACAAATAATTTGAGCCTTTATTCTTTGTTTCTTAAACCGTGAACCAGGCCATGTTATAACCCTTAAGTCCTAGCTGAAGCACGGGTTAGTTTGAAAGCATACTGTTACGAAAGGTATCCTGACTCCTGAAGGCCTACGGTAAATACAGAGTTGACATCATGTTTTACAAACATTAATTTGTTTTATGAAAAAATGCATTTTCAAAATCTTCAAGACAGACATAAGCTTTGCATTTTTAACATAACTCTGTTTGCATATGACTTTTTGTGTGAACAGCAAGGAAATTCGCACGACGAATGCCTAATGAACAGAAGTACCTCCAATCAAGGGGCATGGCATGACTATTGTCCATCATCTGGGGCAGTTAAGTCAAGATCCAGAGAATCTCTCAAAAGGCCAAAAAGCCTGGGGCAAATCTCTGCCTGAGTCACTTGGGGCAATCCAGCAACGAATCTTGCACGATCAGACACCTTCTGACAATATGGTGACACCACCAGCCTGGGGCAAATCTCCGTCTAAGTCACCTGGGGCATTGGACGATCAAACGAAGATCTTCTGGGGCATGACAAAGTATTTCCAACAGGGGCAACTCCCCACATTCTGAGAAATATGGACATAGTCGAAAGAATACTACGCAAAATCAAAGACCCGCTAGGTTGACACACCTAGGCAAAAATAAGGGATTCCCGGCGAACCAAAAGGGTTCGGGCAAAAATAAGGGATGAAATGAAAAAATCTGTACACCCGGCAAGTCGAAAACCTGAAAAGGCGGCTTGGGCAAAAATGGGTATCCCGGTGGACTGAAAACCCGAAAAGGCGGTCCAGGCAAAAGTTAGGGATCAAAGCGTACGAGTATGTCCCAGCATCTCGGCACCTGCCTACCAGAAGACTCGTCAAGTACTCCCACAAGTGCCTCCTCCCACTGAAACTGGGGCAATAAGGAGTTGTCTAAAAAATCCGGTTGCTCTGTCCATCATAGGTTCGGCTAAAGAATGCGACCCAGATATTTTCACTCCCCGCAGAACACGAACGCGTCGTCCGGCTTTATTCAAAGAGTTATTTCCTTAATAAGATATAACTGGGTTATCCTCAGCCAATAGCCACGGAAAAGACCGTCCTCAGTAAAGTCTTATCATCCCTAGCGGAAGCAAAAGCTCATTCTCCAACATCAGCCCAGGAGTGACTTCCCGGCACCCGTCAAGGATTTATTTTCCTAGACGAAAGCATACATTCATAAACATCACATTTTCGTACATCATGACACATGCATGTACGCATCATGTCATACAATTGCATTTATGCCGTTGCTTGATTCATATCACGTACTGCATATAACTGACCTTTACCTTTCAGGAAGGATACAGTTGAATGATCAGCTATGTCAAAATAGACAAAACACCGTCAGAAAAGACAAATCCCGTCATAAGAGACAAATCCGGTCAAAGAATACAAATCCAGTTTAAATCAATGCCTAAAGATTCCTCTGATACAACTCGTCGTGATAGACACTCGTCGTGATAGACACTCGTCGTGATAGACACTCGTCGTGATAGACACTCGTCGTGATAGACACTCGTCGTGATAGACACTCGTCGTGATAGACACTCGTCGTGATAGACACTCGTCGTGATAGACACTCGTCGTGATAGACACTCGTCGTGATAGACACTCGTCGTGATAGACACTCGTCGTGATAGACACTCGTCGTGATAGACACTCGTCGT
The DNA here is from genome assembly GCA_948472305.1 of Vicia faba. NCBI lineage: Eukaryota > Viridiplantae > Streptophyta > Magnoliopsida > Fabales > Fabaceae > Vicia > Vicia faba. The sequence goes on from OX451737.1 coordinate 1,527,599,793, forward strand.
GATAGACACTCGTCGTGATAGACACTCGTCGTGATAGACACTCGTCGTGATAGACACTCGTCGTGATAGACACTCGTCGTGATAGACACTCGTCGTGATAGACACTCGTCGTGATAGACACTCGTCGTGATAGACACTCGTTGTGATAGACACTCGTCGTGATAGACACTCGTCGTGATAGACACTCGTCAGTGTAGACACTTGTCGTTATAGACATTCGTCATAGACACTAGTCGCTATAGACACCCATCGTTAAAGACCACTCGTCCTTGGAAACAACCTGTCAGTAGAGACAACTTCATCACCGTTTGAAGATCCAGACCCAGCTCCTGTAACCAGTCAGGACATATCTATACCAAGCATCTGAAAACCAGCTCCTGCGACGTGTCAGGTACTCATTTTCTTTTGCAGGTATGCAGGTTCTCGCTAAGGAATCTCTTATGCGATCAACATCCAGATGGCATCTATAAGCCCATCATCCTACCCATCAATCTCTAAATGGCATCTATAAGCCCATTCCCCCACCACACTGCTACCATGTGAGCGCAAATTTCTGGGCACTCTAGTGTCCAATCATCTTCTACCCTCGGATTACAAAAGGCACGTCAGCCAATCTCCATCCTCAGGTCTAAGAAGATTGAACAGGGGCAACTGTTGTACCCTAAAATTTGCCCTCCCATATTCTCCAATAAACTGCCAAGCCAAGTTACAAAATTCCCCAAGAGTTGCACAATGCAAAGGCCTCCATACAGTCAAAACTAGGGTTTGTGTGTTGATCAAGAAAAGGAAGTGTTCAAAGGTCCAATCAAGTCTCATATGCTTACAAAGATGGTCAAGCATCCTCATATCAAGTTTCAAGGCATTCAGCTCAAGATTGCACAGTCAAAACCCTAAATTGCACTACAGTCAACTGTAGGGGCAAAATGGTCATTTGGCAGTCAAAAGTTCAAATTTTTGGTCAATATATCATTTTGAAGCCACAAACATCATTTGATCAATGCTTGATCATGATTCTCAAAATTTGGCTCAGAAATCATCAAAGATGCAAAAGTTGCTATATTTGGACAGCTGAAAAAGTCAACTGAAATTGACCAGGGCATAACTTTCACATGGATTATCATAAAAATTCCATCCAAATCTCATTTTGAAGAGAAAGACATTTCCTACAACTCATCTTCATATTTCAAGTCCAAGAAATGCTCTCACAAAAAGTTATCAATTTCAACATTACAGGTCATTTTCAAAAGTCAACAAAAAGGGACTTTAAGTCAAAGACCATAACTTGAGATTGGTAAATCAAAATGACATGGGACCAAAGGCATTGGTTAAAGGACTCAAAGACCTTTCCAAAATGTCCAAGAACATGTGAAAAGCTTAAAAATTGAGCAAGTTATGCCTTGTAGAAGTTGGGAAATTTTTGTGAAATGGCAAAAGTCAACTATCCTTGAAAATCCAATTTTTGACAAAAGGGCCCCATTTTTTCCACTTGGTTCATCCTTGTCATGCCACACACGTGTCCCATGGTTAATTTCAAGACCAAATATTGATTTTTTTATTTTATTTAATTTTTGATGATTTAATTCATTTTAATTCTTTGAAAATTCAAATAAAATTTAAAAACCAATGGAATAGTGTCAAATGAACTTGGACAATTTCTATGTATCATGAACCAACTCAAGAAATCAGGCTAGGGTTCATTTGCACACTAGGTCTAGGTTTTGGCTAAAAAGTAGGAAAATGGTTAATGGAAGAAACCCTAAGACCAATTCTTTCCCAAGCATGGATTAAGGTCAAATAGCAAGCCTATTCCATTCCATGAGGATCACTGAGTCCAACCCTAACTAGAACATAGCAAAAGGCTCGCTCAAAAGCCATTGGACAATTTGAAATTTTGGCCATATAATGCAAAACTGAAATCACTACTAGAGATCTTTTCAAGCCTTAATTTTTGTACCAATAGCTTCCTGAGACAATTCTGAACGTATCCCAATTCATAACATCAATCAAAACTCCTTGAACTGGTATCTACAAGTGAAACTGTACAGAAAAATTTTTGAATTCGTGTTCTTGATTCTAAGCATCCTTTTGCATTTTTAATTACATATTCATGTTCCTCACAAAGTTTCCAAGCTGTCCATGGTATTTAATTGCATTTTCATAAGCCATACACGATTTTGCCATTTTCGAATTCTAGGGTTACAGTGTTCTTAAATTGGGGATTTTGAGTAGAGGTAAAATTAGAGCTTCAGAGCAACACCATCACATTCCATACATTTGGACGAAGAGATCTACATGCTTGCGCCTAATTTATATTAGGAAACAAGCTATTCGCTATTTTTTTTGTAGCTTACATAATGCAACGCTTCAAAACCGTTGCTGTTGTATTTTAGTTACAGGGGACACGAGGAAGAAGAAGACGTGTCTACTAGCGATTTGTCCATTCAAAATTCGCGCGCTTCAAGTCACTAGCGTGTTGCTTTTATTTTATATGATTTATTTGTTTATTATATAACGAATGAATTAACTGGCTCAGATGGCAAGCGAGCGCGTGAGTAATGCATAAGACCTGGGTTCGATTCCCAGGTCTACTTCACTTCAATATTCTTTTTCCATATATGTTCAGGTGTGGATATGACGTTGCAGACTACCATACACTCACCAGATCAGGCCAGCCACGTCACTTAGTGGGATCAGATCAAGGGTTGTGCACTGGGGAATACCATGGGGAAGGTCAACAGGCGTGCATGTGATTGGAAAAGTCCACAAAATTCAAAGAAGATGGGCCAGGCTTTTCAGGCTTGCACCTCCAAATTTGAGACCACACCTCCCTGGTTATATCTTTTTTTTCTTTTTTTCTAATTTTCTTTATATCCTATTATTTTTAAATTTACTTGTGTTTTATTTCCTGATTTAATTAATTCTTACAAAAATATAAAAAACATTAAAAATACAGAAAGGACAAAAAAAATATAATTAATTTTGATTACTTTTATAAATAAATTAAAATGTAAATCATTTAGTTTAATTAGGTTTTAATTTTAATTTTAATTCTTTTTTCATAATAAAAATCCAAAAAATGTAGAATTAGGTTAATTATTAATTTTTTGTATCCCTTTTTTAATTTTTTCCTTTTTTCTCACAATATTATTATTTATTATTTATTTTCTATAAATCAAAAATTGTACATAAATTAGTTTAGAATTTAATTAGGTTAGAAATTAAATCTTTTTTCATAATAAACTTAAAAAACATTAAAACTAGGGTTTAGCACTTTAATTCTAATTAATTTTTTCCTTTTTTCTTTTAAATCTAAAAAAACACAAAAAATACTATTTTTCATTCAATTTTAATTTTAGATTCCCTGATTAATTTTAATTGTTTGTAAAAGGGTCCAACGCCCTAGTTTTGTTTAATCTCTTTATTTCGCGCATTTATTTTGTATTGTTTAAATAATTCTGTATATGCCCCAAAGCCATGTAATTAAAATTCTCGCACTTTTATTTATTCGCTTTATTTAATTTCAGTCAAATCGGGTTCGGTTTTTTGGCGATGTGGACCCGCGCCAGTTGTAATAGTTTAGATTTATTTTCTCGCAAATATATAACTGTTAATAAATATGCATGAAAGAATGAATGCCCAAAAAAATAAAATCGAATCGTTAGATCACCATTGCATGACAAGACAAACAATAAACTGAAAATGACACACAATTCGCACACACCACCCCTAGGGTACGCCTCACTGTTGCCTTTCGAAAGGTGATCGTCGAGTAGAAAACGTCTTAGTAAGTCCTCATGATCCGGGAACCTGGCATGAGGGTAGCTTCTAAGGTGTCTTCCTATTGCTCTGGTGATCACCACGTCCCTAAAACTCGAATTGACCCGAACACCTCCAACGGTGGTGCTACCTACCTCTCAATGGTGGGATGGCACTACTTTAAAGGACATTTACACAGACGAATTCCTTAGGGTAGGTAGGTTCTCGTAGATACTTGCTCTAATTTCAAACAAATCAAAATACTTTTCACACCAACACTTTCAAAAAACTTTCAAAACAAACTTTTCAAACACTCTGACGTACGAGTTGAATTGAAACTTTTCAAAGAATATTTTTGAAACCCACATTGAAAAGCAAACAAACAATTTTGAAAACACATTGAGCAAGTACCTAAGAGCCCATGGATAACCATGGATAGAAAGGGTGCTAACACCTTCCCTTTCTATAACCTACCTCCCGAACCGAGAGCAATCTCTTTATAAGGAATTTTTCTGTGCTTTTGTCCTTTCCTATTGGAGAAAATAAAAGACGGTGGCGACTCTTGCTTCCGCGACATTTTCGCGAACCAGCTTTAAAACAGTCAGTTCCAGATCCACCGATCACACATACTGTAGATCGTGGTATCGTTTTCGTCATCCTCCCTCAAGAGGTTTAGAATTTTCAATTAAGAGTTGACCATTGCAAAAATATGAAAGCAGTTTTAAGCATAGTAAATTAAATCAAGACAGACATGTGTAATGCATTCATGAAATAAAAGAGTTTAACATGATAATTGTTTATCTGAACAAGAAAAGAAAAATACAACTTGAATTCAAATGAACAAAAATCTCTCGATCCTAGCCATGTTTTGGCAATGGAGCAGTGATCACGTTGGGAGTCTCAGCAGGCTCGAACTCGATCTCTTTGGCGTCGATCATGTTCTGAATCTTGTACTTTAGTGCCCAACAGTCCTCAGTATCGTGCCCCGGGCTATCGGAATGATAAGCGCATCTGGCTTCTGGATTGTAGCTAGGAGAGGAGGTCTTAGGATTGGCAGGAGGGTTGATCACTGCAATCAGGTTCATCTTCAACATGTGTTGCAGTGCTTGTGACCATGGCATGTTAATGTTGGTGAACTGCCTTTTAGGCCCGTCCGGCCTTTGCTGGTTTCCCTTTTGTGGTTGGCAGTGTGGTGCAGAACCAGAGATCATGACTGCCTCTGCATGTTGATCACGGCGACTCTTTTGACCGTATGCAGCATTAAATTCCTTCTTTCCCGTGTAAGGCTTTTTATGAATATCCGAAGGTGTGGCCTCTTGAATTTTCCCACTCTTGATACCAGCTTCAATTCTTTCGCCGGTCAGGATGAGGTCAGTGAATCCAGCAGAGGAATTACCAATCAGGTGGTTGAAGAATGGCTCGGATAGGGTCCCCAAGAACATATCAACGAGTTCCCGGTCAGTTAATGGAGGTTGTACCCTTCCAGCAAGGTCTCTCCATTTCTGTGCATACTCTTTGAAACCTTCGCCTGCACCTATAGACATTCCCTGAAGCTGAGTGCGTGTGGGAGCAAGGTCGGCATTGTACTGGTAATGCTTGTAGAAAGCAGTGGCTAAGTCTTCCCAGGTACGGATGTTGGCTCCATTCAATTGATAAAACCACTCGAGCTGAGTCCCTGAAAGACTCTCTTGGAAGAAATGGATCCATAAGTTTTTGTCAGCTGTATAGGGTTGGATCCTCCTTGTGTAAGCCCTGAGATGAAACTTAGGACAGGATGCCCCGTCGTATTTAGCAAAGGCAGGTGCCTTAAACTTGTGCGGGATTACTACCCCAGAAGACAGACCTAGATCCTCGAAGTCCAGGCCGGGCACTTTTTGTATCTCCATAGCACTTAGCCAGTCTTCCAACTGTTTGTATCTATCCTCAGCCGGAGGGTACTGTTCGTTGTTGAAATCTGTCTCATTGTCGGAGACCACTGGGCTGGGAATTCTTTCTTCTTGATGACTACCTTCCCTCACAGATGGAGTTGTCCTCTCAGTTTCAATCTGCGGTGCATTCCCAGATCTGCGTCTAGGGCTGAACAAAACAGTCCTCTTCTTCTTCTTTTCTTTCTTCAAGAGCAAAGCCTTCAGATCTTGTTGCCCCTGAGTCAAATTCATGATCAGCTCTTGGAACTGGGCGTTCTGAGCCTGGAGGGCCTTGACGGACTGCTCAGTTGATGATTCAGGATTCATGACGATCGGCTGAAATAAACAGCGAAGAAGGGTAAGCAACCTGTCAAAGGGATACCTGCAATGCAATGAGATGTATGATATGTATGCAATGATTTCAAGGACCTCGCGGGGTAAACAGAGAAACTTGTTAGAGTTAGAAACCGGTAACTTGATTGAAGGAACTTCCTGTTGTTGAGAGTCCTTCTTCAAGGGTCAAAGGCTCACCATATCCAGTGGGTCATAGCCCCTGACAACCTTGGCTAGAGTAAAATAAATCCTCTCTGCCCCTTGCTGGGATAGTTGATTCGTCCTGACCTGCATCACAAGCCCTTGAGATCCTTGAAATGGGTTAAGATGTATGCAATGGTATGATGTTATGGTATGCATGGGATGATGCCAGTAACCCTGTTATGAGTCCTACTTAAGGACTGAAACAAAACCTGCAAGAAACAAGTGTTAGGTCACAAGCATGCAGATAGTCAAGTACGAAGGCACACAAGTCACACAAGAGAGAGCCCTTAGATTTAGGCCAGCATGGGGTCCGGGTATTACCCTCTTGAAGTTGGTGGGCTCAACCTGTCCTAATCAAAGTAACCGGGTTCTAAGGTTCCCAATATCACGGGATTGCTTTCACTGTTCATCGTTTCGATTTAGCCACTGAACTGGCGACCGAAATATTCCAGGAAAGCAACCCTCAATTGAGTGTAGTATCGAGTATCAACCAACCTCGGACTGCACCAAAGTCAGTTATCTCACTACCCTAAAGAGGCCAAGATAGTTCAATTAAGGTTCCTAAGGTCTGTTGATGCTTCACGACACCACGCGGAGGCCCCGTACTCTCCTTGACTGAACTCAAGGGTTACCGGTACACACCAAAGTGCCACATCAACGTAGCAGACTGTTTCAACCATGTCGGTATACCCCGCACAGTTCCCTCACAGCCTTGTTGCTACTTTCTAAGAAAGGTATCCCCAGATCCGGGTTAGGATCTATAGAACTCCCAAGACAGTCCCACAATTTTAAAGCAAGCAAGGAAAGCAATTGAAAACACAGTTATGAACTAACCCTAAGGTACACCTCACTTTAAGTTTAGATCCCCAGCAGAGTCGCCAGTTCTGTGATCGGTGGATCTGGAACTGACTGTTTAACGCTGGTTCGCGAAATGTCGCGGTAAGCAAGAGTCGCCACCGTCTTTTATTTTCTCCAAATGGAAAGGACAAAAGCACAGAAAAATTCCTTAAAGAGATTGCTCTCGGTTCGGGAGGTAGGTTATAGAAAGGGAAGGTGTTAGCACCCTTTCTATCCATGGTTATCCATGGGCTCTTAGATACTTCCTCGTTTGTGTTTTCAAAATGGTTTGTTTGCTTTTCAACTGTGGGTTTTAAAAAAAGTTTCTTTGAAAATTTTCAATTCGACTCTTGTATCGGTCCTCAAGAGTGTTTGAAAAATTGTTTTCGAAAGCTTTTGAAAATGTGTCGGTGTGAAAAGTATTTTTGTTTGTTTTTGAAGAGAGCAAGTATCTACGAGTCGTCTACCTACCCTAAGGAATTCGTCTGTGTAAATGTCCTTTAAAGTAATGCCATCCCACCATTGAGAGGTAGGTAGCACCACCGTTGGAGGTGTTCGGGTCAATTCGAGGTTCGGGACATGGTGATCACCAGAGCAATGGGAAGACACCTTAGAAGCTACCCTCATGCCAGGTTCCCGGATCATGAGGACTTACTAAGACATCCTCTACTCGACGATCACCTTTCGAGGCAAGGCAACAGTGAGGCGTACCCTAGGGGTGGTGTGTGCGATTCGTGCGTCGTTTTCATTGATATTTGTCTTGTCATGTTCATTGTGATCTACGCTTGATTTTATTTTAAGTCCATACATTCTTTCATGCTTTTTTGTTAACAGTTAAAAGAGTGCGGAAAAGTAAATTCTAAAGCTATTACAAATGGCGCGGGTCCACATCGCCAAAATTAAACCGGACCCGATTTGACGGAAAGTAAAGAAGCAAAGTAAAAGAATTAAAAGTGCGAAAAAGTTTGAGTTACAACGCTTTGGGAGAGATACATAATGAATTAAGCGAAATAAAATAAAGGTGCGAATTAAATAAATTACGAACGAGGGCGTTGGACCCTTTTGCAAAAAATTAAAGTTAATAAATTTAATTAATTAGAATTAATGAGGAATAAAAAATTAAAAATTAAAAAGGAATGTTTTTTTTGGTGTTTTTGTATTTTTAAGATTTAATAGAAAAAATAATTAATTAAAACTAAATACTAAACCTAATTCTAATTATTTTAAGTTTATTAAGAAAATATTGACCTTTTTTAACCTAAATGAAACCCTAATTAATTTACAAGTTAATTATGAAAATAAAATAAGTAAATAATGTTATGGTAAAAAAGGGGAAAAAAGATAAAAAGGAAAAATTATCAATTACCTATTTCTATGTTTTTTTTATTTATTAAAAAGAATTAAAATTGCAAAAAAACCTAATTATACTAAATTCAATTATACAATTTATTTATGAAAATAATTAAAATAAAAACATTTATTATATTTTGTCTTTTCTGATTTTTAAGCTTTTTTTTGTATTTTGTAAAATAATTGATCAAATTAAAAATAATAAAGAAAATAAGATAACAATTAAAAAAAATAAGAAAGACAAAAAAAATAGGAAATTGCAAACCAGTGGGGGGTTCAGTCCCAATTGTGAGGTGTTGATCCAATAAATTGAGCCCAATCTTGCAAGGCCTGATTGACTTTTGGACAAGCGTGTGGTGCGTTGACTGGGATTGTAGCGTGTTCATCCATCCTGTGCCTTTGATCTGAATATGATAGACACGTGGACGCTTGGATGAGGGAGGCATATGGTACGTCTATGATGTTTGCGCTGTACAGGAATGGTTAATGAAAAATAACATGAGAAATATACAGACCTGGGACTCGAACCCAGGTCTTGGACGTTATTGCAATCACCAACTGCCAGCTGAGCCATTGAAGCCATTTGATATATAATATACAAACAAACAATATAAAATAAAAACAAGATTAGTGCTGGAAAACGCGCGAATTTTTAAATCCGCCTATCACCGTCTGCCAGCGCATCGTCGTCTCCACTACCCCTGTAACATAAACACAAAGGCAACAGTTTTGCACGCGTTGCCTTAGGCAGGCTATTGGAAAATAGCGACTAGCGCTATGGTGCCCATAAATTGGGCGCGATAGGTGATTTATGTTCGTCCAAGCTTGCCAAATGGAATGGTGGGGGTCTGGATCCTTAATTTTCCCTCTTTGCAAAAGCCCCAAATTAGGAAGTCTGAAAACCCTAAAAGTCAGTTATGGCATAATCGCGTGTGGCTTGCAAAAATTCAATCAAACATGTCAGTTAGCTTTGAAATCACATCAGGAACAAGAATCAATAAGTTAAATGTCATGAAAATGCATAGAATATAGAATACGATTATGAAATTTTCATGGAATATGTTGAGTTTTGTACATCGATTCCTTGCCTTTTGATGATTGTTATGAATTGGAATGTGATCAGTGAAGCTTTAGGAAGCTATTGGAATAAGAATTGCGCTTTGAATCACCTCCCAACAATGATTTCAGTTTTGAGTTTTCAATGAGTTTTTCCAAGTTTGTCTATGGCCTTTGAGCGCAGCATTCAGTGTCTGGGCATTAGGGTTGTGTTCATGTATTTGTATGGAATCAATTAGGTTAAGAAATTCAATCAAATCTCTTTCATTCAATGGTTTTTGCAAATTGATTTTCCAAGATCTTTTTCATATCTTTTTTATGTACTCTTTGTGTCAATTAGCTCCAATCAAACCAAAACTTTCCACATTTGCATATGCACGAATTATAGAAGCCAAAACATGTATAAAAAGATTGGTTTTGTTAGGTTAAATATTTTTTCACATATTTAATTGATTTAATTGAATTAATATAAATAAAAACTCAAATAAATAAATAAAAAATGAGAAAATACTTCACTTTGGGCCAAGTGGTCGTGCATATGCTTGGAATGATGAATCATGGAAGAAAAATGGGCCCATTAGCAAATTTAGGTCATTTGAAGTAAAGTTGACTTTTCAAAATTCCCAAAAATTTCCCAACTTCCACAAGGCATAACTTGTTCAATTTTTAATCTTTTCTCATGTTCTTGGACATTTTGGAAAGGTCTTTGAGTCCTCTAACCAATGCTTTTGGTCCCATGTCATTTTGATTTTCCAATCTCAAGTTATGGCCTTTGACTTAAAGTCCCTTTTTGTTGACTTTTGAAAATGACCTATAATGTTGAAATTGATAACTTTTTGTGAGAGCATTTCTTGGACTTGAAGTATGAAGATGAGTTGTAGGAAATGTCTTTCTCTTCAAAATGAGCTTTGGATGGGATTTTCCATGTGAAAGTTATGCTCTGGTCAATTTCAGTTGACTTTTTCAGCTGTCCAAATATAGTAACTTTTGCATCTTGATGATTTTCTGAGCCAAATTTTGAGAATCATGATCAAGCATTGATCAAATGATGTTTGTGGCTTCAAAATGATATGTTGACCAAAAATTTGAACTTTTGACTGTCAAATGACCATTTTGCCCCTACAGTTGACTGTAGTGCAATTTAGGGTTTTGACTGTGCAATTTTGAGCTGAATGCTTTGAAACTTGATATGAGGATGCTTGACCATATTTGTAGGCATATGAGACTTGATTGGGCCTTTGAAAACTTCTTTTTCTTGATCAGAACACAAACCCTAGTTTTGACTGTATAGGGGACCTTTGACTGTGCAACCCTTGGGGAAGATTTGAAGCTTGGCTTGGCAATTTCTTGGAGAATATGGGAGGGCAAATTTTGGGGTACAACACTTACTATGCTAAGACTTCTTTTTGTACGAGGTCCTTTTTCATTCAGGTGCAATCACATTAAGCCCGTTATCCGTACATACTCATGGTGTAGTGACCGGTTAGTTACTCTGATCTCAAGTGATGGGATTCTGGTACAAGAGTTGGTTTAACCCCTTTTTATTTTACCCATTTGCAGTTGCGGGGGATCGGACCGTAGTCCGCCCTACCAAGTCCAGCACCAGATACCTCTGGACCAACTACAACGGATGTGCCTTATATATATTTTTTTTCTTTGTTTTTATTAGTGCTTACAACTTTCTTGAGTTGAGTAATCTTTGTGAGGATCACCCAACTCGTAGTCGTATTCATACTTTATTTTATAAACTTTTAAGGCAAAATAGAGATCATCCACTTATATTCATCGATCCTACACTTAGAGCATGCTTAGGCCGGAGCTGACTGCTAAGATAAACTACTTGAAGACCTATTTGTACAGTTTTATTCAAAATCATAGCATATTGGGAAGAAAGGATCTAATCTAAATGTTCAAAAAGGCTTACGGTGTTAAAACGATAACGAATTTTTCAAAAAGTGAGCGCCCAAGAAATAGACCCTATCTAGGACCTGTCTCATAGCCCAAATCCTTAAAAACAACCACAATTCTTTGAAAAAGATTTTGTAAAAATTTTGTAAGGCTAAAAAGTGGGGGAAATGAAAGGGTACACTACGCAGAAAGACTCGCCTATCACATGCATTTTATTAACTACGAATATAACATACCTAAAAGGAAAAATGCGGAAGGGAAATAAAAGCAGGAAAAACGGGAAATAAAAGCGATAAATGCTCCTCCCACACTTAAATCGGACATTGTCCTCAATGTTCCAAAATAAGGTAGGAGGAGGTACCTGAAAACATTAGTGGGGGCCACTAGGACCTTCACCATCCTGGTTGGTACGACCGGAACGGCGGCTACGGCTGCGACGGCGGCTCTCTCGGTCCAAAACTAGCTGCTCCATTCTCTCTGTCAAGGCGGCATTTGCCGCTTGTAGCTCTTGGGTCCTACCAATGAGGGTGCCTTGGGTTGCCTCCATCAATTGGAAGTGACGAGCGTATGTGGTCTGGTTAAGGTGCTGTTCTCTCTGGAAAGCCGGCTGACTTTCCATAATAGTGCGCAGAGAGCTAGCATTTTGCTGTTGGGATGCTTGCATGAAGGCCATGTTATCGGTCGCCTGTTGCTGCAAAGTAGCAAGGAGGGTGTCCCTCTGGGCCTCTCGGGCCATATGCTCACGCCACATGTCCTCAGTGACATGGAAACTAGGAGCTGTACCTGCATGTGGGTTAGAAGTAGATGGTGTCGTGTGTGGTGGTGAAAAGTGGGGTGGTTCTTCCGTACGGAAATCGTACTCATCATCAGTGTTGTTACCCTCATTTAAAGGTAGATTTGGGGGCAACGGACCAATAAAAGCAGGAGCGTTAAGATCGTAGGTCCAGTTACGCTCAAATCTGATATCAGTACGACGGGTGCAAGGAATAACAACACTGGGTACAGCGGCACCTCCAACCATGAGGAAGTAACCACCTTCCCTCCTCGTCTTGCATAAACGCATATCCTTTAAAAATTTAAGATTTGCAATATGAGGAGGAAGTGGCTCAAGGGTGGCAAGTTCTGTATCCAATCCTATGGCACGGGCAATAGTAGTAATCAGTCCACCAAAGGAAATCGGCCCACCTTTTCTTAAAACATGGTGCATGTGGGCAATCATAAATGGGACTGGATTAACTTTGGTGTCTGTGAGGCAGCTCTGCATGATAATTAATTCTTTAGCATTCACCTTGTTTGGGTTTTCCCGAGCAAAGATGGTGGATGCTAAAAGAAATCTAAAAACACGAAGGGCAGGATTGTGGATATGAGAAGCAAGTAGGCCATCAAAAGATGTTGCATTTTGTTTAGTAATCCTGGCCCAAAATGCTTCAAATGCCCAATCCGTGTCTAAAGGTGCTTCACAAACGGCACCATCCCCATAAGGCCATCCTAACATGGCAGCTAGACCGTCAGTGGAGTAGTCATATTCAACATTAAACATTCTAAATTTTACTCCACCTACGGCGCTAGCAGTGTTAGGAGAGACGTTATAAATTAAAGAACTCAAAAATTCGAACGTCAGCCTAGGGTAGGTTGGTGCTTGAGTAGCAAAAATATCATGCATGCCTAGTTTGTCGAGAAGGAAAAATACACTATGGTATATACCTAATGAATATAGACAGTTTTCATCGATATACCTGGTAGAGTGTATTGGTGTTGTCAGCAATTTCTCAAGCCGCTTTTGTTGTCTTTCTCCGGGTTGACCATCTCGCAAAATGTAGCCGTGATACTCCATAGGATTTTCTTGTGGATGAATATAAAGAGAAAGAATGGGATGTAGAAGTAGTGAAGGTGTGAGGAAGAAAATGAAATAGTGGGGGTATTTATAGGTAGTGAAGAAAAATGGTGGTTGATGAATATTTATGATGGGAATAAATGTAGTGGGGTAGGTATGGATAATAAAGGAAGTTATGGGGGGTTAAGAATGGAAGAAAATGGGATTGGAAGTGGAAAAAGAGGCAAAATGGGGGGAAAACCGAGCCACTAGCCGTTAGGTGACCGTTACGTCACCGCGGGCGCGGCAGGGATCACCGCGGGTGCGGTCAGGGCGAGCCGAGTTGGGCCGGGCTTGCTTCCTTTCCATTGGGCTTTTCCTTCCTTGCCATTAGCTTCAATTTTTGGAGGTGTACCTAGTTTTCTTACGAACGTGCATATATGTATGTGAATACATATATACATGTATATTTATTTATTTTTATATCAAAATTTTCATTATGGTGACCAGAAAAACAAAAACATTAGTAAATGAAAGATATATATAGAGAAAAAAAACACATATGCATATATATATATATAGGTACGGACATCGGGTCACCAAAATAGTTATTAATAATGCAGGAAACAGATAATGCAAATAAAAATGAGTCTGAAAAGGAAATCAACATAATACTAATAATACTAGAACTAGAGATCTTGTGAATAACACATATCTATCGCCAACCGGGAGGATGCTCTGCAGGAGTGTCTGGGCCATGCAGCTCAGTCAGCTGGCGTCGAATCTCTGCCACCTCGTGAGCTAATTCATCTAACTCACCAGCAAAGGTAACATCATTCAGTTCCAACTGTAAATGAAGGTCAGCCACCTCATTGCGGAGAGTGGCTATCTCAGTGCGCATAGCAGTCAACAGAGTGCGAATATCAGGTTCCTGCAAGCTGAGGTTATTAGTAAGAACAGTAGTGCGTGTAACCTCGGGTCGGGATGTGTGATCTGGAGTAGAGTCCTCGGGAGCAGGAGTGTATTTAGGAGTAGGATCTTCGGAAGCAGGAGTGTATTCTGGAGTGGGATCTTCGGAAGCAGGAGTATATTCTGGGGCATACTCTGATATCTCACCCCAACCTTCTACAGAATAGTTCCAATTAGCAGGGTTGGAAACACAAGTCATCTGAGGGTCTGGCAGTGTGAAGGTGTAAACTGTCTGGTCATCGATGAGCAATCTGTACTGATATGGGTGGAAAGAGGCCCTCCTCATGAGCCCACGATCCATGCAAAAGTCTAAATCCAGGAAAGTATATCCACAGTATGGGGTCAGCTGTGCTATCATACTGTCCAAACCCAAAGCAGAAGCTATCTGTGTCACACTCCCTCCGGAATGAATGAGTCCTACAGCGGATCGAGCAGTCTGCTCGAGGCTCTCTATCAGAAAACCTCCACTAGCTATAGGTCTGGACTGACTGGCACAGTATAGGAAAAGGATCTCCTCAGCGGTGACTAAGTGGTCACATTAACTCCTCCCAAAGAAAGTGTGGCACAGAATCATCTCGAAGTATCGGAAAGCCGGGTTATGGATCTTCCTGGACAGCTGGGTAGAGGGGTCAAGGCTGGATCCATCAGTAATGTCCTGCCAAAATTTATCAATATCTCTGTCCATATAGTAACTCAATGGTAACTCAGTGATAGCGGTCGGTCCAGTTTGGAAACCAAGCAAATCCCCAAATTCTTTGATGGTCAGGGTATACTCGGTACCAAACAATCTGAAACTTAGGCATCCTCGCTCATCTCCTTCACCCACCCATGGGTTATAATCCACAGAGCTAAGAAACTCCAGAGTAAGGTTTCTGTAGGTTTTGTGGACATCATCAGCATAATAATCCCAGCCAAGTTGGTTGCACAGATACCTAATACTTGGCTCAATCCCGAGTGCCTCCATGCAGCTCTGATCGGGGTACCTAGTGGGTACCATAGGTCTAGCAGATAAGGTAGCAAATCGGGCTTTTTGTGCTTCATCCCTGAAAATCACAACCATACCATCGGGGTAATGCATCCTGAAAATATAAACACAAGAAATTAGTCCAGATAAAACATATATAAATTAATAAAATAAAATAAAATTAAGAATAAACCATGGGTTGCCTCCCATGCAGCGCTTGTTTAACGTCTTTAGCTTGACGATTAGATCTTACTTTATGTGGGTATTGGTGAGTCTATAAGAATATGACTAGAGTAGTCAACAGGCAAATCGCCTCCTTTGTATAGCTTCAGTCTTTGTCCATTTACCACAAATGGAGCGCATGAATTGTTTTTGATTTCTACTGCTCCATACTTTAGAACTTTTGACACTTCAAATGGACCTGTCCATCTTGAACGAAGCTTACCAGGAAAAAGTCGTAACCTTGAGTTAAATAGGAGAACAGGGTCACCAATGTTGAAATCTTTCTTGATGATTTTTTTATCATGCCACATCTTGGTTCTTTCCTTATATATGATGGCATTCTCATAGGCATTCAAGCGAAGCTCTTCCAGCTTGTGAATGTCCAGGATACGTTTTTCTCCAGCTTTTAGGTAATCTAGATTCAAGGATTTAATGGCCCAATAGGCTTTATGTTCTAGTTCGAAGGGTAAATGACAGGACTTTCCATAAACCAATTGATAAGGAGTTGTTCCAATAGGGGTTTTATAAGCCGTTCTATAAGCCCATAAGGCGTCTTTAAGTTTTCCAGACCAGTCTTTTCTGGATAATGATACGGTTTTCTCTAGGATCTGCTTAATATCCCTATTCGATACTTCTACTTGGCCACTGGTTTGCGGGTGATATGGTGTTGCTACTCTATGTTTTACTCCGTATTTGCTTAGAAACTTGTCAAATATCTTAGATATAAAATGCGATCCTCCATCACTTATGACTAACCTCGGGGTTCCAAACCTAGGAAAAATAATATTCTTAAACAGTTTGATAACTACCTTGGTATCGTTTGTGGGTGATGCAACAGCTTCTATCCACTTTGAGACATAATCGACAGCTACTAGGATATACTTGTTACCCATTGAGGAAGGAAAAGGTCCCATGAAATCTATACCCCAGACATCAAATATTTCCACTTCTTGGATGTTACTTAAAGGCATTTCATCACGTCTTGAGATGTTCCCAGTGCGTTGGCATCGGTCACATTTTGTAATGTAAGTGTGGACATCGCGCCATACAGTAGGCCAATAAAAACCTGCTTGAAATATTTTGGCGCATGTTTTAGATGTGCTTGCATGTCCACCATAAGGTGCAGCATGACAATGTTTAATGACGTTGCCTACTTCTTCTTCCGGCACACATCGTCTGAATATATTATCTATTCCTCTTTTGAATAGGAGGGGTTCATCCCAAAAGAAGTGTTTAACATCACTAAAAAACTTCTTCTTCTGTTGGTAGCTTAAGTCAGGGGGTATGATATCAGCGGCCAGATAATTCACAATATCTGCGTACCATGGTATGTTGTTCAAGGTTGAGATTTCCTCATAGGTCTCTTCTTCAGTTGAGTTTATCCCAGCTATTAATCTTTCATAAGTAGAGTGATCGTCTATAGGTATAAGTTCAGGTTTAAGGTGTTCTAACCTAGAGAGATGATCAGCTACTAAGTTTTCAGCTCCTTTTTTATCCTTAATATCCAAGTCAAATTCTTGGAGTAAAAGAACCCATCTGAGCAATCTAGGCTTAGCATCTTTCTTACTTAACAAGTACCGGATTGTTGCATGATCTGTGTATACTATTATTTTTGCTCCCACCAAATAAGATCGAAATTTATCAATAGCAAAAACTACGGCTAGCAATTCCTTTTCTGTGGTTGTATAATTTAGCTGGGGCAGCGTCTAGTGTTCTACTAGCGTAGTAAATAGCATGCAGTTTCTTGTCTTTTCTTTGCCCTAGTACAGCTCCTACAGCGAAATCACTAGCATCGCACATGATTTCAAAGGGTTGTGTCCAATCAGGTGGTCTTATGATAGGTGCTGAAATAAGAGCTTGCTTTAAAACTTCAAAGGCCTCAAGACATTTTTGGTCGAATTCAAACTCGACATCCTTCATCAATAAGTTAGTTAAAGGTTTTGTTATTCCAGAAAAATTCTTGATGAAACGTCGGTAGAACCCGGCATGTCCTAGAAAACTTCTTACTTCCCTAACGGTATTAGGTGGGTTTAGGTTTTCTATAACTTCTATCTTAGCCTTATCAACTTCTATACCTCTTTCAGAAATAATGTGTCCCAAGACTATCCCTTCATTTACCATAAAGTGGCACTTTTCCCAATTCAACACAAGGTTTACTTCCACACATCTTTTTAAGATTTTCTCTAAGTTTGAGAGGCAGTTTTTGAAATCAAACCCACACACTGAAAAATCGTCCATAAATACTTCCATAATTCCATCTAGGTAGTCTGCGAAATTGACATCATACAACGTTGGAAAGTGGCAGGTGCATTACAGAGTCCAAAGGGCATTCATCTATAAGCGAATGTTCCATAAGGGCAAGTAAATGTGGTTTTTTCTTGGTCCTCTGGGTGAATAGGGATTTGGAAAAACCCCGAATACCCATCAAGATAGCAGAAATATGAGTGTCTTGCTAGACGTTCAAGCATCTGATCTATAAATGGGAGAGGGAAATGGTCTTTTCTCGTTGCCTTATTCAACTTCCTGTAATCTATACACATACGCCATCCTCCTTCTGTTCGTTTTGCCACATGCTCACCTTTCTCGTTTTCCATAACAGTGATACCTCCTTTCTTGGGTACCACATGGACTGGGCTTACCCATTCACTATCCGAAATTTGGTATATGATACCAGCTTCTAATAACTTAAGAACTTCTTTCTTGACTACATCACTCATGATAGGGTTTATTCTTCTTTGATGTTCTCTTGAGGGTTTTGAATCTTCTTCTAGCATAATCCGATGCATGCATACGGATGGGCTTATACCTTTTAAATCTGAAACTTTATACCCTAAAGCTGAGGGATATTTTCGCAAGGTATCTAAGAGTTGATTTGTTTCTATTTGGTTTAGAGCGGCGCTAATTATAACAGGTCTATTCATCTCCTCATCCAAAAACTCATATCTTAGATTCTTGGGTAGTTCCTTAAGTTCTATAGTGGGTTTCTCAGTACGCGGCATAAGGTCAGGGGTAAGAGCTAAGCATTCGAAAAGGTTGTCGTCAATGTACGGTTCGATACTCTTAAATCCGTCATCCTCTAAAATAGGGGTTGATGGTAATTTGATTAAAGATTTGTTTTGTTCGAGCTCATTTACACATTCGTCAATGACGTCGATGGCATAACACGCATCTCCTATCACTGGTGCCATTAGAAACTTTGATAAAATGAACTCAATCTTTTCATCTCCTACCTCGAAAGTCAGTTTCCCTTTCTTAACATCTATTATAGCTCTGGCGGTCGATAGGAATGGTCTTCCTAAGAGGATTGGGATGTCTTCATCTTCTTTAATATCCATTACGACGAAGTCGGTCGGAATGTACAACTGACCAATCTTGACAGGTATGTCTTCTAAAATACCCATGGGATATTTAACAGATCTATCACCTAGTTGTAAGGACATCTTAGTAGGTTGAAGTTCTCCTAATTTTAACCTCTTACAGACGGCCAGAGGCATCAGACTTACGCTTGCTCCTAAGTCTAAAAATGCTTTGTCTATCATATGGTTACCTAGGATGCAAGGGATAGAAAAACTTCCAGGGTCTTTATCTTTCTTGGCGAGTTTATTTTCGGATATAGAATGACATTCTAAAGGCTTGGGATCATCGAGTCGCTGTTTATTGGTCAAAATATCTTTCAAGAACTTAGCATATGATGGTATCTGGGTTATAGCTTCAGTAAAAGGAATCTCTACATGGAGTTTCTCTATTACCTTAATAAACTTTTGGTACTGGTTTTCTACTTTGGTGTTTTTCAGCCTCTGTGGGAACGGAATAGGTGGTTTATAAGGTTGTTGAGTGTTATTCCCTACTTCTGGTTTTGATTGCTTTTCTAGTTTCTCTGGTTCCTCTACCTGGTCTTTAGGTGTAGCATCTTCCATAGGTTTTTCTGATGTGCTTAAGTTAGGATTTCTAGGCCCTTCATAAGCAGTTCCACTTCTTAAGGTGATAGAATTTGCTTGGCCTTTTGGATTTGGTTGAGTTTGTCCAGGAAATTGTCCTCCAGGTGCAACTTGTACAGAGGTGTTTTGTGCTACTTGGGAAATCTGAGTCTCAAGCATTTTGGTGTGGGTTATCATCTGGTCAAACTTGGTTGCCAGTTGAGTAACTAGTTCGTTCGTGTGAATGTGTTGGTTCATAAACTCCTTATTTTGCTGAGTTTGAGTCTGAATAAAGGTGTCTATGGTTTCTTTAAGGTTTGGTCTTGGAGGCACTATTTGCATAGGTTGGTTTTGTTTTTGCGTTTGGAATCCTTGAGGTCTCGAAGGTCCGGGATTTTGGATAGGGTTATTGTTTTTGTAAGAGAAATTCGGGTGGTTCCTCCATCCAGGATTAAAGGTATTCGAGAAAGGGTTCCCTTGGGTATAGTTAACTTGGTCTGAGCTAGATTCGTTCAAAAGGTTACAGTCAACGGTTTGATGTCCTTGAGTTCCACAGAGTTTGCATTCCGATTGGATTGCTGCTACTGTGGTTGGGTTTTGAGACATGTTCTCGACTCTCAAAGCTAGGGCGTCCATCTTGGCATTAATCATGTCCATGCAACTTACCTCATGCTTTCCTCCATGGCTCTCCTTTTTCTCTACTGTCGCTCGTTCTAATCCCCACTGGGCGTGGTTTTGGGCCATGTCCTCTATTAGGGCCCAAGCGTCAGGGTAAGGTTTGTTCATCAACGCTCCGCCAGCGGCAGCGTCTATGGACATCTTTGTGTTGTAATGGAGTCCATTATAGAAGGTATGTATGATTAACCATTGCTCCAGGCCATGGTGCGGACAAGCTCTTAAAAGTTCTTTATATCTCTCCCAAGCATCAAAAAGTGATTCGCCTTGGTTTTGGGTGAAACAAGTGATCAGGTTCCTAAGAACAGCGGTCTTGCTTGGTGGAAAATATCTCGCAAGAAAAGCTCTCCTAAGGTCTTCCCAGGTTGTTATTGAGTTAGCTGGAAGGGCGTCTAACCAGTCGTGAGCTTTACCTCTAAGGGAAAAAGGAAACAGTCTTAAACGGATGGCTTCGGGTGTGGCTCCATTTGCCTTAAGGGTGTCAGCTAACTGGATAAATACCTTTAAATGTTGATTCGGGTTCTCGGTAGCGAGACCAGCGAATTGGTTTTGTTGTACTAATTGTAATAATGAGGGCTTTAGTTCAAAGTTGTTGGTAGTTATAGTAGGGTTTACTATACTAGAACTAGGTTCCTCGTTAGATGGTTGGGCGAATTCCTTGAGTGGTCTTTGGTTACGATCTTCTGCCATAGCTCTTCTTATCTTGCGTATAAAAAGACGGGCACGAGCGTAACGTTCAGGTTCTACTAAAGGATCTATTAGGTTACCGGTGCTACGATTTCCACGCATCTACCGGCTAGAATAGCCTTAGTCTAAACGGGATAACAATAGGGTACGAAATTTGACGAAGTTGGTCCCTGGCAACGGCGCCAAAAACTTGATGGGGATCTGTAACGTATAGCCTAAATATAGTACTGCAAGTGCACAGCCTATCGAAGTAATATATAAGATTATCGAACCACAGAGACCAATTGTCAATCTATCAACTCTATTGCTAAGGTGCTTATCTAAGGTGAACAAGAATATTGATGTGAGTGCAGTGCAACAAAGTAAATGAGCGAGGTAAATAACAGTTTAAAAGACAGGTTGGAATGTAAATCATGTAATCAGATATTAGTCCGGTCATGCGTAGATGAAACTACTTATGGGGCAGTATTTTCTATTGATAGCAAAGAATCAATTTAACGGGAACTTGTAGCTTTTGACTACTAAGAACCGAATTTACTCTTTAAATTAAATTCCTTTATTGTCACATATAAAGGGTGCCTTCCGCGTTAAAGAGGTAAACCTATTTTTAAGAAATTGATAGTTTTGACTTAACAGAAAAGTAATTTTACTTGGAAAGATTAACTTAAAGAGACTTTTGGCTTTTGACCAAGAGTCAGATTTCAAACCTACAAACGCGTCCGAAAATAGTTTCAAAATCGTTTTCTAAAAAGGTCAATGATTCCTATTTAACCAATCAACGGCTTTTGCTCTTTTTGTTTGGTTAAATAATAATCAAGTCGTATCATTAGTTTGGACGGCTTTCGATCTTACCCAATAAACATTTAAACATAATTGACTTAAGTTAAAAGCAAAACATCCCCAAAGTATTTTCACTAGCATGATAATTGGAACACGACCATGATGACAATCATTACATCCAAACCTTTATAGTTTAGCCATACATAATAAGTGCGAGTCTATAAAACGTGTAGACTATGATAAGAGCGAGTAAGTAAAAGAGTGCGAGTCTATAAAACGTGTAGACTATGGTAAGAGCATTTAGAGTCTATAAAACGTGTAGACTATGGTAAGAGCATTTAGAGTCTATAAAACGTGTAGACTATGGTAAGAGCAATTATAAGTAAAGAAATGCAATAAAATAGAACCTTGCTCCAGTCGGAGACTTGAATCTGATACAAATCTGCGGAATGGTAAGGCTGGTATGATGAACTTCAACCAAAGTGCTCCAAGACTCGATTACAACTCAATCTACACCGCAATAACTCCCCGATGTGAAGAGATTATTACTTTACAGAAACTGATAGTATATGGCTTAAGATTGTACTAAGCTTGGATGAAACTAAAAAAATGAAAATCGAAAACTATTTATAGAGGATCCTTGAGATGCGTAAAGACCAGCATGCCCCTCAACTTCTTCTGAGCGGGAAACTTTTGTGAAGGCCGCGGGCGCGGTGGCAGTGGCCGCGGGCGCGGTGGCTGGAACTGCCAGATCGTGGGAACGTGGCAGTTGGTCTCTGGGTGAAAGTGGGCCACGTCATCGCGTTCCCTGTAGCCGGCGCGGCGCTGAACGCCATAAGTGCAGAATATCTTGAAAAACCCTAATTTCTTGGCGTTTTGGCTCGTTTCTTCACAGAAGGCTCTGAAATGACAAGAATCCTGAAAACAAAGGAAAAAGGAACATAATACGAGAAAGTGATAATAAAAACTAAGGAAAACATGTGATAGTTGAGTCAGAAACATAGTGCGATTTAGTGCGATCACTGAATCATCATCAGAGTCAGAGTCACTTCCTTCAGAAATACCATCTTCAAAAGTTGGATCACCTATGCCTTCAGAAGCTTCACTTTCAGAATCATGATCATCGTCAAAGGATAAATTTCCTTCAGAAGCTCCTCCTTCAGAAGTTCCACTTTCAGAATCATGATTTCTACCGGAAACATGGTCATCTTTAGAAGCTTGTCCTCCAGAACCCACGTCTTTAGAGTTTTTCCTTCTAGAAGCATGATCAC
Organism: Vicia faba; assembly: GCA_948472305.1. NCBI lineage: Eukaryota > Viridiplantae > Streptophyta > Magnoliopsida > Fabales > Fabaceae > Vicia > Vicia faba. Next base: position 1,527,622,442 of record OX451737.1, read on the forward strand.
CACCAAATTCTGGATCGTCATCAAAATCTGGATCAAAATCAGATTCACCTTCAGAGTTTCTAGAGTCATCATCTTCTGACTCTTCTTCAGAAGCAGAATCTTCTTCAGACTCAGAATCACCTTCAGGTTTTGACTTGTCTTCAGCTTCAGAGTCATCTTCTGACTCTAACTCGTCTTCAGAAACCTCAGATTCTAACTCATCTTCAAAATCTTCAGCGTCATCTTCTGATTCTGACTCGTATTCAAAAACCTCAGATTCTGACTCATCTTCAAAATCTTCAAAGTCGTCATCTGATTCTAACTCAGAGTCATATTCTGATTCTGACTCATACAAAAACACTCCTTCAGAATCAGAATATTCAGAGTCATATTCTTCTTCCCCTTTAGAATCAAAAAATGACAATTTCAGTGGTTCCTCATTAGATTCATAAGCCATAAATAGCACAGGTTCGTCATCTGAATGTCCTCTGACTACATTTGCTTCTTCTGACTTCCTTTCTTTGTTTGACCAGAAATCTTTGGCATAGTGACCAAAGTTCCTGCAATAGTAACATTGAACATTCTTCTTGTCAGACTTCTCCTTTCCCCTCTGGACATTCTTCTGCCTATCAGAGTTTGAAGCTTCTGACTTTTGATCACCATTAGTTCTCTTCCTGGCTTCTGACCAAGTCTACTTTTAATGCTTCTTATCAGAAGTTACTTTCAGAGCCTGCTGCTCTACTTCCCTCTCAGAAGTCATACGCAACTCATGCGCCTCTAGACTACTTTGCAGCTCTTCGACTCTCATGGTGCTCAGATCTTTAGAATGTTCAATTGCTACCACAATGTAATCAAACTGAGAAGTTAAAGATCTCAAGATCTTCTCAATGATTACTTGTTCAGACAGAGTTTCTCCACAAGCTTTCATCTCATTAGTGATCAGAATCACTCTAGAGATGTATTTAGAAACCTTCTCGTTGTACTTCATGTTAACATTCTCATATTGCTTTCTGAGAGACTGAAGTTTCACCTTCTTCACTGTTGCGTCACCACCGTAACATCTGACCAATATGTCCCATGCAGCCTTCGCTGTTTCAGAATCAGCAATCTTCTCAAACACATTCGCATCCACACATTGATGGATGTAGAACAACGTCTTCTGATCTCTCTTCCTCAGCGCCTTCTGTGCTATCTTCTGGGCCTCTATTGCATCTGCTTCTAACAAATTATAGTCATCAGTAACAAGTTCTAACACATCTTGAGAACCAAATAACACGCGCATCTGGATCTTCCAACGATTCCAGTTTTTGCCATCAAATACTGGAAGCTTGGAATGAATATCGCCACTGTTTTCGTTCATCTTCTACCTTATGCAATTTACAGAGTTTCCCAAATCAATGTTTTCTATAAAAAAACCAGAATCATAATATTGTAATTCTTAATCACAATACTTCTTTTCCCGTGGATTTCGAACCGGAGCTCTAGATACCAATTGTTGGTGCACAAGGAAGATAAAAGGCAAAAGAAATATTTACTGATAGCTTCAAAAAAAGGATTTAGAATAAATTACAATAACCTACTCCACTAGGCTATTTATACACACAAATTAAATCTAAAATATATCTTCTGCAAAGATATAAGAAGATCTAAGATATATATCTTCTAACAAAGATATAAACAATCTAAAAGATATTCCTAAATATAAATTAATATCTAACTAAATCTAAATTAATTCTAACAAATCTTATATTATATTGATAATTTTTTGCACAAAACTTTAAATAGTTTAGACAATCGTTGATATTTGTTTTAATAATTTTTTTGAAAGACAATTTATTAATGATTAACATGTGAATATAGATATTATTAGAAGAGGTGCTCAGATATCTGTTAGTAGTAAAGCTAGTCTTATTCTACCTTTCACTGAGAAGGAAATCTGGGCTGCACTTAATAGTATTGGTGATGATAAAACTCCAGGCTTGGATGGTTATAATGCCAAATTCTTCAAAGGTACTTGGGCTATTGTAAAACAGGACGTCATCTCTGCAATTCTGGACTTCTACCAACATAACCAGATGTATGTTGCTATCAACTGTGCCATCGTGACCCTTGTTCCCAAAACTCATGGTGCAGACTGTGTGAAGGGTCTTCGGCCCATTGCTTGCTGCACGACTGTGTACAAGATAATTTCCAAAATTCTTACAAACTGGCTTAGCAAAGTAATAACGGAAGTCATTGACATTAGCCAAACTGCATTCTTACTTGGAAGAGTGATCCATGATAATATCCTTATGGCTTTTGAGCTCTTGAGAGGGTATAGCCGTAAACATATTTCTCCTTAGTGCGCTATTCAGATGGACATTCGGAAAGCATACGATACAGTTGAATGGAATGCTCTGGCCACGATATTGAAGGAAATGAACTTCCCTGGAAAATTTGTTGATTGGACTATGGAATGTGTTAGTAGTGCTTCGTTTAGGTACTCGATTAATGGTCAGCTGACTGACCTTTTGTGTGCTAGACGAGGGCTGCGTCAGGGGGATCCAATATCGCCACTGTTATTTGTTGTTGTCATGGAGTATCTCCACAGGGGGCTGGCTAATATGTCCACCGTACAGCAGTTCAAATTCCACCCCAGATGCAAAAAACTTGGTATAACGAACATAAGTTTTGCAGATGATATCATTCTTTTTGCTAGAGGTGATACTGCTTCTGTCTGTAATCTGATGCAGGTCTTTAACTCTTTCTCGCAAGCAACGGGTCTCTATGTACAGCCTGTTAAATGCCATGTGTACTTTGGTGGTGTCCAGCAAAGGATTAAACAAGATATTATTCAGCTTACAGGTTTTGGTGAAGGAAGTATCCCTTTCAAGTACCTTGGCGTTCCATTAGCCAGTAGGAAATTGTCCAGCCAGCAATGTCAACCGCTTATTGAGAAAATCACCGAGAGAATTAAACATTGGACCTCGCACCTTTTGAGTTATGCTGGTAGATGTCAGTTAATAAAAAGCGTAATATTTGCCATTTCTACTTATTGGCTGCAAGTGCTGCCTCTTCCTAAACAAGTGTTACAACGTATTGATTCTATATGTCGGAGTTTCTTATGGTGTGGATCTGACATTATCAGTAGAAAAGCCATGATAGCATGGGACTCAGTGTGCCAGCCTAAAGTTGCGGGAGGGTTGAATATCTATCATCTGGACACTTGGAGCCAGGCCTCATTAGGGAAACTCCTTTGGAATATTCACATGAAGGCTGACCGTTTATGGATTAGATGGCTGGATACGTTTTATCTTAAGGGGTGTGATATCCTATAGTGGCAAGGTTCAAATACAAGCTCCTGGATTGTGAAACGGATTCTTAAGCATAGAGATATCATTAGTAGGTCAGTGTATTGGCAGGATGCGGTTATGAATAGGAAATACAGCACTGGCCGGATGTATAAGGAACTGCGTGGCCATGTCACTCATGTTTATTGGAAGAAATTACTGTTTGACAATTATGCGAGACCCAAAGCAAACTTCTTCCTCTGGATGGCATTATGGAAAAGGATCCCTACTAAGAGTAGATTGCAAAAACTTGGTTTTGTGGATGATAGCAGATGCGCTTACTGTATGGAGGAAGAAACAATGCAACACATCTTCTTTGATTGCATACACACCAAAGATGTTTGGAAGGAAATTTTAATTTGGCAACACATTAACCATTGTCCCCTTGAGTGGGTCCAAGAAACAAATTGGATTCTAGGGAGAACTAGAAGGAATAAGCCTAGTGGGTTGATGCTGAAAATGGCTTTTACGGAGACCATTTATGAGATATGGTAAGATAGAAATAATTTTATTTTTAATGGTAAGCACCTGGATGGAAATATTAGAGATAGAATTAAGTATGTCGTCAGAACTAGATGTAGTATGTACAGGAAATTAAGTAGCCACATAACGGGGCTTACTTAATTGAGGTCTAATTGGACTCTTGGATCTTCGGATCAGTTGTACTTAAGCTGTTTTTGGTTAATAAAATATTGCTTTTGATAAAAAAAAAACATATTAGTATATATTTACATTTTTGTAAATATTTGAATTTTGGACTTTCAACTCCTTTTAACCCATATTAAATTTTTTTAAATAACATAATATTCGTTAAATTGAAATGTTGTGATGAAATATTAAAAAAATTTAAAATTGTATAAAATTTTGCATACTTGATTTACCTAACAGAAAATTTAAATTTAATGCATAGATTAGTTGCATTGCATTTGTTATCTACAAAGAATATTAAAGGGTAAGTGTGTTAAGTTTGACACTCTATATCAACAGATTCTTACTACTAATATTTTTTTCAAAATACATAGTTTGAATTTTATAAAACACGATTGTAAATGTGTCACTATCTGATAATTATATTTGCCAAAAATGGTAGAATATTTATAAAATACGTTTTCTTCTTTAAATATGAAATAGATTTGACCATTTACATGTTACATATAATATACTTTGTTATATTATTTACGGATAAACATGTTTTTTGTTTCTAGAAATAAGTTAAATTTGATTTTAGTTCTTATAAAAATTGTCTTCGAATAGTGGTCGATCTTCTTAAATATTTGCATTTATATTTTTAGTTCTTCTCGTTAAAAGCGTCGTTAAAATCGTCGCTAACTCAATCGTTAAATAGACATCATCGCTAAAATCGTTATTAATTTTATTGTTAAATTGTAAAAAATTATCGTTAAATTGTTGGAGGAATCAAAAGTGTGATAAAAATTTTTAGAAGAATTATTGTTTAAAATAAATTTTTTTGAAAGACTGAAAGTAAAATATAAGATATTTAGGAGAACCACAAACATATTTAATCTTATTATTTATTTTCTATTAATCATGATATTATAAATATTATTTTATTAAATGACTCAAAAAAATAATTTGATAGTTTTATATTTTTCCAAATATTTCTTTTAGTTGACAAATGCTTGTATATATTTGTAAAATAAGTTTTTTTCTTCTTCAAACTTAGAAAAGAAATTTGTCCCATTTATTTATAAAATTTTAGATATATTTTTTACTTTTCCTTTATTATAAATATTAATCTATTCATTATTTGAAAATTTAAAAAGTTTATTGTTGGTCCATATGATTTTTTTCTTAATTTCGAATATAATCTAACAATTATTTTATATGATTTTATTTTATTTTTGGTCAAATATTAAAAAATATCTTATGTTTGACAAAGGTAGGAAAACATTTGTAAAAACTAATCTTTTCATTAAATTAGAAATAGTAGAATATTTATTTTCCATTAATTATGATATTATAAATATTATTTATTAAATAACTAAAAATAATATTAATTTGATAGTTTTTTTGTAATGATTCCTTGTATTTCTTATAGTTGAAAAATATTTTTTGATATTTGTAGAATATGTTTTTTCTTCTTCTAACATTGAAAAGAAATTTGTTAATTTTTATTTATATAATATTTTATATATTTTACTCTTATTTATCGGTAATAAATAATCAATATGTTATTTTAAAATTTCAAAACTTTTTTTTGTTTATATATATATATATATATATATATATATATATATATATATATATATATATATATATATATATATATATATATATATATATATATATATATATATATATATATATATATATATATATATATATATATATATATATATATATATATATATATATATATATATATATATATATATATATATATATATATATATATATATATATATATATATATATATATATATATATATATATATATATATACACAAAAATATGAGGGAGACTAAAGAAAATATCTCAAACCTAGCACATCCGAAAATTAGGAAGACTTAACTTCTTCCTATTAAAATTCATAGTTACATTGAAAATGTATATCGTTTCACTAAGTATAGTTATTAACTAGTAAATCTAAATTAGCAAGTTTATCCGCACAATGATTCTCTTCTCTATAATGTGAATTTCCAAGAAGTTAAAGTTGTTTAGAGTTTGAATACACTTATCCCACCTATTTATAATTTCCCAAAGCACCATAGATGTTTTATTGAAAGCAAGCACCACGAGCTTTGAGTCTGTCTCCAACCATAACCTATCCCAATGTTGATTTAAAGCATGTCTCATTACTAAAATTGTTCCCATGAGCTCAACATATAATGTGTTTTCTTGACTGGGATTACACACAAAACTGTTCAAATGGACACCATTATGATTTCTAAAAATGTCACCATAACCTGCTAATGGAGGAGTTCCAACCGAAGCACCATCTGTGTTAACCTTGACCCAATACAAGGAAAGGGGCACCACTAGACTTCTTTACATATCTGCACTTTGGGATGGTGTGCAGTAACAATAAAAATTTTAAAATAACAGTCCTGAATATCATGGTTGGTTCATTTAGAGGTGATATTATTTGCTAAAACTATGAGCGAAATAATGAAGGCACAACCTGATTTCCAATGAGAGAGGATGCTTTGAAATCGATCTTTGTTTCTAGCTTTCTAAATACAAGTGATTTGTTGGTCACAGCTGCAAGAATTACCACCTTGCATTTCATAGAGTGGTTGTTGTCAATGATCTTCAAACAATCCTCTAGAGAGTTAATAGGAGGGTATAAATCTAACAAGTTACCAACCCAACACCATAAACTCTTGGCATACTTGCACTCAAAAAATAAATGATGTAGAGACTTAGTGTTGTTAAGATAGAGGCTGCTTGAACTTAGCATGTCATCTATTGGTAGTTTCCTATAAATCAGTCTCCAAAGCAACAGAGATTTTGAAGGAGGGACTGACCGATTCTAAATCGAGTTACCCTCAAGAAATGGCTTGGTGATTTCTATAAAGGTGGGAGTAAGCATCTTTTATAATGAGAATTTCATTCTCAGTACCAAGCCATACCTTTCTTAGTGCGTGAGACACTTTTAGTGAGGAGAGAAAGAGAGAATAATAAAGGAAATAAAGATTATATTATTCACTTGTTTTTACAAATAAGAATACACACTATGACTGTTTATATACAACCCTAATTGGACTTGGGGTTACACAACTTGGATTATCTTTAAATATTAAATCTAATCAAATCTAATCTAATATTTCAACACACACCCTTAATCCAAGTTTTTGAACCTTGTTGCCCCAAAACTTTCCTTCTTGGCGATGCTTTTATCTGGCTTAGGCGCCGCATTCAATCACGTACCATTGAACTTTACATTGCATTTGCATATCAGACATTTCATTTAATGAAGCATCTGAGATTCAAGAGTTCAGTGGTTATGCAATATCAAGGTACAGTGGTAGAGGTGTATATATCCAATAAAGTCTAATTCTTCTGGTTATTCTTTTTCAAGAAGTAAAGAGTGTGGGATTTGGGTTGTAAGTTGTCAGGATTTCTCATCCATAGGGCTTGAGCTTATGAACCCCGCATCAACTGAGGTTCATTGGATTTTCCTAGTAATACTATCTCAAGCATCATTTCTTCAACTTCTAATGTTGATCTTCATCCAAAGGGTTTCTTTTAGCTTGTTATTCTACAAAGTCGGGAACAAATTTTTCTCTTGAAGAGTTTGAAGTTTCCTTTGTGGTTTATATGTCAAAGTATTTTTTCTGTGCTGTAAGACTTATCTTCCTCTAGGGAATTTCTCAAGGGTATTAGCTTTGCATTTTCAAATTTAGATGTTTGTGGATGGAATTGCTGAATTTTTGGGCCACGACACGAGATATAAATTTGTGGGTTCATTCTTGATCATGGAAATCTCATCATTGTTAGGGGTTCATTGAAGTTGCAAGTAGATTTGGTTTTTTCATTAAGAATTGAAGTTAATTTGGAATCATTGTTTGGTTGATATTTGATCTTACCTGATCAGACTTGGACCATCACGACTGGCTCCGAGCGGAAGTTGAGTGAGATGGGGGGGGGGGGTACCTGCAAGGCACTCTGATGCTAAAGTGAGTGATGGTACGAGCAGGCAAAAAAGTGCATGTATGGGTAAGAGAATCAATACCTGACCCTCTAGGAACAAAGGGTATTTTATATCCCCCAGCGTGGGGCCAAGGTCCCTTCATTGGGCCGACCAGAACTGGCCCAATAAAGGAACTTCCAAGTTCTACGTGTGTAGTGGGGACCCGCACGTGGTCTCCTTCCTGGTGATGCTCTGCGAGAAATGAGGAGGGACGAAGACGCGGTCTTTCCGGAGTTCAGGTGACTTGGTAACGATCAGAGTCTGTCCTACGAGGACGGTGCTCGAGCTGGGCTTGAGCTGGAATTCCCCGTGGTTGAGGACACCATGTTCGCAGGCAACGGCGGGCACGTCTGCCATTATGGTTGGGCGCACGCTCCTTGAAGAGTTGCTTGGATTGGGCCTTCGTTCTTGCTTTTGGGCCAGGGCGGGCCCAGTCCAGAACAGGAGCCCCCCAAGTCTTGGCTCCTGGAGCAGGAGTTATGACTTGACCTCAGCTCGCCTTTGCCACGGGGTCTGATGTCCGGCCCAGGATATTTGCTTCCCCGCGACTGCTCGAGAAGATTCTCATGAGTTGCGCTCGTAGCGTAATCCTTGTCGATGCGTGCTCGAGGGATTCCTCGCAGGATGTGTTTGTTGAGTACACGGGGCAACCCTTGGGAACCGTGACGCCACCCGAGCGAGAGTAGGGCCATCATTTCCTAGGGGAGTAGGCGTCGAGGAGGGGAAGTTCGTGGTTCCCCGGGGTGACGTTTCGTATTCCACGTCATACCTATAAATAGGATTCTTGGGTCCCATAATTCGTTTTTCCTCTTCACGCTTCTCCTTCTTCCTCTGCCTTTGCCTCCGCTGTTTCTCTACAACTTCACAAAATTACCGTACCTTCCGCCGTTGATTTCCTCCGCCGATGCCGTACCTTCTTCCTAACTTCCAATTAAGCGTTTATCCCTCCTATTTTTCTCCGTTGTAGGTAATTTTTCCGTTATTTGGATGTTAGAAACCCACATCTGGGATTAGAGCCCGGTACATTCATGTTTGTGCCCAACGCATTCATGTTTGTGCCCGGTATATTCATGTTTTAGGTATGTGACTCGCGGTGCTGCCTGGGACCTTCATGGTTTTGGGCATATAATTCTATGATATTGCCTGGTAAACCCATAGTCCTAGGTTTAGGATTCATGATATTGCCCGTTACATCCGTAGTTTAGGTTGGCGTACCCATGGCTGGTCGGGACGTTGGCCCATTAGGAAGTATGTAGGACAACTCGTCGTGGCACCTTAGCATCAGGGAGGCGGAACCAGAATCTTGTTCGAGTCCTCAATGTTTTAACGCGCACGGAGTGTGTCTTGGCTTGTCGTGCCCTACTTCCCGTCAGTTATGGCGAGCATATGGATTGGCTCTCGAATCTCACCGGTTTCCTGTGCTTTGCAGGTAAATGGCTGACGAACCGGAGTCTTCGGGGCGTAACGAGGTCGAGGACCAGAGTGCCGAGGAGAATGTAACCCTAGTTGACACCGTTGATGATCCTTCGCTGGATTGGGTGGGTGCCGAGCCCCGAGGGATTACCTCGGCATATGGTCGGTGTGATCGGTGGGAATGAGAACTGACTGTTTTGGAATGCTGGTTCGTGTTTGCGTTTGTTTTCGCAAAATGTCGCGGTAAGCAAGAGTCGCCACCGTCTTTTATTTTATCCAATAAGGAAAGGACAAAAGCACAGAAAAATTCCTTTTCGAGATTGTTTCTCGGGTTCGGGAGGTAGATTATAGAAAGGGAAGGTGTTAGCATCCTTTCTATCCGTGGTTATCCACGGGCTCTTAGGTACTTGCTCACTATGTTTTCAAAAGTTTGCTTTTCTTTGTGTTTGTGGGTTTTGAAAAGAATTTTGTTTTTGAAGAGAGTGTAAGTGCGAAAAGTTTTGTTTTGTTTTTAAAATGAGCAAGTACTTAAGAACCTCTACCTACTCAAAAAGGAATTAAACTGTGCAAATGTCCTTTAGACAATGCTATCCCACTATTGAGGAGTAAGTAGCACCGTCGTTGGAGTTTTCGGGTCAATTCGGTTTAAGGGACGTGTGGTCACTAAAGCAATGTTAGGACGCCTTAGTGGTAACCCTAATGTCTTAGATCATTTTTATCGAGGCAACCATTTCGAGGCAACTTTGATCTTTGGACAGGAGGGCGACCTCTAAGACTTCCTATACTCAATGACCACGTTTGAGGCAAACAAGTGAGGCGTACCCTAAGAGTGACATGTGCGAGTGTGTCAATTTTCAGTTTATATTATCTTTGTACATGTTATGGTGAGCTACGGTTGATTTAAAGGTTAATCTTGTCATGCAATCCTAGTTAGCATACATCTAAACAGTTAATATATGTACAAGAATTTAAAGTGCGGGAATTGTAAATCCTACGCTATTACAAAGCTTCGGGGAGAGGGATTATTTACATGTCCAAAAATTGGGGGAATAAAAGCAGTAAAGTGTAAAAGTCTTAGTCAAGCTATCACAAACCAGTAGGCAGTTATAATAAAATAAACGCGCGCGAATCTGAAAATAACCTCTAAAAATCCTAAGAATAAAATCTTTTTGTTGTTTTATTTTATTTTTGGAAAATGACCTAAATCTACTTAATTTTAGTTTTGAGAAAATGATCTAAATCTATTTAATTTTAGTTTTTTTTTTTTAAAAAGTTAAGATAATTAAAAGATTAATTAACAAAGTTAATTTAATAGAAAAGAAAAAAAACTAGCCTAATGTTTTTGTGTTTTTATTTTTATTTTTATTGATTTTATGTTGATTAAAAAAAAGAATAAAATGGTCAAAATAAGGATAAAAAACGAAGGAAACAGGCAACAAATAAAAAAAGCATAATTCTGGAGGCCTGGGTCGAAAGAGGTGTGGGTTGTCTTTCGACCCAGTGAAGAGGCTTGATCGAAGGTGCATGAGGGGCTGCACTTTTGGGGGTATTTAATCTGGATATGTCATCCTTCGATCTGGAAATCATGGATCCAGTTCGAAGCTAAGCTGCTAAGCTTCGAAACTCTGAATAGGATTCTGAGAATATCTTTCCTGCAAAATGAAACAAATGTTAAAGGTCCAGGGGGGACTTTACCCCCCCTGATTCGAATCTCCTCCCAATTTTGATTCTTCCTCAACGTGAATCTGCTGAATCTGGGCCTGGGTTTGTTTTATTCTGAGGTTCGGAGGGGAAACTCAGATCGTACCCAAGTAATGGCACGATCTCACCTTTGCACTTCAACTTACATGCAACACAATTAGTAATAACAAAAAATACATATGCAATGTGTATTTAAATGCCATGAAGGTGCAATTTTGGTTTTGCAAACCCTTACCAATTGAAGATGTATGATCTGTGGCTCTGGGTGTGGAGTTGTTCGCTGGATGGCTGTTTTGGCTTGGATGAAAATGCTGATAACCTTTGGTGGGTTATGGGCAGCGTATCTCTAAATCTTTCCTGTTTCTTTTCTCTATTTTTTTCTCTGTGTTTTTTCGTCCTCTGTAATGTGCCACTGGCCCTTGTATTTATAAGAGTGTGGGGGTTTAGTAACGGCAAGAGACAGCCAATTAAACAGGCCATTAAAGCCATGAGACAAGAATCAGACACATTAAAATATTTCCTTTTTTGAAATATTCGTGTCTCTTGAATGAACCTGGACACTTTTGAATTTCGAATGCCTTTAGGACCTGCTCTTCGATTGGTCCTAAGTTGCCTCCTTCGAATGGACTTCTTCTGCTTTGACTGCTTGATTTGAAAAGAGTCACTCTGGTCGAATCAGCTTTTGTTGAGTAGAAAAGGCAAGAATCTGGCCTTTAACTCAGGAATTAAATCCACAATCAGCATTTAATTATTTCTATGTTTGTAAGGGAAACATGCCATTTTCTCATGTTCAGTGTACCTGGACATGTTTTTTTTGAGTGCCCTCTTGATGGCCTCTTTCGAATAGCCTGGAAGGAGTTCTTCAAATGGTCCTTGTCCAAACATCAATCGAAGGGTATTTATTGAAATTCCAATCGAAAGGCTTTGTTAACAGGCCAATCGAAAGGTGTTGTTCATGCTAATCGAAGGACATGGTTAACATGTCTGTCGAAGCTGTCTTGATACAATGCTAAATCGAAGGATCCCTTGGCATGCCAATTGAAAGGCTTGGCCCAGGGTGCCAAACGAAAAGGTCTTTCAGAATTCTAATCGAAGGGCTTTGACATAATGCCAATCGAAGTGCTTATCCATAATGCCAATCAAAGTGCTTGTCCATAATGCCAATCGAAGTGCTTGTCCATGCCAATCGAAAGGCTCCTTCAGAATACCAATCGAAGGGTCTTTCAGAATGCCAATCGAAGGGTCTTTCAGAATGCCAATTGAAAGGCTCTTTCAGAATACCAGTCGAAGGGTCTTTCAGAATGCCAATCGAAGGGTCTTTCAGAATGCCAATCAAAAAGTACTTAAAGCACCACTCAAAAAATTTCTTTTTCCTTAGGCAAGGGTTTGTGATCAACCATGCAGGGGGAAGACTTTGGAAAACATGAGAGGGAAAATTTTAGGGTGCAACAGTTGCCCCTGTTCAATTTTCTTAAACCTGAGGATATAGATTGGTTTTCGAGCCTTTCGTGATCCGAAGGTGGAAGATAATTGAACACTAGAGTGCCCAGAAATTTGCACTCGCATTGTGTAATATCAACATTGTGACATCGGGAATGGGCTTACAGATGCCATTTGGAGATTATTGGTAGGAGGATGGGCTTATAGATGCCATCTACAGGAGTGTCGATCGCATAAGAGATTCCTTAGCGAGAACTTGCATACTTGTTGTTTGTAGAAGATTCCGCTGGGGAAGTCTAACTTTGTTGATATTTAGGAACCTGCCTGTACTTCAACTGAGAGAATGCTTCAGCTGAGTTTTAAGAACCTGTTCATAATTCAATTGGGGGGAAACATCTTCATCAAGATCTAGGAATTGTCTTGTGCTCAATGGAGTATACCGCTGAGGTTATAGAACTTGTCCACACTATGACGGAGGAGAACATCAAGATCTAGGAACTGACTCGTGCTCAATGGAGTATACTGTTGAGGCTATAGTACTCGTCCACAGTATGACGTAGGGAAACATCTTCATCAAGATCTAGGAACTGTCTCGTGCCCACTGGGAGTATACCGCTGAGGTTATAGAACTTGTCCACACTATGACAGAGGAGAACATCAAGATCTAGGAACTGACTCGTGCTCAATGGAGTATACCATTGAGGTTATTGTACTCGTCCATACTATGACGTAAGGAAACATCTTCATCAAGATCTAGGAATTGTGCCCACCGGGAGTATACCGTTGAGGTTATAGAACTTGTCCACACTATGGCGTAGGAAAACATCAAGATCTAGGAATTGTCTCGTGCTCAAAGGAGTATACCGTTGAGGTTATAGTACTCGTCCACACTATGACGTAGGGAAACATCTTCATCAAGATCTAGGAACTATCTCGTGCTCACCGGGAGTATACCGTTGAGGTTATAGAACTCGTCCATACTATGACGGAGGAAAACATCAAGATCTAGGAACTCACTCGTGCTCAAAGGAGTATACCGTTGAGGTTATAGTACTCGTACACACTATGACGTAGGGAAACATCTTCATCAAGATCTAGGAACTGTCTCGTGCTCACCGGGAGTATACCGTTGAGGTTATAGAACTCGTCCACACTATGACGGAGGAAACTGTCGAGATTGAGAACCTTATCTGAAATTCAACCGATGATAATTCAATTGAGATTTAAGAACTGGTCAGATCTTCGACTAAGCTGAGAACTTTAACTGTATCTTTCCTGAAAGGTAAAGGTCAGTCATATGCAATGCATGATATGGATCAGGCAATGATGTTCTCAAAATAAATGAGATTGTATTCGTATGATGCGTATATGCATGTATCATGATGTATGGGAATGTGATGTTTTAGTTGGGGAAAATAAATCCCGGAGCTGCTGGAGAATAGAGTCGAGTTCTTCGTTTCCGCTGGGGATGGTGAACGAAGATGATTGTGAGAATAAACCTGCAGGAGAGGATGACTCTGTTGGGGAATAAACTGGATGAAGAGATTACTCTGAGGGGAATTACTCTGTGGGGAAGAGATGTTCTGTTGATGATTTTAATGATAATTCCATTGGGGATTCCATTGATAAGCTTTGTTGGGGATAGATTACCGTTGCTGGTGATATTGAACCTGTTGAGGATAGAAGTCTTGCTGGGGGGAAAGAAAGAACTTTGTTGGGGATAATCTTTCCTTTGCCATTTGTTGAGGATAACCCAATTAGGTTCTTGTGAGGATAACCTTCTGAATTTGGCTGGGGAGACTTATTTTGTACTCTGCAGGGGATAAGCTTCCAGAATCTACTGGGTAAGATGATTTAATCCTGGCGGGGAAGCTTTTTTTAGACTGCACTGGGGAAATGGCTCCAATGGGGGTATCTTGTATTCCGCTGGGGAACATTCTTATACTCCGTTGAGGAATATTAAGACTATCGGGGATACTCTTATACTTGCTGGAGAATATTCTTATACTCCACTGAGGAATATTAAGACCTTCTGGGGATACCAAGCCTTTTTGGGCTGATGGTAGATCCACTCTGCTTGGGAAGAGTCTTACTGATTTGTTCATGGTTGCAAGTCTCAGTGGGGAGAGCTACCATTACTATTTTTATTCTACGGGGAGTGAAAGTATCTTAGCCATATTCTTCAGCTGAATATATCTTGGTACCTTGGTGGACAGAGCAACTAGACAGCTCGGACAATTCTTATTGCCCCTATTTCTGATATTACTAGTAACTCATCTTTCGTTTCGCATGTAAGTATTTATGTTCAGCAGTTAACGTCAAATGCATATATCAAAAATGAACATTGGACGTTCTTTGCAAAACAAAACAGATAAAGGAAAAACAGTTTGAAATTTGTTTGAAAATGAATTTGTATTGATTTTGAAGTTTGGCCTGTAAATAGGCGTTTTGTACAAGAGGTTGACGTCCTAGTAAGAGAACGCCGCCGAACAAAATAGAATTTATACAATTTGTGAAAAGAAAACAAAACAGCTATGTGAATAGTCCCACTGGGTTCCAGCTCTGCTATTGCCTTTATATCTTCAAGCATCTCATCACTTTGCTGCTTAGTTGAAGATGAATCTGATTGACTGGCGTCGTCCGAGCCTGATAGTTGATACCAGAGTCCGGATGCGAGGTGATCCGATGAGACATAGTGTTACTCTTTAATCCCTAACTTTTTCCTGGACCGCCCTTTCGGGTTTTCAGTCCACCGAGATACCCATTTTTACCCAAGCCGCCTTTTCAGGTTTTCGACTTGCCGGGTGTACAAATTTTTTTTATTTTCATCCCTTATTTTTTCCCGAACCCTTTTGGTTCGCCGGGAAGCCCTTATTTTTGCCTATGCCAGTCAACCTAGCGGGTCTTTGATTATGCGTAGTATCTTTTTACTATGTCTGCATTGACGGGGTGAGGAAGGTCGTCACCATCCATGGTGGTTAGAATCATCGCTCCCCCTGAGAAGATGTTCTTAACCACAAATGGCCCTTCGTAAGTAGGGGTCCATTTTCCCCTGGGATCACCTTGAGGTGGAATAATGCGCTTGATTACCAGGTCTCCGACTTGATACTCTTGTCATATGACTTTCTTGTTAAATGCCTTGATCATTCGTTTTTGGTACGTCTGACCATGACAAATAGCAGTAAGTCTCTTTTCATCGATTAGACTCAATTGATCAAGTCGGGTCTGGATCCAGTCGTCTTCGCTCAAACCTGCATCCTTCATGATCTGAAGAGAGGGTATCTGAACTTCAACGGGCAAGACTGCCTCCATGCCATAAACCAAGGAATAGGGTGTTGCCCCTGTTGACGTCCGTGCTAAGGTACGGTACCCATGAAGAGCAAATGGTAACATCTCGTGCCAGTCTTTGTAGTTCACTGTCATCTTCTGCACAATTTTCTTAATGTTCTTATTAGCTGCTTCTACAGCCCCATTCATCTTCGGCCGGTAGGGAGAAGAGTTATGATGCTGTATCTTGAATTGCTCGTAGAGCTCAGTGATCATCTTGTTATTAAGATTGGTACCATTGTTCGTAATGATCCTCTCTGGTACACCGTATCGACAGATCAGGTTGTGCCGAATGAACCGTGCCACGACGTTCTTGGTTACCGTAGCAAAGGAAGCTGCTTCAACCCACTTCATAAAGTAATCAATCGCTACCAGGATGAAACGATGCCTGTTGGATGCCGTAGGTCTGATCTCGCCGATCATATCAATGCCCCACATTGAAAAAGGCCAAGGTGCCGTCAAAACATTCAGAGGAATTGGAGGAATATACACCTTATCAGCATAGACCTGGCACTTGTGACATGTCCGAGAATGCTGATAATAGTCGGCTTCCATTGTGGACCAGTAATATCCTGCCCGAAGGATTTTCTTTGCCATGGTATGTCCACTGGAATGAGT
Organism: Vicia faba; assembly: GCA_948472305.1. Lineage (NCBI taxonomy): Eukaryota > Viridiplantae > Streptophyta > Magnoliopsida > Fabales > Fabaceae > Vicia > Vicia faba. Next base: position 1,527,638,903 of record OX451737.1, read on the forward strand.
TCCGAAAGTACCTTCATGCAGCTCTGCCATAATCCTTTCTGCTTCAATTTTATCCACGCAACGCAGTAAGGTTGAATCATGGTTACGTTTGTAAAGAATGCCATTGCTGATGAAGAACTTTGCCGCGGACCTTCTCAGAAACTTCTTGTCATTAACAGATGCACCCTCGGGGTATTCTTGAGCTTCAAGGTACCTCTTCACTTCATGATACCAAGGTTTTTCTATTACCTCTTCGGTCTCAAGATCACAGCAATGTGCAGGTTCATCCAATTTCCAAATGATGATTCGGGGAGCCTCGTTGTCCCACTTGACTTTGAACATAGAAGACATCGTAGCTAACGCGTCCGCCAACTGATTCTCCTCTCTTGGGAAGTGTTCAAAGGTTATCTCCTCGAAATGGGGAAGCAACATCAATACATACTCCTTGTAAGGAATAAGATTTGGGTGTTTCGTATCCCACTCTCCTTTGATCTAACTGATCACGAGAGCGGAATCTCCAAAGACACTCAGAAACTTAATCCTTAGGTCAATTGCAGCTCGAAGACCCATAATGCAGGCTTCATACTCTGCCATATTGTTGGCGCAGTTGAAACATAGTCGGGCGGTAAACGGAGTATGAGAGCCTTTAGGAGATATGATCACAGCGCCAATACCATTACCCAAAGAGTTTGAAGCTCCATCAAAGTACATAGACCATCGGGATCCTTCCTCAGGTCCTTCATCCGGTCCAGGTGTCTCACAATCAGTCACTACCATGATATTCTCGTCTGGAAATTCAAACTTCATAGACTGGTAATCATCCACTGCCTGATGTGCCAAATGGTCTGCCAATACACTTCCCTTGATTGCTTTTTGAGTCGTGTACTGGATGTCATATTCAGTTAAGATCATCTGCCATCTTGCTATTCTTTCGGACAATGCAGGCTTTTCGAAGATATACTTGATTGGGTCCATCTTTGAAATCAACAAAGTAGTGTGAGTCAACATATACTGTCTCAGCCGGCGAGCGGCCCATGCCAAAGCGCAGCAAGTTTTCTCGAGCAGTGAGTATCGGGTCTCACAGTCGGTAAACTTTTTGCTAAGGTACTAAATAGCATGCTCTTTTCGGCCAGACTCGTCATGCTGCCCCAGCACACACCCCATTGAGTTGTCAAGTACTGTCAAGTATAAAATCAAAGGTCTCCCTTCAACTGGTGGCATAAGAATAGGTGGCTCCTGGAGATACTCTGATTCTTTCGAAAGCGGCCGGGCATTCATTGTTCCAACGTACCACTTGATCTTTATTCATTAGCTTGAAGATTGGCTCACAAGTAGCAGTTAGGTGCGAGATGAATCGGGCAATGTAGTTCAGACGTCCTAGAAAGCCTCTGACCTCTTTCTCTATCTTGGGAGCTAGCATCTCTTGTATAGCTTTCACCTTGGCAGGGTCCACTTGAATACCTTTGTCGCTCACGACGAAACCTAGCAGTTTGCCAGACCTCACCCCGAAGGTGACCTTGTTCGGGTTCAACCTCAGTTTGTACAACTTCAACCGGTCAAACAGCTTCTGTAGATGGTCAAGGTGTTCCTCCTCAGTTTGGGACCTCGCAATCATGTTGTCGACGTATACTTCAATCTCATGATGGATCATGTCATGAAACAAAGCAACCATGGCACGCTGATATGTTGCCCCAGCATTTTTCAACCCAAAAGGCATGACCTTGTAACAAAAGTTACCCCACTGAGTAACAAAAGTGGTCTTCTCCATGTCTTCGGGAGCCATCTTGATTTGATTATATCCAGAGAAACCGTCCATGAAGGAGAATACCTTGTGCTGAGCAGTATTGTCAACCAGAACGTCGATGTGAGGCAGAGGGAATTCATCCTTAGGGCTTTCCCTGTTCAAATCCCTGTAGTCAACACACATTCGGACCTTACCATCCTTCTTCGGTACCGGAACCACATTGGCAACCCACTGAGGGTAAGAAGTTACTGCTAGAAAACTGGCGTCAAACTGTTTCATAACTTCGGCCTTGATTTTCTCATACATCTCTGGACGCATACGGCGAACCTTCTGTTTTACCGGAGGACAATCTTCCTTGGTAGGCAGGCGATGAACCACAATGTCGGTATCCAACCCAGGCATATCTTCGTAAGACCAGGCAAAGATTTCCATGTAGTCATGCAGCATTTGAATCAACCGTTGTTTCACACTAAGCTCCAGATTTGCACCGATCTTGACTTCCTTTTTGTCTGTCTCAGTACCCAGATTCATTGTTTCTACTAGCTCTTCATGTGGCTGAATGGCCCTCTCTTCCTGGAGTAGCAGTCTTGCAAGTTCACCAGGCACTTCGCAATCATCTTCACCTTCGTCTTCGGCTAAGTTGATCGAATTTTCAAAGTCATAACTGGAAGTAGCAGAGTCGTTACCAGTGAGATCCAGAGTGGATTGAGACCTGTATATGTGAGTGTGTGTAAAATAGTTGTTTTGCAATATATAATAAAGAAAGACAAAGAGCACAAAATTTGAAATGCAAAACGTCCAATGCTTTTATTAATGATATATGAAAGTGGCACACAAAAGCCCTCACAAGTGAAGCCACGGTGCCCCGGGTAAGACACCGGGACATAAAGTTTTACAATATTGTCTGTTACAAATTCAAAACAAAGAGTTCATTACTGGGTAACAAAAGTAATAGGGATGAAGTCCTTTGCCGTCCAGTTGCTTGGTCCACCGTTGGTCGTAGGATAGATCCAGCTGTCGAATACAGACTCCTCTACGTCATCTTCGATGGCATTTACTCCCGAGTTGCTGATGAACACAGGAGGTCTTCCAATCCTTGCACTTCGAACAACCCTTTGAGCTTCTGTAGTGAAACCCAAACCAAACTTGTTAGTCTTCTGAGTGAAATCAGGAAGTCGGCCCCAATTTGCATACTCACCCTTCTCAATAACAGCCCGGGCATCTTTTAAGGAAGCCATCTTCATAGGAGAATCTTCAATCACAGTCTCAGCCGATGCCAACGTCTGAGGAACCTCTTTAAAGTGTTGAAATGGGGTCTCAATGAACTCCCCATCCATCTCTACGTACCGGAACGAGTTGAGGTGGCTGACCATGTATTCCTCCTCCCCTTGTACTGTCATAATCTTCCCTCTGACCGGGTATTTCAACTTCTGGTGGAGCGTTGAGGTTACGGCTCCAGCTTTGTGGATCCATGGACGACCCAGCAAACAAGAATAGGATGGCCGAATGTCCATCATGTAGAATGTAGAATTGAAGACCTGAGAACCAACCTTGATTGGATATCAACCTCACTGTGATCGGTGGATCTGGAACTGACTGTTTAACGCTGGTTCGCGAAATGTCGCGGAAGCAAGAGTCGCCACCGTCTTTTATTTTCTCCAAATGGAAAGGACAAAAGCACAGAAAAATTCCTTAAAGAGATTGCTCTCGGTTCGGGAGGTAGGTTATAGAAAGGGAAGGTGTTAGCACCCTTTCTATCCATGGTTATCCATGGGCTCTTAGATACTTGCTCAATGTGTTTTCAAAATTGTTTGTTTGCTTTTCAATGTGGGCTTAAAAAAAGTTTCTTTGAAAAATTTCAGTTCGACTCGTACGTCAGAGTGTTTGAAAAGTTTGCTTTGAAAGCTTTTGAAAAGTGTCAGTGTGAAAAGTCTTTTTGAGTTTGTTTTGAGATTAGAGCAAGTATCCTTGAGAACCTACCTACCCTAAGGAATTCGTCTGTGTAGATGTCCTTTAAAGTAGTGCCATCCCACCATTGAGAGGTAGGTAGCACCACCGTTGGAGGTGTTCGGGTCAATTCGATTTTAGGGACATGGTGATCACCAGAGCAATGGGAAGACCCCTTAGAAGCTACCCTCATGCCAGGTTCCCGGATCATGAGGACTTACTAAGACGTCCTCTACTCGACGATCACCTTTCGAAAGGCAACAGTGAGGCGTACCCTAGGGGTGGTGTGTGCGAATTGTGTGTCATGTTTCAGTTATTTGTCTTGTCATGTTTGTTGTGATCTACGCTTGGTTTTAATTAAGACATTCATTCTTGCATGCATATTTAACAGTTATAAAGTTTGCAAAAATAAATCTAAGACTATTACAAATGGCGCGGGTCCACATCGCCAAAATTAAACCGGACCCGATTTGACGGAAAATAAATAAAGCGGAAAAATAAAGTGCGAAAAGTAAAGTTACATGGCTTTGGGGGAGATACAAAATTATAATAAATGACATAACATAAATGCGCAAAATAAAATAATTAAAAACAATGGGCGTTGGACCCTTTTACAAAAATATTAAAGTTAATGAATTAATTAAGGAGGAATTAAAATTAAAATTAAATGAAAATGGTATTTTTGTGTTTTTTAGATTTAATGAGAAAAAGGAGGTAATTGAAATTAAATTAAAAGGCAAACCCTAATTCTAATATTTTTATTTATCATGAAAGAATTAAAATATAATCTACATTAAACCCTAATTTATTTATGTACAATTTTTAATTTATGAAAATAAATAACTAATATTATTATTCTAAAAAAAAAGGAAAAATTAAAAAGAAAATAAAAAGTTATTAAACCTAAACTCTATTTTTTTGGATTTTAGTTATGAAAAATATTTAGTAAACCTAAATTAAAGCTAAATAATTTATTTATGAAAATAATTATAATATTAATATTTATTATTTTTTGGTCTTTTCTGATTTTTGAATGTTTTTATATTTTATAAAAAAAATAATTACTGAATTAAAACAACAAATAAATAAAATAAGAATTAAAAGGATACAAGGAAAATAAATGGCATTAGCAAACCAGGGTGGGGTGTAGTCCCAAAATTGGAGGTTCAGGCCTGGAATTTTGGCCCATCAAGCTTTGAATTTCGCTGACTTTTGGATCATGTGTGACACGTTGACTAGGCGTAGGTGTTCCTTGGTTCTGTAGCCCTTGATCTGTACGTGTTAGATGCGTGTATGGTCTGATCTGGATGGAACATGGTAGTCCCTAACGCCAGCGTTGCATAGGAACCTGCGTTGAAAAATATTATGGAAATTGCCAGACCTGGGACTTGAACCCAGGTCTTTAACGTTGCCAGCATAAACACTTAACCATTGGACCAGGCGCTTTCAATTTAACATATAATAACGCATAAACATAATAAATAAAACATGGTGTTAGTGGATGAAAAACGCGCGAATTTCAAAAGAGCCAATGACCATTGGACACGAGGTCATCTTCCTCAATTTTCCTGAAACCATAAAACAAGGGCCACGGTTTTTCATGCGTGGGTTTAGGCAGCCTTCAAAGAAATAGCGAATAGCGCTATGGTGATCAGAAATTAGGCGCGAGGGTCAATCTTTCTTCGTCTTGAGGTACTGAATCCAACCATGGCATTCATGAGTCCTAATTTTTCCTCTACGCAAAATCCCCAATTCAGAAAACCTGCAACCCTAATATTTGACAATGGCGAAAACGCATATATGGCACAAAAACACAATTGGACATGTTGGTTAGCTTAGAAACATCATTATAAGCAAGAATCCATAAAGAAAAATGCAAAAGGATGCTTGATTTATGCTATGCGATTTCAAGAATTTTGCTTCACAGTTTGACTTATGGATACCAATTCAGGGCGTTCTGGTTGATGTTAGTGATTGAGAATCGTTCAATGATGTCTCAGGATGATGATGGAACAGGAATTGGGGCTTGAATCGACCTAAAAACTAGTTTTCAGTTTTTGTTTTCTTGGAGATTTTTTCAAGTTTGTATGTGGTTTCTGAGCGCAGCTTGCAGTCTCTTTGGCTTAGGGTCATGATCTAGGTTATGTAAGGAAGCAATTAGGTTAAGAAAATTGGATCAAATCCAAGGCAATAATTGTTTTGAGTATTTGATTTGTTAAGGATCTTTTCCAATCTTTTTCTCATGTATTTTGTATCAAATCTGATCAATTAGCACCAAATCTTTCCCTATTAACATGTGCACGAATTATAGAAGCCAAATCATGCATAAAAAGATTTTTTTAGGTTAGGTTTATATTTTTCATGTATTAAAATGATTTAAATGAATTAATATTAATATAAATTCAAATAAATAATTAAAAAATATGAAAATACTTCCCTTTGGGCCTAATGGTCGTGCATAGGCTTGGCATGAAGAAACTTGGAAGAAAAATGGGCCCATTTGCATTTTTAGGTCATTTGAACCATTGTTGACTTTTCAAAATTCCCAAAAATTTCCCAACTTTCACAAGGCATAACTTTCTCAATTTTTAAGCTTTTCACATGTTCTTGGACATTTTGGAAAGGTCTTTGAGTCCTTTAACCAATGCCTTTGGTCCCATGTCATTTTTATTTACCAATCTCAAGTTATGGCCTTTGACTTAAAGTCCCTTTTTGTTGACTTTTGAAAATGACCTATAATGTTGAAATTGATAACTTTTTGTGAGAGCATTTCTTGGACTTGGAATATGAAGATGAGTTGTAGGAAATGTCTTTCTCTTCAAAATGAGCTTTGGATGGAATTTTTCTGATAATCCATGTGAAAGTTATGCCCTGGTCAATTTCAGTTGACTTTTTCAGCTGTCCAAATATAGCAACTTTTGCATCTTTGATGATTTCTGAGCCAAATTTTGAGAATCATGATCAAGCATTGATCAAATGATGTTTGTGGCTTCAAAATGATATGTTGACCAAAAATTTGAACTTTTGACTGCCAAATGACCATTTTGCCCCTACAGTTGACTGTAGTGCAATCTAGGGTTTTGACTGTGCAATTTTGAGCTGAATGCCTTGAAACTTGACATGAGTATACTTGACCATCTTTGTGAGCATATGAGACTTGATTGGGCCTTTGAAACCTTCAATTTCTTGATCAGAACTCAAACCCTAGTTTTGACTGTATAGGAGACAGTTGAGCTGCACAACCCTTGGGGAATTTTGTGACCTTGACTTGACAAATCTTGGAGAATATGGGAGGGCAAATTTTGGGGTACAACAGTTGCCCCTGTTCAATCTTCTTAGACCTGAGGATGCATATTGGCTGGCGTGCCTTTCGTAATCCGAGGGTAGAAGATGATTGGACACTAGAGTGCCCAGAAATTTGCGCTCACATAGTAGCAGTGATGATGGGGGAATGGGCTTATAGATGCCATTTGGTGATTGCTGGATAGGGTGATGGGCTTATAGATGCCATCTGGATGTTGATCGCGTAGGAGATTCCTTAGCGAGAACCTGCATACCTGCAAAAGAGACAATGAGTACCTGACACGTTGCAGGAGCTGATTTTAGATGCTTGGTATAGATGTGTCCTGACTGGTTACAGGAGCTGAATCTGGAGCTTCAAACGCTGATGAATGAACCAGGGATGGTTACTACCTTAGCATGAATGGTAAGAGAACCTTGGGCGACTTTAACTTCAACAACGCTCGTTGAGAAAAATCTTGGGTGTCTTTAACTTCAACAACGCTTGTTGAGAAAAACCTTGGGTGTCTTCTACTGGAATAAGAATCAGGGAGATCTTAGGGTCGATCTGACTGAACCAGAGAGGCCTTTGACTGGATAAGCATCAGGAAAATCTTAGGGTCGATTTAACTGAACCGGACAAGGTCTTGAAACATCTTCAACTGGATAAGCATCAGGGAGATCTTAGGGTCGATCTGACTGAACCAAGAGAAGGCCTTTGACTGGATAAGCATCAGGAAAATCTTAGGGTCGATTTAACTGAACCGGTCTAGGTCTTGAAACATCTTCAACTGGATAAGCATCAGGGAGATCTTAGGGTCGATCTGACTGAACCAAGAGAAGGCCTTTGACTGGATAAGCATCAGGAAAATCTTAGGGTCGATTTAACTGAACCGGTCTAGGTCTTGAAACATCTTCAACTGGATAAGCATCAGGGAGATCTTAGGGTCGATCTAACTGAACCAAGAGAAGGCCTTTGACTGGATAAGCATCAGGAAAATCTTAGGGTCGATTTAACTGAACCGGTCTAGGTCTTGAAACATCTTCAACTGGATAAGTATCAGGGAGATCTTAGGGTCGATCTGACTGAACCAGAGAAGGCCTTTGACTGGATAAGCATCAGGAAAATCTTAGGGTCGATTTAACTGAACCGGTCTAGGTCTTGAAATATGGTTTGAGAATTTCAACTGCATCTTTCCTGAAAGGTAAAAGTCAGTCATATGCAATGCATGATATGGATCAAGCAATGATGTTCTCAACATAAATGAGATTCGTATGATATGATGCAGTGCGTTATGCATGCTATGATGATGTATATGAAGTTTTATGTATGTTTTCGTCTAGGAAAGTGAATCCTTGACGGGTGCCGGGAAGTTGTATCCTGGGCTGACGTTGAAGAATAGATTTTGCTTCCGCTGGGGATGATAACTGCAAGAATACCGATAGGAGAAGATAACTCCGTTGAGGAATAAACTTGGCAAATGGAAGATTCTGCGGGGAGAAAAAATACTCTAGCGACCATGCTGGGAAGCAATACTCTGTGGGGATAGAGATGCTTTGCTGAATGTTGATAGTAACTTGCTGAGGATACCCTTGTTATTGGAAGTGTGAATAGACCTCGCTGGGGGTAAGAAGATTATGCCGATGACGATCTTTCCGAGGCTTTTGGCTGAGGATAACCCAGTTATATCCTATTGAGGAAATAACTCTTTAAATAAAGCCGGACGACGCGTTCGTGCTCTGCGAGGGGATAAGCTTCCAGAATCTACTGGGGATAAGCTTATTGCTTGGGGATATGATTTCCAACTTTCCTGGGGAACTTGGGTTGGACTCTTCTGGGGGAGGTTTGATATGCTAGGGAAATGATTCCTTTGAATGTTGGTATGCCGCCGGGGAACAATCTTTAGACCAAGACTGCCGGGAATGCTTGTATATTGCTGCTGGGGAAGTACCTGATATCTACGGGAGGATACTCAATTTCCTTTGATATTTGATGATAACTTGGAGGAGAATGTATTGTTTTGTTGAACCACTCTCTGGGGATTTAGTATGTACTGGTCGTGTTCTTTAGCTGAACCTACCTTGGTACCTTGGAGGATAGAACAATTAGACTGCTCAGACAACTCTTTATTGCCCCTGTTTCTAGTGTCACCTGCAATTAATTCCTTTGTTTCGTATGCAAATATTTATGAGTTAGCAAATTATTGTCAATGCATACATCACAAATTGAACCTTGGACGTTCTTCGCAAAACGAAACAGAAAAAGAAAAACACTTGGGCACGTTTAACTGAAAATATATTTGTATTGATTTTGAATGGCCTGAAAATAGGCGTTTTGTGTACAAGAGGCTGACGTCCTAGTAAGAGGTACGTCGCCGATCAAAAGAGTTTATACAAGTTTTGTACAAACGAAAATAAAACAGCTGTGTGAAAGATGAATGATCCACTGGGTTTCAACTCTGCTATTGCCTTTATAACTCCGAGCGTCTCATCACTTGATGACCTTGGTTGAAGGTGAAGCTGACTGATCGATGCTGTTTGAGCTTGATGCAGATACTGGATTCTGGATGCAAAGTGACCAATGAGACATAGTATTACGCTTTTATCCCTAATTTTTGCCTGGACCGCCCTTTCGGGTTTTCAGTCCACCGGGATACCCATTTTTGCCCAAGCCGCCTTTTCAGGTTTTCGACTTGCCGGGTGTACAGATTTTTTCATTTTCATCCCTACATTTTGCCCGAACCCTTTTGGTTCGACGGGAAGCCCTAATTTTTGCCTAGGCATGTCAGCCTAGCGGGTCTTTTTTCATGCGTAGTATTTTTTAACTATGTCTGCATTGGCGGGGTGAGGAAGGTCGTCACCATCCATATTGGTTAATATCATTGCTCCTCCTGAGAACACATGCTTAACCACAAATGGCCCTTCGTATGTAGGGGTCCATTTGCCCCTTGGATCACTCTGAGGAAGGATGATTCTCTTGATAACCAGATCCCCAACTTGATATTCCTGTGGTCTGACCTTCTTGTTAAATGCCCTGATCATTCGTTTCTGATACGTCTGACCATGACAGATAGCAGCAAGTCTCTTTTCGTCAATGAGATTGAGTTGGTCAAGTCGTGTCTGGATCCAATCATCTTCGTTCAGATTTGCATCCTTCATTATCCGGAGAGAGGGAATTTGTACCTCGATTGGCAAGACTGCCTCCATGCCATAAACCAGAGAGAACGGAGTTGCCCCGGTTGACGTCCTAGCTGAGGTACGGTACCCATGCAGAGCGAACGGTAACATCTCGTGCCAATCTTTGTAAGTTACTGTCATTTTTTGCACGATCTTCTTGATGTTCTTGTTAGCTGCTTCTACAGCCCCATTCATCTTCGGTCTGTAAGGAGAAGAATTGTGGTGCTGTATCTTGAACTGTTCGCAAAGCTCAGCAATCATCTTATTGTTCAGATTGGTACCGTTGTCTGTAATTATTCGCTCAGGGACGCCGTATCGACAGATCAGGTTGTGCCGAATGAACCGTGCCACAACAGTCTTGGTTACTGTAGCATAGGAGGCTGCCTCGACCCACTTCGTAAAATAGTCGATCGCCACTAGGATGAAGCGATGTCCATTGGATGCCGTAGGTTTGATCTCGCCGATCATGTATATGCCCCACATGGCAAATGGCCAAGGCGCAGTCAGAACATTCAGGGGAACCGGAGGAACATGCACTTTATCTGCATAGATCTGACACTTGTGGCATGTCCTGGAGTGTTGGTAACAGTCGGCTTCCATGGTGGACCAGTAATATCCTGCCCGTAGGATTTTCTTAGCCATAGTGCGCCCACTGGAATGCGTACCAAAGGTCCCTTCATGTAGCTCTTCCATGATTCTTTCCGCCTCAGTTTTGTCCACACAACGCAGTAAGGTTGAATCATGGTTTCGCTTGTACAAGATGCCGTTGCTTAGGAAGAATTTGGCTGCAAACCTCCTCAGGAATTTCTTGTCGTTGACAGAGGCACCTTCAGGGTATTCCTGAGCTTCCAGATATCTCTTCACCTCGTGGTACCAAGGCTTCTCAGTTACCATTTCAGTTTCGAGATCACAACAGTATGTCGGTTCGTCCAGTTTCCAGATGATGATCCGGGGAGCTTCATTATCCCATTTGACCTTGAACATTGAAGACATTGTAGCTAACGCGTCCGCTAACTGATTCTCTTCTCTTGGAAAGTGTTCAAAGGTTATCTCTGTAAAGTGGGGGATCAGGGTCAACACACATTCTCTATAAGGAATCAGGTTTGGATGTTTCGTATCCCACTCTCCTTTGATCTGATTGATCACAAGAGCGGAATCTCCGAAAACACTTAGAAATTTGATCCTTAGGTCAATCGCAGCTTGAAGACCCATGATACACGCCTCATACTCCGCCATGTTGTTGGTACAGTTGAAACATAGCCGGGCAGTGAGTGGAGTATGAGTACCTTGTGGAGATATGATTATGGCGCCGATACCATTTCCCAAAGCATTAGAGGCCCCGTCAAAGTGCATAGACCATCGGGATCCTGGTTCAGGTCCTTCATCCGGTCCAGGTACTTCACAGTCAGTTACTATCATAATGCTTTCATCCGGAAACTCGAAGTTCATTGATTGGTAGTCATCTACAGCTTGATGAGCTAAGTGGTCTGCCAATACACTCCCCCTGATGGCTTTCTGGGTTGTATATTGAATGTCGTATTCCGTCAAGATCATTTGCCATCTTGCAATTCTCCCAGACAGAGCAGGCTTTTCGAATATGTACTTAATAGGATCCATCTTTGAGATCAACAAGGTAGTATGAGTCAGCATATACTGTCTCAGCCGGCGAGCAGCCCATACCAAAGCGCAGCAAGTTTTCTCAAGCAGTGAGTATCGGGTCTCACAGTCGGTAAACTTTTTGCTAAGGTAATAAATGGCATGCTCTTTTCGGCCAGACTCGTCATGCTGCCCCAGCACACACCCCATTGAGTTGTCCAGCACTGTCAGATATAGTATCAGAGGTCTCCCTTCAACCGGTGGCATAAGGATAGGTGGTTCTTGGAGATACTCTTTAATTCTGTCGAAGGCAGCCTGACATTCATCGTTCCAACGTACTACCTGATCTTTCTTCAACAGCTTGAAGATTGGCTCACAGGTAGCAGTCAGATGAGAGATGAATCGAGCGATGTAATTCAGGCGTCCTAAAAAGCCTCTGACCTCCTTTTCTGTCTTAGGAACTAGCATCTCTTGAATAGCTTTAACCTTAGCAGGGTCCACTTGAATACCTTTATCACTGACCACGAAGCCTAACAACTTCCCAGATCTTACCCCGAAGGTGCACTTGTTCGGGTTCAACCTCAGCTTGTACAGTTTCAACCGATCGAACAACTTCTGTAGATGATCTAGGTGCTCTTCCTCAGTCTGGGACCTAGCGATCATGTCGTCTACATACACTTCTATCTCGTGATGGATCATATCGTGAAATAAGGCAACCATGGCACGTTGGTAGGTTGCCCCAGCATTCTTTAATCCAAAAGGCATGACCTTGTAGCAGAAGGTTCCCCACTGAGTAACAAATGTAGTCTTTTCCATGTCTTCAGGTGCCATCTTGATCTGATTGTAGCCTGAAAAGCCATCCATGAAAGAGAATACTTTGTGTTGGGCTGTATTATCAACAAGGACATCAATGTGAGGTAAGGGAAAGTCATCCTTGGGGCTGGCCCTGTTCAGATCCCTGTAGTCGACACACATTCTGACCTTACCATCCTTCTTAGGTACCGGCACCACATTAGCAACCCACTGAGGGTAAGAAGTTACTGCAAGGAACCCGGCATCAAACTGTTTCATGACCTCGGCCTTAATCTTCTCGGACATCTCTGGACGCATCCGACGAACCTTTTGTTTAACTGGAGGGCAGTCTTCCCTAGTCGGCAAATGATGGACAACAATATCGGTATCCAACCCGGGCATGTCTTCGTAGGACCAAGCAAAGATCTCCATATAGTCATGTAACATCTTGGTTAACCGTTGCTTCACGCTGAGCTCTAGGTTGGCACCAATCTTTACCTCTTTTCTATCTGCCTCAGTACCCAGGTTTATGGTTTCCACTGGCTCTTCATGGGGTTGAATTGCCCTCTCTTCCTGAAGCAACAGTCTAGCAAGCTCGCCAGGCACTTCGCAATCATCTTCACCTTCGTCTTCGGCTAAGTTGATCGGATTTTCGAAGTCATAATTGGCAGTAGCAGAGCTGTTATCAGTGAGATCCAGAGTGGATTGGAACCTGTATGAGTGAGTGTGTGTGTAAATACAGCTGTTTTGAAAATTATGTAAAGGAAAAGAAAGACAGAAAAGGAACACAATATTTGCAATGCAAAAAATACGTCCAAGATTTTCATTCATGATGTATAAAATGACAGTTCGTATGCCCTCACAAATAGAACCACGGTGCCTCGGGTAAGACACCGGGCCATAGAGTTTATCATTGTTTATTACAAAAATAACAAAACATGGGAATTCATTACTGTGTCACAAAGGTAACAGGGGTATGGTCCTTTGCACTCCAATTGTTCAATCCTTCTTCGACCGTCGGATAAATCCAGCTGTTGAATTCGGCTTCGTCCACTTCAAGGTCTTCCCCGACAGCATTCACTTCTGAACCTTTAATAAATACCGGAGGCCTTCCGATCTTCTCTTTCCTCATAGCTCTCTGCCCTTCTGAGGTGAAACCCAGCCCAAGTTTATCAGTCTTCTGGGTGAAGTCTGGAAGTCTGCCCCAGTTGACACATTCACCCTTCTGCACCACAGCCCTGGCATCCTTTAGGGAAGCCATCTTCAAAGGACCACCTGCTTCTGCTGTTTCTGCTGCGATTGGAAACACCTCCTCGAAATGCTGAAAGGGGGTTTCAATAAACTCCCCATCCATCTCAATGTATCTGAACGAGTTCAGGTGACTCACCATATATTCTTCCTCACCTTGCACGGTGACAATCTTCCCTCTGACGGGGTACTTCAGCTTTTGATGCAAGGTAGAGGTCACTGCCCCAGCCTTATGTATCCAGGGTCGACCCAGCAGACAAGAGTAAGATGGACGGATGTCCATCACATAAAAAGTGGAGTCGAACACCTGAGAGCCCACACGAATCGGAATGTCCACCTCCCCATGGACCATCCGCTTTGAACCATCAAAGGCCCTGACAATGATGTTGCTGGGTTTCAAATCCAGGCCTTCACAATCTAGACGATCCAGAGCCTTCTTGGGTAGCACATTCAAAGATGACCCAGTATCAACCAACACATGTGCCAAGGTGGTGCCTCTGCATTCGATTGAGACATGCAGAGCATCATTATGATCTTTCCCCTTTGCGGTCAAATCAGCATCGGAGAAACCCAAGCCATTGTCTGCCGTTAGACTTGCCACGCAATCGGTGAACTGGACTGCAGAGGTTTCATGTGGCACATGAGCTGTCTTGAGGAATGAGATGAGGGCCTTTGCATGGGCCTCAGAGCACAGCAGTAAAGAGAGCATGGAGATTTTGGAGGGTGTATGCCCCAATTATTCCACAACATTAAAATCGCTCTTCTTTATAATCTTTAAAATCTCCTCCATCTCTTGTGGGGAGGCCTCAGCAGCTATGGGTATGGGTACCTCCATCCGGGCAGGCTCAGTTTCAATTCCTTTGCCCCGAGCATTGGATGACTCGGCAGCAGGAGAAAGGATCGGATCAGCAGCAGGAACAACAACTTGATCAGCAACGGGAGTAGGTGTACTTGCAGGAATTATCAGGAGCGGTCTTCGGGCAGCAGGTGGCGCAATGTCAGGCGAGAAGAGCCTGCCACTGCGGGTAACTTTGGCCGGGCCAGTGATGTCACAGATGCTGGCGCCAGCGTTGAGCTCTTGTTTAACTCCGTTTATATATACATCTGCCCCATAGTGCCAAGGGACAGCTTTGTTGGATACATAGGGCAGGGGCCCAGGAACAGTGATAGTAACAGGTGCAACGGTCAGAATTTGGACAGGCTTCTTCTGGAGAGCCGGGATCGGATTGTTGAAGATAGTCACCACAGAAACTTCTTCTATTGGAGCCAAACGAACAGCAGACTTCTTGAATAGAATCTCCTTGCTATCCATTAAGCTTTGGATGCCTAACTTTAGCAAGGGACAACCGGATGGGGACACAACACAGAACAGGCAACCCTCACTACAACCCGGAAATAAACCGGCCTGCAGTAGGTTCTTCTTAACGATCTTTAGAGGAGTGGCTAGATCATTCACAGAAACAGCATAGACGTCTTCATCAACAGCATTTACCCCGTGCTGAGGCATGGGGGCAGTGACTACATTTGGCTTTGCTGGCGCTTCGAATTGTATCTCCTTAGCATCGATAAGGTCTTGCACCTTATTCTTTAATGCCCAGCAGTCATCAGTAGAGTGCCCCGGGCTTTCTGAATGGTAAGCACAACGAGCGTTCGGGTTGTACTTGGGAGATGTTGTATTTGGGAACTTTGGCGCCTCCCTGACAGTCACTAAATTAGTTGCGAGTAACTGCGGCAGGATCTGCGACAAAGTCATGCCTAGGCGGGTGAATTCTCTCCGGGGTCTTTCCACCTTCTGAGTATTGTTTAGCCGGGGAGCGGCAGCAGGCTTAGCAATCATGACCGCACTGACAGATTGGCGGTGTTCATTTCTCTCTGATCTCCTAGAACCATACACGGCACTAGACTCCTTTTTGAAGGGTTTCTTCTCTGAACTAGATGAGGCACCCTTTGCAATCTTCCCAGACTTCAACCCAGCTTCAACCCTTTCTCCAGTCAAGATCAAATCAGTGAAACCAGCAGAAGAATTCCCAATGAGGTGATTGAAAAACGGCCCAGATAGGGTCCCCAAGAACATGTCAACCAGCTCCCGATCAGTCAACGGTGGCTGCACCCTGCCAGCCAGGTCTCTCCATTTCTGAGCGTACTCCTTAAAACCTTCGCTTGCACCTAACGCCATACCCTGGAGTTGGGTACGTGTGGGGGCAAGGTCGGCATTATACTGATACTGCTTGTAGAAAGCAGTAGCCAGCTCCTCCCAGTTACGAACTTTGGTCCCATCCAGCTGATAGAACCATTCGAGATGAGTCCCTGAAAGACTCTCCTGGAAGAAGTGGATCCATAGATTCTTGTCCGCAGAGTACGGCTGAATTTTCCGAACATAGGACCTTAGGTGCAGCTTGGGACAAGACGCCCCGTCATACTTTGAGAAGGATGGTGCTTTGAATTTATGCGGGATAATTACACCAGTCGACAAACCCAGATCTCCGAAATCCAGCCCAGGTGCCTGTTGCACCTCCATAGCCTTCAACCTGTCCTCCAGTTGTTTGTACCTGTCATCTGCAGGAGGGTACTGCTCCTCATCAAAATCTGTCTCGTTGTCGGAGACGACCGGACTAGGAACCTTTACTTCTGCCTGAGAAGGACTCCTGCCAACAGAAGAACCAGCCTCTTCATGGTGCAGAGTATTACCCAACCTTCGGCCCGAGTTGAACAGAACAATTCTTCTCTTCTTCTTCTTCTCCTTCTTCAGGAGCATAGTCTTCAGTTCTTCTTGGCCTTTAGCTAGACCCATGATTAGTTCTTGAAACTGCGCATTCTGCGCCTGGAGGGCCTTGATTGATGTCTCCGTTGATTCAGATCCAGGATTCATGATGCTGAAATAAACAGCGAAGAACTGTAAGCAACCTGAAAAAGGGAAAAAACATGCTATGCACATGATGTATGAAATGCGTATGTAATGCATTCAAGGGTTCGAAAGTTCAAATTGGTTATAGACAAGAAAAGAACACACGTTATCATTAAAGAAATCATTGTTTAATACATCAAGGCCTCATGGGCAAAAAAGTACAAAAATCAAGTCAATCCCAAAATACACTGCGCATCCTTTTCGGAGCTATGTAGGTGTTGAGGTTCCTCTCCTCATGCAACAGACGGGTGAGCTCCAAAACCTTCTTTTCACTGGCATGCAGACTAGTCTCAAGAGAATTCCTTTCCTCCTTAAGCTGGATCCAGCTCTTCTGCATCTCTTCCCAGGATGTGGGCATATCAGGGTGCTGAATAACATGAGACACTTCCCCTTCCAAGACAGGTTCTTTGATTACTGGAAGCATGTGAGGATAAGGCATCACTAACTTCTGGGAGCGGGCGCGTACCCACTTGAGATAAGGCTCCAAAGGGATGGAGTTCCGGTGCCCCAGTGTCTTGCTGTCTATCCTACTAGGCATCCTCCAGGCTCTGATAAATCTCTGACGAAGTCCTTGAGTATCATGGTCGAAGTCAAAAACTATGTCAGGAATTAGCATGTCATGAGGACCGTCCCTCCGAGCATAACCAAACTGTCTCCAAGCCAGGCATGGGCTATAAGTAATACCTCCTCTGATTCCAAGTAAAGGAACATTAGGGTACTCCCCACAATGATCAATGATAGTGACATCTCCTCTGGACCTAGGACACCAATGTATATCTGCATGCGTGAGAGTCATCAATCGTTGTGACCATCTCAAACCCCGCTCATTCTTCAGGACTGATTGGGGAAGGTGCGAAATAAACCACCTTCCCAGGAGAGGAGTGCAACACATAAGGACACCTCTTTTTCTCATGGTTCGAGTGTAACATGAGTGAAGGATGTCCCCCAGCAATATAGGTATAGGATTCCTGGACATAAAGATCTGAACGGCACTGATATCAATGAGCTGATCTGGGTTAGGGAACAACACCAAACCATAAACAAGGAGGGCCACAACCTCTTCAAAAGCTTGCAAGTCAAGGGAGTTCCAACATTCAAGGGCCTTTTCAAACAGAAACCTGGCTAAGAACCCTTTGATACCACTTCTGACTTCCCAATGTCCCTTGAGGTCAGATGACTGTAGGTGCAAGGCTTTAGCAATCTCCTCAAGCTTAGGTTCCTTTTCTGTACCGTTGAAGGGTAGCTGATCAAGGATAGGGATCTTCAGGAGTCGGGAGAACTCCTCCAATGTAGGTACCAACTGATAGTCCAAGAAGGTAAAACAGTGATGCAGAGGGTCAAAGAATTGGAACAAGACCTTAATCATATCTTCCTCAATGTTGGTGTTGACCAAGCTGATGAGGCTTCCATGCCTGTCACTGAATGAAGAGTTCTCGGGAATCCTGGATATAAGTTCCTTAAGCTGAGGAGGGATCCTTACAAGATTGACCTGAATTGTCTTTCTACGAGCAGTTTCCATGTCCTACAAAACAAGAACAAAGATGAAAATCCGAACCCCTGAAATGGTTAGTCAATGCATATGATGCTGGATGATGTCATGATGCTATGATTAAACACACCACAGATATTTACAAAGACAAACATGTAAGGCACACAAGGCACACCAGACAAGCCCTTAAGGTTTAAGGCCAGCATGGGGTCTGGGTAGTACCCTCTTGAAGTTGGTGGGTTCAACCTGTCCTAATCAAAGTAACCGGGTTCTAAGGTTCCCAATATCACGGGATTGCTTTCATTGTTCATCGTTTCGATTTAGCCACTGAACTGGCGACCGAAATATTCCAGGAAAGCAACCCTCAATTGAGCGTAGTATCGAGTATCAACCAACCTCGGACTGCACCAAAGTCAGTTATCTCACTACCCTAAAGAGGCCAAGATAGTTCAATTAAGGTTCCTAAGGTCTGTTGATGCTTCACGACACCACGCGGAGGCCCCGTACTCTCCTTGACTGAACTCAAGGGTTACCGGTACACACCAAAGTGCCACATCAACGTAGCAGACTGTTTCAACCATGTCGGTATACCCCGCACAGTTCCCTCACAGCCTTGTTGCCACTTTCTAAGAAAGGTATCCCCCAGATCCGGGTTTAGGATCTATAGAACTCCCAAGCAACCCACAATTTAAAGCACACAATGAAAACAATTGAAAACATAGTTATAAGCTAGCTCTAAGGTACACCCCACTTTAAGTTTGGTCCCCAGCAGAGTCGCCAGTTCTGTGATCGGTGGATCTGGAACTGACTGTTTAACGCTGGTTCGCGAAATGTCGCGGAAGCAAGAGTCGCCACCGTCTTTTATTTTCTCCAAATGGAAAGGACAAAAGCACAGAAAAATTCCTTAAAGAGATTGCTCTCGGTTCGGGAGGTAGGTTATAGAAAGGGAAGGTGTTAGCACCCTTTCTATCCATGGTTATCCATGGGCTCTTAGATACTTGCTCAATGTGTTTTCAAAATTGTTTGTTTGCTTTTCAATGTGGGCTTAAAAAAAGTTTCTTTGAAAAATTTCAGTTCGACTCGTACGTCAGAGTGTTTGAAAAGTTTGCTTTGAAAGCTTTTGAAAAGTGTCAGTGTGAAAAGTCTTTTTGAGTTTGTTTTGAGATTAGAGCAAGTATCCTTGAGAACCTACCTACCCTAAGGAATTCGTCTGTGTAGATGTCCTTTAAAGTAGTGCCATCCCACCATTGAGAGGTAGGTAGCACCACCGTTGGAGGTGTTCGGGTCAATTCGATTTTAGGGACATGGTGATCACCAGAGCAATGGGAAGACCCCTTAGAAGCTACCCTCATGCCAGGTTCCCGGATCATGAGGACTTACTAAGACGTCCTCTACTCGACGATCACCTTTCGAAAGGCAACAGTGAGGCGTACCCTAGGGGTGGTGTGTGCGAATTGTGTGTCATGTTTCAGTTATTTGTCTTGTCATGTTTGTTGTGATCTACGCTTGGTTTTAATTAAGACATTCATTCTTGCATGCATATTTAACAGTTATAAAGTTTGCAAAAATAAATCTAAGACTATTACAAATGGCGCGGGTCCACATCGCCAAAATTAAACCGGACCCGATTTGACGGAAAATAAATAAAGCGGAAAAATAAAGTGCGAAAAGTAAAGTTACATGGCTTTGGGGGAGATACAAAATTATAATAAATGACATAACATAAATGCGCAAAATAAAATAATTAAAAACAATGGGCGTTGGACCCTTTTACAAAAATATTAAAGTTAATGAATTAATTAAGGAGGAATTAAAATTAAAATTAAATGAAAATGGTATTTTTGTGTTTTTTAGATTTAATGAGAAAAAGGAGGTAATTGAAATTAAATTAAAAGGCAAACCCTAATTCTAATATTTTTATTTATCATGAAAGAATTAAAATATAATCTACATTAAACCCTAATTTATTTATGTACAATTTTTAATTTATGAAAATAAATAACTAATATTATTATTCTAAAAAAAAAGGAAAAATTAAAAAGAAAATAAAAAGTTATTAAACCTAAACTCTATTTTTTTGGATTTTAGTTATGAAAAATATTTAGTAAACCTAAATTAAAGCTAAATAATTTATTTATGAAAATAATTATAATATTAATATTTATTATTTTTTGGTCTTTTCTGATTTTTGAATGTTTTTATATTTTATAAAAAAAATAATTACTGAATTAAAACAACAAATAAATAAAATAAGAATTAAAAGGATACAAGGAAAATAAATGGCATTAGCAAACCAGGGTGGGGTGTAGTCCCAAAATTGGAGGTTCAGGCCTGGAATTTTGGCCCATCAAGCTTTGAATTTCGCTGACTTTTGGATCATGTGTGACACGTTGACTAGGCGTAGGTGTTCCTTGGTTCTGTAGCCCTTGATCTGTACGTGTTAGATGCGTGTATGGTCTGATCTGGATGGAACATGGTAGTCCCTAACGCCAGCGTTGCATAGGAACCTGCGTTGAAAAATATTATGGAAATTGCCAGACCTGGGACTTGAACCCAGGTCTTTAACGTTGCCAGCATAAACACTTAACCATTGGACCAGGCGCTTTCAATTTAACATATAATAACGCATAAACATAATAAATAAAACATGGTGTTAGTGGATGAAAAACGCGCGAATTTCAAAAGAGCCAATGACCATTGGACACGAGGTCATCTTCCTCAATTTTCCTGAAACCATAAAACAAGGGCCACGGTTTTTCATGCGTGGGTTTAGGCAGCCTTCAAAGAAATAGCGAATAGCGCTATGGTGATCAGAAATTAGGCGCGAGGGTCAATCTTTCTTCGTCTTGAGGTACTGAATCCAACCATGGCATTCATGAGTCCTAATTTTTCCTCTACGCAAAATCCCCAATTCAGAAAACCTGTAACCCTAATATTTGACAATGGCGAAAACGCATATATGGCACAAAAACACAATTGGACATGTTGGTTAGCTTAGAAACATCATTATAAGCAAGAATCCATAAAGAAAAATGCAAAAGGATGCTTGATTTATGCTATGCGATTTCAAGAATTTTGCTTCACAGTTTGACTTATGGATACCAATTCAGGGCGTTCTGGTTGATGTTAGTGATTGAGAATCGTTCAATGATGTCTCAGGATGATGATGGAACAGGAATTGGGGCTTGAATCGACCTAAAAACTAGTTTTCAGTTTTTGTTTTCTTGGAGATTTTTTCAAGTTTGTATGTGGTTTCTGAGCGCAGCTTGCAGTCTCTTTGGCTTAGGGTCATGATCTAGGTTATGTAAGGAAGCAATTAGGTTAAGAAAATTGGATCAAATCCAAGGCAATAATTGTTTTGAGTATTTGATTTGTTAAGGATCTTTTCCAATCTTTTTCTCATGTATTTTGTATCAAATCTGATCAATTAGCACCAAATCTTTCCCTATTAACATGTGCACGAATTATAGAAGCCAAATCATGCATAAAAAGATTTTTTTAGGTTAGGTTTATATTTTTCATGTATTAAAATGATTTAAATGAATTAATATTAATATAAATTCAAATAAATAATTAAAAAATATGAAAATACTTCCCTTTGGGCCTAATGGTCGTGCATAGGCTTGGCATGAAGAAACTTGGAAGAAAAATGGGCCCATTTGCATTTTTAGGTCATTTGAACCATTGTTGACTTTTCAAAATTCCCAAAAATTTCCCAACTTTCACAAGGCATAACTTGCTCAATTTTTAAGCTTTTCACATGTTCTTGGACATTTTGGAAAGGTCTTTGAGTCCTTTAACCAATGCCTTTGGTACCATGTCATTTTTATTTACCAATCTCAAGTTATGGCCTTTGACTTAAAGTCCCTTTTTGTTGACTTTTGAAAATGACCTATAATGTTGAAATTGATAACTTTTTGTGAGAGCATTTCTTGGACTTGGAATATGAAGATGAGTTGTAGGAAATGTCTTTCTCTTCAAAATGAGCTTTGGATGGAATTTTTCTGATAATCCATGTGAAAGTTATGCCCTGGTCAATTTCAGTTGACTTTTTCAGCTGTCCAAATATAGCAACTTTTGCATCTTTGATGATTTCTGAGCCAAATTTTGAGAATCATGATCAAGCATTGATCAAATGATGTTTGTGGCTTCAAAATGATATGTTGACCAAAAATTTGAACTTTTGACTGCCAAATGACCATTTTGCCCCTACAGTTGACTGTAGTGCAATCTAGGGTTTTGACTGTGCAATTTTGAGCTGAATGCCTTGAAACTTGACATGAGTATACTTGACCATCTTTGTGAGCATATGAGACTTGATTGGGCCTTTGAAACCTTCAATTTCTTGATCAGAACTCAAACCCTAGTTTTGACTGTATAGGAGACAGTTGAGCTGCACAACCCTTGGGGAATTTTGTGACCTTGACTTGACAAATCTTGGAGAATATGGGAGGGCAAATTTTGGGGTACAACACTCACCATGCACCATCCTTTTAGACCCATCAAAGGCCAGGACAACAATGTTACTTGGCTTTAGCTCCAAACCTTCGCAATCCAGCCTGTCTAGAGCTTTCTTTGGCAAGACGTTCAATGAGGAACCAGTGTCAACTAACACATGTGCAAGAGTAGTGCCCCTGCATTAAATGGATACATGCAGGGCATCATTATGGTTCTTCCCTTTAGCAGTCAGATCAACATCGGAGAAACCTAAACCGTTATCAGTAGTTAAATTGGCCACACAATCCGTAAACTGATCAGCTGATGTCTCTTGTGGTACGTGGGCCGTCTTCAGGAAGGTAATCAGAGCCTTGGCATGGGCCTCTGAACACAACAACAGTGATAACATAGAAATCTTGGATGGGGTTTGCCCCAGTTGCTCAACTACATTATAATCACTCTTCTTAATAATCTTCAGAATCTCTTCCATCTCCTGTTTGGAAGCTTCAACAGTGATTGTCTTTGGCGCCTCCATCTGGGTAGGCATATCAGTGGCGATCCCTTTGCCCCGAGCGTTAGATGACTCAGCGACAGGGGTAGGAATAGGAACTTGATCAGGAATGGAAGTAGGTACACTTGCAGGTGAAATGACAACAGGTCTTCGGGCCGCTGGTGGAGCAATATCAGGTGAGAAAAGTCTACCGTTGCGGGTGACTTTAGCAGGTCCAGTAACGTTGCTAACGCCGGTATCAACACTGAACTCTTGCTTAACTCCAAGAACATAAACATCTGCCCCATAGTGCCAAGGGACAACTTTGTCAGAGGTGTAGGGGATGGACCCCGGAACAGTGATGATTATGGGTGCGGTCTTCGGAACATATGTAATTCTAACAGGCGTCCTCGAGGGAGCCTTGGAAGAATTGTCGAAAATGGTAATGATGGCAACTTCTTCAGAATGAACGGATGGAACAGCAGTCTTCTCAAACAGAATCTCTTTACCATCCATTAGGTTTTGGATACCTGACTTCAGAGATGGTCAACCAGTAGGTAAAGCAGAACACATATGGCAACTTTCACCACAACCCAGAAATAAACCGGCTAGCAACAGGTTTTTCTTGATAGTCATCAGAGGGGTAACAATATCATCCACAAATACTACAAACAAGTCTTCCTCTACAGCATTTACTCCATGTTTGGGCATGGGAGCAGTCACAGCATTAGGCCTCTCGTGCGCCTCGAACTCAATCTCCTTTGCATCAATTAAGTCTTGCACCTTGTTCTTTAAAACCCAACACTCGTCCGTATTATACCCCAGGCTATCAGAGTGAAAAGCACAGCGGGCATTAGGGTTATACCTTGGTGACGTTGTATTTGAATTCTTTGGAGCTTCTTTTAGGGTCACCAGATTGGCCTTCAGCAACTGTGGCAGAATCTGAGACAAAGTCATGCTGAGACGAGTGAATTGCTTTCGAGGTCTCTCGTCCCTTTGTTGGTTGTGATGCTGAGGAGCACCGGCAGGTTTTGAAATAACAACCGCATTGACAGCTTGGCGGTGTTCAGATCTATTCTGTCTTCTTGAACTGTAGACAACACTGGACTCTTTCTTAAATGGCTTTTTCTCGGTGCCCGATGAGGCACCCTTCTGTATCTTCCCAGCCTTAATACCAGCTTCAATCCTCTCACCAGTCAAGATAAGGTCTATAAACCCGGCATAAGAGCTTCCAATCAAATGGTTAAAAAATGAACCATACAGGGTCCCCAAAAACATATCAACAAGTTCACGATCAGCTAAAGGTGGTTGCACCCTTCCGGCAAGGTCTCTCCATTTTTGAGCATACTCTTTAAATCCTTCACCCGTCCCTATTGACATACCCTGGAGTTGGGTACGCGTAGGAGCAAGGTCGGAGTTATACTGATACTGCCTATAGAACGCAGCAGCCAAATCCTCCCAGATGCGGATACTGGCTCCGTCCAACTGATAGAACCACTCAAGCTGAGTCCCTGAAAGACTATCTTGAAAGAAATGGATCCACAAGTTCTTATCAGCAGTGTAAGGTTGGATCTTCCTCACATATGACCGGAGGTGCATCTTTGGACAGGAAGCTCCGTCATACTTGGCAAAGGCAGGTGCCTTGAACTTATGGGGAATCACCACCCTAGATGATAGACCTAGATCTCCGAAGTCCAGACCGGGCACCTTCTGTATTTCCATAGCATTCAAACGGTCTTCCAACTGTTTGTACTTATCCTCAGCAGGAGGATACTGTTCTTCATCATAGTCTGTCTCGTTGTCGGAGACTTCAGGGCTAGGAGCCCTCCTTTCTTGTGTACTGTCTTTCCCTCCAGATGGGGTGGTCAAATCAACTTCACTCTGCAGCCCGTTTCCAAACCTGCGTCCAGTGTTGAACAGGATGGTCCTCTTTTTCTTCTTCTTCCTCTCTTTCAGAATCAGGGTCTTCAGGTCCTGCTGACCCTTAGCTAGGCTCATGACCAACTCTTGAAATTGGGCATTCTGGGCTTGGAGGGCCTTGATAGCTTGCTCAGTGGAAGGTTCAGTAGACATGATGATTGCTGAAATAAACAGCGAAAAAGATAAGAGACCTGTAAAAGGGTACCTGTTATGCATATGATGAATGATATGTTATTTATGTAATGCATTCAAGGGTTCAAAAATTCAAATTTGTTGCAGACAAAAAAGAACACACGTCATATTAAGAAGAAATTTGTTAGTACATAAATGCCCCATGGGCAAAATATTACAAAATTCTTAATGTAAAAAGACATTGCGCATCCTTTTTGGAGCGATGTAAGTGTTGAGGGTCTCCTCCTCGTGAAGTCGGCGGGTAAGCTCCAAAACTTTCTTCTCACTGGCATAGAAGTTGGCTTCAAAAGTATTCCGTTCTTCCTTGAGTTGGATCCAACTCTTTTGCATTTCTTCCCATGATGTTGGCTTGTCAGGATGTAGGATGGCGTATGGAACCTCTCCTTCCATAACAGGCTCTTTGATCAAGGGGAGAATGTGAGGATATGGCATCATAAGATTCTGGGAGCGGGTTCGTACCCACTTGAGGTAAGGCTCAAGGGGGATGGAATTCTTGTGCCCCAGTGTCTTACTATCCACCTTGTTAGGCATCCTCCAAGCTCTGATGAACCTTTGTCGAAGTCCTTGCGCATCGTTGTCGAATTCAAAAACTAGGTCAGGAATCAGCATGTCATGAGGGCCATCCCTCCGAGCATATCCAAATTGTCTCAAAGCTAGACAGGGGTTGTAGGTAATGCCTCCACTAATTCCAAGTAATGGAACATTAGGAAATTCTCCACAACAATCAATGATGGTGACATTTTCTCTGGACCGAGAACACCAATGTACATCAGAATGTGTGAGGGTCATCAATCGTTGTGACCACCTTAAACCCTACTCATTCTTCAAAACTGATTGTGGAAGGTGAGAAATAAACCACCTTGCTAGGAGAGGAGTACAACACACGAGAACACCTCTTTTCCTCATTGTTCGTGTGTAAAATGAGTGGAGGATGTCCCCAAGCAATGTAGGTATGGGATTCCTGGACATGAAAATCTTGACAGCATTCACATCTATAAGTTGATCAGGATTTGGGAACAAAACCAACCCATAGATAAGGAGTGCCACAATCTCTTCAAAGGCTTGTAGATCAAGAGAATTCCAGAATTCTTGTGCCTTCTCAAACAGAAACTTTGCCAAGAATCCCTTGATACCATTTCTGGTTTCCCAATGCCCCTTGACGTCGGATGGTTGCACGCGTAATGCTTGAGCAACATCTTCAAGTTTTGGTTCCTTTTCTGTACCGTTGTAGGGTAGTTGACTAAGAATAGGAATTCTCAGGAGTTGAGAGAATTCCTCCAAAGTAGGCACCAGTTGATAATCGGGGAATGTGAAACAGTGGTGTAGGGGGTCAAAGAACTGGAAGAGAACTTTCATCATGTCTTCTTCAATGTTGGTGTTGACCAAGCTGAGGAGTCTACCATGTCTTTCACTAAAGATAGAATTCTCGGGAATCCTGGATGTAAGCTCCTTGAGTTGAGGAGGGATCCTTACAAGGTTGACTTGAATTGTTTTCCTGCGGAGAGACTCCATGTCCTGCAAAACAAGAACAAAGATGAAGATTTAAACCCTTGAAATGGTTAGCGGATGCATATGATGCTTTATGATGTTCATGATGTATGCACAAACACATGTACAAGCAAGTCACACAAAAACCCTAGTTTCAGGCTTGCATGAGGTTTCATAGGTAAGTACCCTCTTGAGTGTAGTTGGCTCAAAACCTGTCCTATAAATAGTAACCGGGTTCTAAGGAGCTCAATATCATTGGATTGTTTTCTATGTTCATCGTTTTGGTTTAGCCACTGAAATAGCGACCAAAATATTCCAAGAAAACAATCCTCAATGAGTGTAGTATCGAGTATCTACCAACTTCGGACTGCACCAAAGTCGGTCATCTCACTACCCCTAAAAAAAGGCCAAGATGGTCAAGTAAGGTTCTAGGTCATTAGTGCTTAGTCACATCACTCAGCGGCCCCGTATTCTCTTTGATTGACTCAAAGGCTACCGGTACTCACAAATATGTCGCACTAATATAGATATTGCTTCAACCGTGTCGGTATACCCCGCACAGTTTCCACAACGTATTGCTATCTATGAATGTTTCCCAAATCCGGGTGAAGGATTTATAGAACTCCTGTACAAGCCCACAAAATTAAAAGCATACAAAGCAATACAATTGAAAACACAAGTGATCTAATCCTAAGGTACACCTCACTTATAAATATTCCCCAGCAGAGTCGCCAGTTCTGTGATCGGTGGGAATGAGAACTGACTGTTTTGGAATGCTGGTTCGCGTTTGCATTTGTTTTCGCAAAACGTCACGGTAAGCAAGAGTCGCCACCGTCTTTTATTTTATCCAACAAGGAAAGGACAAAAGCACAGAAAAATTCCTTTTCGAGATTGTTTCTCGGGTTCGGGAGGTAGATTATAGAAAGGGAAGGTGTTAGCACCCTTTCTATCCGTGGTTATCCACGGGCTCTTAGGTACTTGCTCACTATGTTTTCAAAAGTTTGCTTTTCTTTGTGTTTGTGGGTTTTGAAAAGAATTTTGTTTTTGAAGAGAGTGTAAGTGCGAAAAGTTTTGTTTTGTTTTTAAAATGAGCAAGTACTTAAGAACCTCTACCTACTCAAAAAGGAATTAAACTGTGCAAATGTCCTTTAGACAATGCTATCCCACTATTGAGGAGTAAGTAGCACCGTCGTTGGAGTTTTCGGGTCAATTCGGTTTAAGGGACGTGTGGTCACTAAAGCAATGTTAGGACGCCTTAGTGGTAACCCTAATGTCTTAGATCATTTTTATCGAGGCAACCATTTCGAGGCAACTTTGATCTTTGGACAGGAGGGCGACCTCTAAGACTTCCTATACTCAATGACCATGTTTGAGGCAAACAAGTGAGGCGTACCCTAAGAGTGACATGTGCGAGTGTGTCAATTTTCAGTTTATATTATCTTTGTACATGTTATGGTGAGCTACAGTTGATTTAAAGGTTAATCTTGTCATGCAATCCTAGTTAGCATACATCTAAACAGTTAATATATGTACAAGAATTTAAAGTGCGGGAATTGTAAATCCTACGCTATTACAAAGCTTCGGGGAGAGGGATTATTTACATGTCAAAAAATTGGGGGAATAAAAGCAGTAAAGTGTAAAAGTCTTAGTCAAGCTATCACAAACCAGTAGGCAGTTATAATAAAATAAACGTGCGCGAATCTGAAAATAACCTCTAAAAATCCTAAGAATAAAATCTTTTTGTTGTTTTATTTTATTTTGGGAAAATGACCTAAATCTACTTAATTTTAGTTTTGAGAAAATGATCTAAATCTATTTAATTTTAGTTTTTTTTTAAAAAAAGTTAAGATAATTAAAAGATTAATTAACAAAGTTAATTTAATAGAAAAGAAAAAAAACTAGCCTAATGTTTTTGTGTTTTTTTTTATTTTTATTGATTTTATGTTGATTAAAAAAAAGAATAAAATAGTCAAAATAAGGATAAAAAAACGAAGGAAACAGGCAGCAAATAAAAAAAAGTATAATTCTGGAGGCCTGGGTCGAAAGAGGTGTAGGCTGTCTTTCGACCCAGTGAAGAGGCTTGATCGAAGGTGCATGAGGGGCTGCACTTTTGGGGGTGTTCGATCTGGATATGTCATCCTTCGATCTGGAAATCATGGATACAGTTCGAAGCTAAGCTGCTAAGCTTCGAAACTCTGAACAGGATTCTGAGAATATCTTTCCTGCAAAATGAAACAAATGTTAAAGGTCCAGGGGGGACTTTACCCCCCTGATTCGAATCTCCTCCCAATTTTAATTCTTCCTCAACGTGAATCTGCTGAATCTGGGTCTGGGTTTGTTTTATTCTGAGGTTCGGAGGGGAAACTCAGATCGTACCCAAGTAATGGCACGATCTCACCTTTGCACTTCAGCTTACATGCAACACAATTAGTAATAACAAAAATACATATGCAATGTGTATTTAAATGCCATGAAGGTGCAATTTTGGTTTTGCAAACCCTTACCAATTTAAGATGTATGATCTGTGGCTCTGGGTGTGGAGCTGTTCGCTGGATGGCTGTTTTGGCTTGGATGAAAATGCTGATAACCTTTGGTGCGTTATGGGCAGCGTATCTCTAAATCTTTCCTATTTCTTTTCTCTATTTTTTTCTCTGTGTTTTTTCGTCCTCTGTAATGTGCCACTGGCCCTTGTATTTATAAGAGTGTGGGGGTTTAGTAACGGCAAGAGACAACCAATTAAACAGGCCATTAAAGCCATGAGACAAGAATCAGACACATTAAAATATTTCCTTTTTTGAAATATTCGTGTCTCTTGAATGAACCTGGACACTTTTGAATTTCGAATGCCTTCAGGCCCTGCTCTTCGATTGGTCCTAAGTTGCCTCCTTCGAATGGACTTCTTCTGCTTTGACTGCTTGATTTGAAAAGAGTCACTCTGGTCGAATCAGCTTTTGTTGAGTAGAAAAGGCAAGAATCTGGCCTTTAACTCAGGAATTAAATCCACAATCAACATTTAATTATTTCTATGTTTGTAAGGGAAACACGCCATTTTCTCATGTTTAGTGTACCTGGACATGTTTTTTTTTAGTGCCCTCTTGATGGCCTCTTTCGAATGGCCTGGAAGGAGTTCTTCAAATGGTCCTTGTCCAAACATCAATCGAAGGGTATTTATTGAAATTCCAATCGAAAGGTTTTGTTAACAGGCCAATCGAAAGGTGTTGTTCATGCTAATCGAAGGACATGGTTAACATGCCTGTCGAAGCTGTCTTGATACAATGCTAAATCGAAGGATCCCTTGGCATGCCAATTGAAAGGCTTGGCCCAGGGTGCCAAACGAAAAGGTCTTTCAGAATTCTAATCGAAGGGCATTGACATAATGCCAATCGAAGTGCTTGTCCATAATGCCAATCGAAGTGCTTGTCCATAATTCCAATCGAAGTGCTTGTCCATGCCAATCGAAAGGCTCCTTCAGAATACCAATCGAAGGGTCTTTCAGAATGCCAATCGAAGGGTTTTTCAGAATGCCAATCGAAAGGCTCCTTCAGAACACCAATTGAAGGGTCTTTCAGAATGCCAATCGAAGGGTCTTTCAGAATGCCAATCGAAAGGTACTTAAAGCACCACTCAAAAATTTTCTTTTTCCTTAGGCAAGGGTTTGTGATCAACCATGCAGGGGGAAGACTTTGAAAAACATGAGAGGGCAAATTTTGGGGTGCAACAGTCGGCATAGTCGGAGCCGCCTACACTATCGTCGAACACGGCGGTAGTCAACCGGGCTTCCAGAAGAACTTTGTTGTCACAAGGCCGTCTCTCGACGCGCGGATCTGTTCGGAGTTCTCTGAGTATGGTTTTCCCATGGACTTGGCCCCCTCGCAGCTTCACCCAAATTCGATCGTCTTTCTTCGGGCGTTCGAGATGACGTGTCGCTTCTTAAGGATCGGGGCGACCATTCCTCTCTTCTTCAGAGTATTTCACTTGCAACACCAGTCTCGAGGAGGCAGGCATAACTGGGTTTCCCTGAAACAGTCGAAGAGGCTGTTCAGGATGTACATGGATTCGGTCCGGGGTTTCAAGGACAAATGGTATGTCGTGCGGCCGATTACCCAGACTGCTCTGGATTCTATATATGAAGAGGAGACCAGAGTGGTCGACGAGAACGGGGAGCCTCTTATGGACGACGAGGGTCGCCCGGTGCTGGGGCGTGTATCCAAGTTCCCGTTTCATTGGTGCTCGCGCCATTACGAGCATGGTACCGGGCACTACCATACGCCCGCGAGAGGGATGAGTGCCGATGATGAGGAAGCCTACGGTACCCTTTGCAAGTATGTTGACAACTTCTTCCCTGCCCGGTGGGTTACGAGGGAGGGAAAAGACATTCTTGACGAGGAAGGTTACCCGACCTTCGAGGCCCGTCCTATAGATACCAAGGCGCTTGTCGAGTGCCAGTCCTACGGGCAGGCCGTGGACCTACTAGGTTGCTTTTTGTCTTATAGTTTTGTTCTAGTTTCTTTGTTTGCAACTTGCTCGTAACTAACCCGGGGTTTTTTTTCTTTGCAGGCAATATGTCCGGACGAAATGAGAGGCTTTTAAAGCTGACTCAGGACAAGAAAATAAATAGAAGGTTGGTGCGAGCTCCCCAAGCAAAGAGGATGGGACCGCCGACCAGTTCAGGTGACGCTTCCAGCGGGTCCCAAGGTTCCCCTGACGTCGAGCAGCCCCCTGAGCTGATAACGAGGAAGAGAAACCGGGTGGAGAACCAGTCGGAGGTCGGCGACGAGTCTGTCGCGGTGAGGGCCTTTGGCTTGCCCCCTGCTTTAAAGAGGAAGTTTTCTTCGAGGGGTTTCCCTTGACAGTGAGTGTTGAGGAGGCTGAGACCATCAGGAGGCTTGACAAGGAGAATCGGAGAAAACACCTGGCCGCCAGTATGGTCGAGATGGTCAAGATGGCCGAGATGGTCGTTGTCCTCGCTGAGGAGGGGTCGGACTCCTCTGACCGCATCAGGAAACTGGAGCTGGAAAAAGATGCCCTCGCCGCCGACTCTCGTAAGTTGAAGGCTGCTCTGGAGCGATCTGAGGAGATGTTCCGTGAGCAAGCTGAGTTGTTGGCCATGGAGAAGGAAAACTCGGGGAAGGTTGTTGAGGAGAGGGACTGTTTTGGACTGGACCGGGAATGCTTGGAGGCCGACAATGAGCGTCTGTCTAAAGAAGTCGAGGATCTGAAGGCCGCCATGCTTCCCACTGAAGACGAGTCGGAGGAGACGGCCCCCTTGCGGAGTCGCTCGGATCTGGTCGCACGCATCCATCTCCTCGAAACGGACTGTGTTGGCGCCTTGGCAGATGGTTTTGAGGTCGCGGTTAACCAACTCACTTTGTTGAATCCGGGCCTGAATACCGAGGGGGTGGGTTTCATGTCCCAGATCATCGACGGCCAGGTCGTGCCTCCTCCCGAGTCTCCTGTCGTGGATGCCGGTAGCCCCGGGGAAGTCTAGCCGTGGAATTCTGGTCGGGCCTGCGCGCCTGTTTTACTGGTAGTTGTTTTTGGGGCCTGCGTGCCCGTGCATATTATTTGGGGTCTGCGTGCCCGTGCCTGTAATTTCTGAACATCGCCGGCCTTCTTGGTCGGTTTAATTTTCTTTGTTTTTGCTTTTGAATGGATGTTTATTTCGACCTTTAATATTTGCTCATGTCTAAGTTTTTATATTTGTGATGAAATTTGCCTAAGTTATGTCCCTGAGTCTTGCCTGTGCTCGGCTGTTACTTTGCGGCGGAATTTGCCTAAGTTACGTCCTCGAGTGGAGATCCTTTCGACCCATTTGGTGGTCCGACGTACTTCGAAATGCGCCGGTCGTGCGGAGTAAAGCCGCTTGCTCGGGCGTATGACCCAGATCGGGGTCGCTTTCCCGTGGCGTGAACTGCCCCATCGCGAGCTGGGTGTTCTGCCATGTGGGTACTTCGACGGTGGAGCTCAATTGAGGTGTCCATGTCGGGGCACTGTCGTTCATGCTCACTTGGCTGAACGACGCTATGTCATTTGGGCGTAGATTGGGCCCGTACCTTGGCCTATCTACGTGGTCAAGACATTTCTCTCTGTTGACTGGATGTGGGTGTTCGACGACGAGAGACCTTAGTGTTAAGGGTTTTTTAACTATAGTACTGCTTTAGTTTAGCAGCGTTCCAGGGTCGTGGAAATGGTTCTCCGTCTAGTTGCTCGAGGTAGTATGCCCCGGTACCTGTGGTACCGTGGACGCGGTAAGGCCCTTCCCAGTTCGCGGCCAACTTCCCTTCGCGGGAGTCTTTCTGGTTTCTTCGTAACACCAGGCTGCCGATCTCGAACTCGCGTTTAATGACCTTGTCGTTGTGAAGCAGGGCCACTCGTTGTTTTAGGGTGGCCTCGCGCAGGGCTGCCCCCGATCGAATTTCCTCGACTAAGTCGAGTTCGTCCCTGAGTGCCTCGTCGTTCATTTCTTCGTCGAGGGGAGTTTCTGTCCGCCTGGAGGGTTCTCTGATTTCTACTGGGATGACGGCCTCGGTGCCGTATGTTAGTCGAAAGGGGGTCTCGCCCGTCGTCGAATGGGGCGTGGTACGGTACGCCCATAAGACACTGTGCAGCTCCTCGACCCAGCCTTTCTTAGCTTCGCCGAGCCGGCGTTTGAGTCCTCGGAGGATGACTCTGTTAGTGGCCTCGGCTTGCCCGTTGGTTTGAGGGTGCTCGACCGAGGTGAAGTGTTGTTTTGTTCCCAGTTTGGTGACGAAGTCTTGGAATTCATGGTCGGTGAACTGGGTGCCGTTGTCGGTGACCAGTGCTCTTGGGATCCCGAATCTGGAGAGGATGTTTCTCTTGTAGAAATAGAGGATGTTGTGCGAGGTTATCTTCGCGAGAGCCTCAGCCTCTATCCATTTTGTGAAATAATCCACGGCCACAATTAGAAACTTGTTTTGGTAAGTTCCTTGCACGAAGGGTCCGAGGATATCCATCCCCCACCATGCAAACAGCCACGGGGATGACAGTATGCTCAACTCGTGAGGGGGAGCGAGGTGCATGTCAGCGTGCCTTTGGCACTTGTCACACTTCTTAACGTGTTCCTTGGCATCCTGCTGCATCGTCGGCCAATAGTACCCTGCTCGAAGGGTTTTCCTTGCCAGGAACTTATCGCCCATGTGCTGGGCGTTAATCCATTCGTGTATCTCTCGTAATACCTCGGGGACCGTGGATTCGTCGATGCATTTCAGGAGGGGAATGGAGAACCCCCTGTGGTATAGTTTGTGCTCAAGCACCACGTAGGAGCATGCTCGTTGCTTCGTGATGGTCGCCTCTGTCTGGTCCAAGGGGAGTTTGCCCTTTGTCAGAAAATTGTACACCGGGGTCATCCAGGACGAGGCGTCTCCTATAGCGTGTACCTCGACTGGTGTCGAGGATCTTTCGATGCTCGAGCGTGACAGGGATTCTTGTATGACAGATTTGTTTCCGCCCTTCTTTCTCGTGCTTGCGAGTTTGGACAATATGTCTGCCCTCGTGTTTTGCTCGCGCGGGACGTGTGATATTTCTGCTCGCTCAAACTTTGTCATGTGTTTTTAGACTAAGTGTAAGTATTCAACGAGGCTGTCGTTTTTGGCTTGGTAACTCCCTTGGACTTGGGAGGCAACAAGTTGTGAGTCCGTGAAGATTTGTATCTCGCGGTCTCCCAGGTCCTCGGCTAGCCTTAGTCCTGCGAGCAGGGCCTCGTACTCTGCTTGGTTATTCGACGTCGGGAAGGAGAGGATTAGCGAGTGTTTGATAACTACGCCTTCCTCATTTTCCAGGAGGATCCCCGCGCCGCTTCCGGATGAGCTGGAGGCTCTGTCGACGAAGATGGTCCATTTGTGTTCTTTCCCCGCGGGTGGGTCGTGAGCGGTCATTTCCACGATGAAGTCGGCCAGGGCTTGTGCTTTCAGAGCTTTCCTGCTCTCGTATTGAATGTCGAATTCAGAGAGTTCTAAGGACCATTTCAACATCCGGCCTGCCATGTCAGGTTGGTCGATTCGCACGATGACCGTGTGGGCCAGAAAATAGTGTCTGAGTCTCCTTGCTGCATTGACGAGGGCTAGAGCCACTTTTTCTATCTGTTGGTACCTGCTTTCGGGTCCTTGTAGGGCTTTGCTCGGGAAATAAACGGGTTTCTGTCTGTCGATGGTCTCGCGGATGAGAGCCGCATTGATGGACTTGTTCGAGAAGACCAAGTATAGGAATAATGCCTCCCCGTCGATTGGTCGAGATAGCACGGGCGGTTGGGATAGACTTTATTTCAGGTGGCATAGTTCCCGTTCGCATTCCTTGGTCCATTCGAAGGTTGCCTCTTTGCGAAGGAGTCTGAAGAAGGGGAGGGCGTGCTGAGCGGATCTTGCGACGAAGCGGGACAGTGAAGTGAGCATGCCGTTCATGACTTGTATTAATTTCTTCGACGTCGGTGTTGGGAGGTCGGAGAATGCTCGACATTTATCGGGATTGGCTTCAATTCCTCGTTCTGTCAGGTAGAACTCGAGGAATTTCCCCGCCTTGACTCTGAACGTGCATTTTTCGGGGTTGAATCTTATCTTACATTGTCTTTCTTGGGCGAAGAATGCCTTGAGGTGTGCTGCATGATCGGTGTCTGCTCGGGATTTGACGATCATGTCTTCCATGTAGACCTCGAGCATGTCTCCGATCTGCTTCTGGAACACCATGTTCATCATTCGTTGGTAAGTTGCCCCTTCATTTTTTAGTCCGAAGGGCATTACGTTATAGTAATAATTGCCCGAGCTGGTCATGAAGGCAGTGCAATGCTTGTCGCCCATGGCCATTAGGATTTGGTTATAGCCTGAATAGGCATCCATGAACGACAATGTTTTGTAGTCGGCCGAGTTGTCGACCAACATATCTATGTTTGGTAAAGGGAAGGCATCCTTCGGGCATGCCCGGTTGAGATCGGTATAGTCAACACACATCCTCCATTTCCATTATTCTTTTTAACTAGTACAACATTTGACAGCCAAGTTGAATACCGGGCTTCAGAAATAAAATTCGTCTCTAGGAGGTCTTTTACAGCTTTTCCAGCAGCCTCCGTTTTCTCCGGAGACTGCCTACGCCTACGTTGTACTAGGACCTTAGCGGTAGGATCTATGGCAAGACGGTGGCAGGCGACCTCAGGGTCGAGTCCGGGCATCTCCGCGGCGCTCCAGGCGAACAGGTCAGTATTTTCGCGCAAGCAAGCTTTTATTTGCTTCCTTGCCAGGTCGGGGAGGTCGATGCCAATCTCCACTCCTTTGCTTGCGTCTGCACCGAGGGGGACGAGCTCAAAGTCCCCGTCCGGGATTGGTCGGAGGGGGATTTGCTCGCCGTTGGAAGGTTCATCCTGATCAAACCGGGCATCCAGAGCTATGGAGTCGACCTTCGGTGGATCTCTCTGGTCTTCCTCTTTGGCGGGCTCTGGCTTGTCGGGCTCCTGTTGCGTCATCGTCGGTCTCTTGGCGGGCCTTGTCCCGGTTTCGACAGTGTCGCGTCCTTTAGATGCGGCGTTAAAACACCTTCGAGCAGCGGCTAGGTCCCCCTGGATGGTAGCTACCAGTGCCCTCTTGGTGTAGAACTTCATCTTCAAATGGACGGTGGAGGGTACCGCGGTCATCTCTGCCAGTGTTGGTCTCCCCAGGATATAGTTGTAGAGGGACGGGCAGTCGATGACGAGGAAGCGTACTTTAACTTGCCTCATCGTCGTGCCCTCGCCGAAGGTAACCTTGAGCTCGACATACCCCCAAGGCTTGGAGGTCGAGCCGTTGAAGCCCTGTAAGTCCGACCATACATATGGCGAGAGGTGCGAGTCGTCTAGCTGCAGTGTCCGGAATAACTGATTGTACATCACGTCGACGGAACTTCCTTCGTTGACGAGGATGCGGTGCACATCAAAGTTAGCCATTCTTGCTCTTATTAGTAGGGGAATGACTGCGTTGGGGGCTTCTCCAGGGAGCTCTTCGAGGTAAAAGGTGATGGACTCCGACCTACCTTTTACCCTTTCAAAGGTCACTGTTTACGGAGGTGCCACGTCGACCAGTTCATCCAGCTTTCTTTTGGCCGAATTGATGGTTAGGTCGTTGAATCCTCCTCCGTTGATGACCATGGCGGAGGGAAAGTATTCCCACCTGCTGTGTGTCGTGAGCGGCTCCTGCAGGTGTTCGGGGACGTAGAAGTCCTCCGGTCTGGTGACGGAGAAGGCGGTCTAGACGGGGACCGACTCGTCAGATGGTCGGGCGTCTTCCTCCGGTTCTCTTGTCTCCCTGGCGTCACGACGGGGAGCGTCATTTCGCCGGTATTGGGCGAGCCTCCCTCCTTTGATGAGGGTTTCGATGGCGTCCTTGAGGTGGACGCAGTCTTCAGTCAGATGACCATGGCTCCTATGGTACTTACAGTACTTGCTTTTGTCTACTTCGGGCTTGGTGGGGGCAGGTCGGGGACGCTTGACGCCGATGTCCTTAAAATCCGTGCTGGCACACTCCGCCAAAATGCGCTTGCGGGAAGCTGTGAGTGGAGTGTATTCGGTAAAACTCCCCGAGGGTCCTCTTTGCTCTCGGACTTCTCGGGGTCTCTCCTCTTTTCTCTTCTCCCCGGTTCGTCGAGGAGAAGCGGCTTCCTGGCGCGGGTTGCTACTGGATCTGCGAGTTCTGGGGTCCCGGGCTCTGTTGGCCGCCTCCCTCTCCTCGTAATCCATATATGCCCGGGCTTTTTCGAGGAGGGCATCGAATGTCCGGGGTGGCTCGATGCCTACTGCCTTTCTGAATTCTGTGCCGGGGAGAAGCCCCCTCTCCAGCAAATACCTTTTCATGTGGTCCGCGCATGGGACCTGTATGGCCTCGCGATTGAAGCGATTAATAAACTCTCTCAAGGTTTCATCCTGTCTCTGGATGATGGCCTCGAGAGCCGCCTCGGTCTTTGAGTGTCGCCGAGACGCAGTGAACGAACTTATGAATTGGTTCTTCAGGTTTCGCCACGAGGTAATTGATCCCGAAGCGAGACCTTTATACCAATCCATTGCTGCCTTTCTGAGGGTCGTGGGGAATAGCCGACATTTGATGGGTCCCCCGACGTTGTGGTAGTGCAGCATAGCCTCGAACCCGTCTATGTGATCGACTGGGTCCGCGACTCTGTCGTATTCCTTCAGATGTGAAGGCTTCTCCATGCCCGGGGAAATGAGCGCCTCCATGATGGCTTGTGACAGGGGACCGCGAGGGTCGTCCTCGTCACTTCGCTCCGGGGACAGGGATGGGGACCTGTAATATTGTCGAGCCCGACGGTCCTGGTCGTGCTGGGCATCCCTCGAGCGTGGTGATCGTTGGATGATTCTTTTGTGCCCGTCTCCAGAGTGTCTTCTTTCTCTCCGTACGGGGGCGTGGCCGCGTCCCCCAACTTCAATGACGGGTTGCCTCTCCAAAGGGGGTCGTCTCCCTGAGGGTCGGGTTGACAGGCTTCGGGAGGTGTCTCTGTAGTGTCTCCGCGGGGGGAGACGAGAGATGTACCTCTGTCACTCGAGGAGGTGGAGTCTGGGGCCTCCTGTGTCTCCTTGCGGGCCTTCGATCGTCTTCTAGTGCCCTCAATCTTTTCCCCTGGGCGAAGATGAGGTAATTCGTCTGGTTGATCGCCGCAAATAGTGCGCGGGTTGTGGCATCTGCCCCGGCGGGGACAGGGACTTCTTGAAATTGGGTAGCTCGATGGCTTGTGGGAGCTGCGTTGTCTTCTTCGAGCGACGGAGGGACTGAAGAGGATGATGCAGTAACTTCGTCGCGGTGGACTGAGGGCCCGGGGTTGGATCCCCTGGGGAATGTGTTATGATCGGGGTTACCGGTGTTGTCGGGGAGTCCATTTTTATCTGCGAGGCCGTTGTTGATGTCGACGACGCAAATTTTTTGGTCATCCCGAACTTGGTCAGCCATGACCGTAGGAAGTGATATTGAGCTTTGGTCTTTGAGGTTTTGCAAGACGGAGAAGCTAGTTTCCCACAGACGGTGCCACTGATCTTACCGGATCAGACTTGGACCGTCACGACTGACTCCGAGCGGAAGTTGAGTGAGATGAGGGGGGGGGGGGTACTTGCAAGGCACTCCGATGCTAAAGTGAGTGATGGTACGAGCAGGCAAAAAAGTTCATGTATGGGTAAGAGAATCAATACCTAACCCTCTAGGAACAGAGGGTATTTATAGCCCCCAGCGCGAGGTCAAGGTCCCTTCATTGGGCTGACCAGAACTGGCCCAATAAAGGAACTGTCAGGTTCTACGTGTGTAGTGGGGACCCGCACGTGGTCTCCTTCCTGGTGATGCTCTGCGAGAAATGAGGAGGGACGAAGACGCGGTCTTTCCGGAGTTCAGGTGACTTGGTAACGGTCAGAGTCTGTCCTACGAGGACGGTGCTCGAGCTGGGCTCGAGCTGGAATTCCCCGTGGTCGAGGACACCATGTTCGCGGGCAACGGCGGGCACGGCTGCCATTCTGGTCGGGCGCGCTGGCGGGAATCCTCGGGCGCGCGCTCCTCGATGAGTTGCTTGGATTGGGCCTTCGTTCTTGCTTTTGGACCAGGGCGGGCCCAGTCCAGAACAATATTCATTCAAGTTTTCCAAAGGTATTCAAACGAATCAAAGTGTTTAAAGCTTGCAAGAAAATAAGTTGTAATTGGATTATTTAGAACTGAAATGGCAAGTTAGTTTGGATTGTGATATGAATTTAGGAGTTCAAGACATTTCGAATTTTTCATTGACATTTTAAATGCGAGGAATCAATTCATAGTTCATATTGAATTCACGGGACAAGTTATATCATGAAAAGACATAATTCAATATTCATTCAAGTTTCTAAGGTTGATTCATATTATTTTTCATGTTATTCAAAGCATTTCATCCAAGTCATTTGGACATGGTGATGCATTCCATTGGCCGAAGAAAAGGAAATAAGCATAGCATTATATTCACTCATGAGACAATTTGAAAAGTCTTAACACTAAGAATTACATGGATGCAAAATCAAGAAAAGATGGGAAGTTCAAATTCTAAATGGAAAGGGAAGTTTCTTTGAACATTTGGACTTTACCATTAAATTTTCAAGAACATTACAAAGAAGCATTTACATCGAAACTTAAAATCTAGCCTTTGTCTTCAATTTTCTTGATACCCAAACCTTGAAATAACCATGACTCACAAAAGATTACTTTATGTACGCCTACTATGCAAACTTGCATTTACACCAATCAAAACCTCTAATGCAGTTCAACATGAATTTTTGATCCAAAACATGTCCAAAACTGCCTTGCCAAACACAACCCTGCATTAAGACCAATTTTCACCCACTAACCAAAATGCCCTGTTGATCTGTAAATACCAAAAGATTGAATAAGTAAATCGTGGACAGAAAATTGAGAGGGAATTATCAAAGCAGAAAACTAATTTCTAGCTCAGCAAGTAACACAAGCTAATTTCCAGCTTATCCATAACAGAAAAATCGGAAAAGAAAAAGGTATAAACCATGTGAAATTATCAATACAAAAAATATCAGAAAATAGCTCATGATTTCTCACCCAGATCCCACAAAATCAGGGATTGATCTTATCCATTCCCTCAACCCAATTCCTATTCTATCCCCACTCCACTCTTCCTATATAAGAAACCATCGATTCCTCTCATATCACACACACAGAGTACACGCCGAGATTAACACAACAAATTCTCGAAGAAAATTTCACTCAGAAGAAGCTCACAAAATTGAGAGAAAAGTTTCACGATAGAAACTTTTCAGAAGAAGCTCTCAGAAAAAACTTCACCAAAACTTAAATAATAGTTCTTCTGCATCTATTGCACTTCACCGTTTTTCGACCGTTTACATCGCTGCTTCAACATGAATTTTCATAAATCTGGTTTTTGCTGCTTCGATCAACATCACATATGTAGCAACTTGCTTCATATAGTAAAGAGCAACATCATCACTTCAGCATCGAGTTCACATACTTCATATCGCGCAACAACAACAACACGACAATACGTGTAGCAGATCATAAGAAGAAAAAGAAAGCGGGGATAATTTCGTACATGTGGAACCTCCACTCAAGATTTCATTTAGTGCACCTTCATGAGCTTTGCAGGTAAGTTATGTTATCATATTTGTGTTTCGTTTTCATCTTTCTCCAATACTATAGTATATTATAGCTACCATTGAGTCCTAAATTCGTAGCAAGATCTCAGATTCACTCAAACATTAGGCATCCGTTTGGTTTGTACTTGAGGAATTCGATTAGTTAGAGAATCGAAAAAATTGAGACGAACGAAGATGGCTTTGAAATAGGTGAATAGGAAAGCGCGGAAGATTATAATGAATCGATGGAGAGAGAACTGCGAACAGAAGGTTGAGTCGTTGTGGCCTCTGAATTGAATGATGACGAGCAGAAGCGACGTTGAGCCAAAGTTGACGGCGGTGAGGTTTGGATCCGCGCAGGTGAGTCACAGAGTGACGCGTTTGAAACAGAGGAGAGAAAAAGAGATTGAGGAGGAGATGTTTGGGAAGGTTGAAGGAAGAAGATGATGGCCACTGTGTTTTGAGAAGTGAATAAGATTTCATTTGCATGAGATAAGCTGAAAAGCCACAACGTGAACCCTAATTTCACCCTAATTCTTATTTTTTATTTTGTATTTTGTTTTGTTGTACAAAAATTTCATCAGTAATAAAAATCTACTGGTAATGGTTATTTAGACCAAGTGTGAAGAATTTATGTTGGGCTTTGAGTTGTTCCGTTGTGCACTCTCCGCTCAGGCCCGTCACCACCGTTTTAGGCACTATTAAAACTGAAAAGAAAAACTCTAATCTGGTCCAAACCAAACACTCCCTTCTTGGCCCGATGCTAATGTTTTTGGAGACTGCAGCTTGAACAAAATCACTCCTTATGGATTCAGATCCATTGGGTTTTGCTTCATTGTGGCACCCATAGTTTTGTTTTTGAATAGTTTGAAAGTCTTGGACAATAAAACTTCTTGTGGGCCATTTATGAATTGGGCTTAGATATTTCTGGATCAACATATTCCCTGCTTGTTGCTTACACCTCCTGGGCTTCTCAAATTTATTTTTATTATTTTTAATTGCTTTGGTTGTTTTCACATTTCTTTATATAGTAAAAATGAAAAAATATTATAATAGATTTCTTTTATTGTTGATTGTTTGCTTGTGTGATTACCATGTTCCCTTAGTATTATTCAGTTCGATTTTAATCTTTTGATTAAATTGAATTAATTAAACTTTAGGATTTAACCCAAGCATGATAACTT
Organism: Vicia faba; assembly: GCA_948472305.1. Classification (NCBI taxonomy): domain Eukaryota; kingdom Viridiplantae; phylum Streptophyta; class Magnoliopsida; order Fabales; family Fabaceae; genus Vicia; species Vicia faba. The sequence continues at coordinate 1,527,680,883 of OX451737.1, forward strand.
TTAGGATATAGTTTTCCTTTTAATTGTATGATAACATTATGACTCTAGTCTCCCTTAGAATTTTTCATTCCCCTTTTGCATCTTTAAAACTAAAACTTCTTTTCTTCTCAAAAATCTCAAAATACTTAAGAATAATGATACGAACCATGTGTCACGAGTCTTAAGCAATTGGGAGGAGCATGAGAGGGTCCATTCTCGAACCTTGTGTTTCCTTTGCGATCATAGTCTTTAATATGGTTCAAATCACTAAATCTTTTTTCATGGTAAAAAATACAAACCAATCAAATCCCTTTTGCCTTAGGGGTGCCTTCGGGCTTTTCTTCATAATTTTTTTCATAAAAAGGATGTGTTATTTCCACTCTGCGTAATACGACGCGTGATTCTCCAAAGGCCGGGTTGCAATATGTCAACTGTTAGAGTACAAATGTAACATTATCCGCTTAAAAACACAAAACAAACCAAAACACTATTTTAGGTGAACTATGAGTGCCATGATCCCCTATTGCATGAAAGGTGGTACGTAGGCACAAAGGTTCGCAACTGTGGTACGCAAAACTAATAAAAACTTTTATTTTTGTATATACTTTGCATTGATGCATTCCCTTTATCTTGTTCGCTTTAGTTTGACACACCCTTTGATTAGAACGCCAAGAGTGGATCCCATGGAGTACCATGAACGTGAGGGGTGATAATACCTTATCCTTGTGTAATTGACTTCTGTACCCGTTCTCTTGGTCGCGAGACCTTGATTTCTCCCTTCTCAGATTTTCTTTGATGTTTTCATTTCCCTTCTGTGGGATAAATAAATATTCGATGGTGACTTTATCATTTGAGATTTTCTCTAATTGCTTCAACTGGCGACTTCACTAGGGATACCTAAGTGAGTCAGTCCTAGCTCTTATTTGTTGAGTCTTTGGGTGTTAATTTCTTTTTACCATTATAGATTGATCATCTGTATATGTGCTTATTTGTATATGTGTGTATCTGTATATATGTTTGTATTGCATTTTATTTTCATTGTTCTTATATACTGGATATGTTGGACTGTCTATATTTTTCTTGGTGGACGGGTTGTTACATGAGGTAAAAGGCCCAATACACAGGCCAAAGTTGTAAACATCTAGGAACACATAGGAATAGAGTGGAGAGTCATGACGGCTAGTAGGAGAATTCTCTACCAAGTCGATCATGAGAGCCATGCTCAGACGAGGTTCAAATGGGGTATTATCGTTATCACGAATGTGTTACAATGGTAGTACTTTCACGAGGATCTACGAATATGATTTGATCTTTTGACCTTACCCTAACCTAGACTTCACCCGTGAGTGGGGGGGGGGGGGGATGATCTTACAGGTATTGTTGGTGACTTATTTGGTACTTGGTTCTCTTGTGTTTCGAGATGGTTCCGGACCTTTGATCCTGATATATTCAGCCTATTCAAAGACTATATAGCAGTTATCCAAAGAATTGTACAAATGTTATCTGATTGTACATATGTTATCAGTTGTTATGCTGAACTTTTGAACATGTGGTGTTGCATTCCATTTGCATCAATCTTTATAGGAGTTTATTTCTCTTATAATCCATGCATCATCTGGCATCCCATTCATTTCATCCAAGAGACTCATTGCAACCTAGTTTTTTATTTTGAATCTCAAGACCACCAAGATGATTTCTCGATATCATCGTCATGGATCAACTTCAAACATATGTGGCTGAGATGAGTACACGTATGGAGACCCAATTGGACCAATTCGTGGAGGTTTTTCATAATCCCTCCCATGGGAAAGAAGAGTTAAGACACGTTGCTCAGAGGCTCGCTGCTACCATTGTTGATCATGTTAATCCATTAGGTGTTAATCTTAACCAAGGGGAGTTTCCTTTAAATAAGAATGTCAGGAACACCGTTCAAATTGCTGTCAATAGAGCTCTTCACTATGAGGATATTTCTGATGCATCATTTGATACTCTAATACGATGGCAGAACCGACTGTTATACTGATTTTGCGTTTGTATTTCCCAAATGTTGCGGTAAGTAAGAGTCTCCATCGACTTTTCTTTTATCCAACAAAGGAAATGGTGAAAAGAACAACAAAAGACATTTCGAGATTATTTCTGAGTAAGGGGGGTAGATTATGGAAAGGGAAGGTGTTAGCATCCTTTCATCTGTAGTTATCTACGGGCTCTTAGATGCTTAGCTCATTTTCAAATACCTTGTGCTTTGTATATTTTGAAAAGTATTTTTGAAAGCACCTTAGTGCGGCGAACTTTGTAATGTTTCTCGGAATGGTAGAGAACGTATATAAAGTGTTTGAAAATGTTTTTGAAAGAATTTTTGTGTAAGTGTAAAAATTATTTGAGCAAGCATCTAACAGCTATCTACTTTACTCGAAATGTTGTTATTTTCCTCTTTTCCTTTAGACAGTAGGTAGCCCTAGTCATTGGATGTTTGAGGGACATTCGAAGGGATATTTATACAGTCACAAAGGCAACTAGGCAAGAAACTTTAGTAAGTACCCTAGGGTTTTAAGATCATACCGAGGCAGCGTCGAGAGGGCCATCAAGGGACTTATGATCTTTAAACTGGAGGGTAGCCACTAAAATCTCTCACATTTTGAGAGATATGACTATTTTTCAGAAGGCAACCAAAGTGGGATACCCTAGAGGTGCACATGTGAAATTGTGTTTGTATTCAGTTGTTTGTCTTGTGTTAGGTTTGCTAGCGTTTTGTTTTATTCTTGCCATACAATCCTAGTTAGCATGTATCTAACAGTTAATAATTTACAAAAATTAAAAGTGCAGAAATGTAAACCTAGTTATTACAAAGCTTCGGGGAGGGGGGTTGATTACATATCGAAAACTTGGGAGAATAAAGCAGAAAAATAAAATCCTAGCTATAGCTATTACATCCAGTAGACAGATATAATAATAAGAAAAGGTGATAAAACAACAAACAGGCGCGAATTGTAAATAACGTCTAAAACCCTAATGTACTTCTAAGTCAAAAGAAAACCTTTTTATCATTTTGTTTATTTGGAAAATATTGAACTAAATTAAGTCTAATTACTTAATTAAAATAAAAAAGGAAATAAAATTATTAACTAAAAATTAATTCTATACAAATTAATATTTTTGACATTTTTATTATTTATGAATAGAATCAAAATTGATTAAATCCCAAGTCTAATGATTTTTAAATTAAAGAAAATGGTTTAAATAATTATTAATTAATTTAATTTAATTTAGAAAAATGCTAACTGTGATCGGTGGAAATAGAACTGACTGTTTTTTAGCTGGTTTCACGAAATGTCGCGGTAAGCAAGAGTCGCCACCGTCTTTTATGTTCTCCAACATGGAAAGGACAAAAGCACAACAAAATTCCTTAGGAGAATGTTTCTCGGTTCGGGAGGTAGATTTATAGAAAGGGAAGGTGTTAGCACCCTTTCTATCCGTGGTTATCCACAGGCTCTTAGGTACTTGCTCTTATGTTTTCAAAATTTTATTTGCTTTTCAAGTGTGTGTGGGTTTTGAAAAAGTTTCGTTTGAAAGATTTCTAAGTAACTCTTGTATCAGTCCTCAAGAGTGTATGAAAAATTTTGTTTGAAAACTTTTAGAAAGTGTGAGGTGTGAAAAGTATTTTGTTTGTTTTGAAAAGAGCAAGTACTTAAGAGAATCTACCTACTCTAAGGAATTAGGCTGTGTAAGAGTCCTTTATATAGTGCTATCCCACCATTGAGGGGTAGGTAGCACCGTCGTTGGAGGTGTTCGGGTCAATTCGATTATCGGGACAGTGTGGTCACCGAAGCAACGGTAGGACACCTTAGAAGTAACCCTAATGTCCTAGATCCTTTTATCCGAGGCAACCGTTTCGAGGCAACTGGATCTTGAGACAAAGGGTGACCTCTAAGACGTCCTATACTTGATGACCACGTTTCGAGGCAACGAGTGAAGCGTACCCTAGGAGTGGCATGTGCTTTGTGTGTTGCTTTTCAGTTAATGTTTGTCTTGTTATTTTGTGAGCTACGGGTTGTTTTTATTTACATACATTCTTTCATGCATTGTTAACAGTTAGGAGTGCGGAAAATAAATTGCGGAAAGATAAATTCTACGTTATTACAAGGCGCGGGTCTATACATCGCCAAAAATACAAAGACCCGTTTTGGTAAATAAGTACGAGAAATTAAATAAAGCGGTAAACCTAATTACTATTACATTCTTGGAAGCAATTACATAATAATCAAAAGAAAATAAATGCGCGCGAATAAAAATTAATCGGGAATGCCTTAAGGGTTTTGACCCTTTTAAGAAAAAAATGAATTTTTTTGTATTTTTTATGATTAAATGAAATTAATTAAATAAAGCCTAATTACTAATTAATTAATTTATTAAAAGAAAATATTTTTTGTGTTTTTATGTTTTTTAATGAAATAAAATAAAAAGAAATAAAATTAAAAGTTAATAAAAACTTAATTCTAAATTTATTTTAGTTATTTAAAAAAAGAGTTAAAATTGCCTAATTAAAGCTAATTCAATTTATGAATATTTATTTACAAAATAATTACTTAAATGAAATTAATAAAGTAATGATATTAGTTCTTTTTGTTTTTAAAAAAAAATATTAATTGGTTAATTGTTAATAAAAAAAAAGAATAAGAAATAAAATAAAGCAAATAAAAAAATAAAATGACAAAATAATAAAAAAGAAAAAGCAAACCCAAGGGGGGTTTGGGCCAGGAATGAGGGTTTGAGGAAGCAATATGGCCCAATAAGCTTAAGCCTTTGTTGACTTTAGGAATTGCCTGCACGCGCTTTGACTTGGAGCATGGTATCCAACATCTCATAGCCCCTGGATTGATCTTTGAGGCCACTTGGCGCATGATCGTTTGATGCACATGGTGGAAAGCCTTTGTGAAACCTGCACAGGAACATGTTATGGAAAAATAGAAATAAGCATTTGGGGGACCTGGGATGTTGATGGAGTGCTTGGAAGTAGTTGAATCTGGCTAGATCAGGTCTTTCGAGCTTGACAACTTCAAGGAAATTTTTGCAATTTTGGGGCGTTCTCTAGGCTGTGTGTATTTGTGTGTTGTTTTCAGTTAATATTTGTCTGGTTAATTAGTGAGCTACGAGTTGTTTTTATTTACATACATTCTTTCATGCAAGTTAACAGTTAAGGGGTGCGGAAAGTAAATTGCGGAAAAATAAATCCTACGCTATTACAAGGCGCGGGTCTATACATCGCCAAAAATTACAAAGACCCGTTTTTTGGTAAATAAGTACGGAAATTAAATAAAGCGATAAACCTATTTAACTATTACATTCTTGAAGGCAATTACATAATAATCAAAATAAAGTAAATACGCGCGAATAAATTAATCGGGAATGTCTAAGGGTGTTGACCCTTTTTTTTTTAGAAAAGAAATTGATTTTTTTGGTCTTTTTGTAATTAAAGTGAAATTAAAGCTAATTAATGACTAATTAATTAATTTAATTAAAAAAGAAATATTTTTTTGTTTTTTTATGTTTTATTGAAATAAAATAAATGAAATAAAATTAAAAGTGAACTTCACCTAATTCTAGATCTATTTTAATTATTTAAGAAAAGGAATTAAAATGGCCTAATTAAACTATTTTAGTTAATGTTTATTTACAAAATAAAATAATAATAATAGTAATGTTGTTAATTCTTTTTTTGGATTTTTTTATGAAAATGTTAGTTGGTTAATTAATTGTTAATAATAAATAAATAAAATAAAGCAAGTAAATAAAAAAAATGTCAAAACAAAGTAAAAAGAAAAGCAAAAACCCAAGGGGTGTGGGCTGAAATGGAGGGTGTATTGAAGCAATTCAGGCCCACTGAAATCTAAGCCGTGTTTGACTTTCCTGATTGCCTGCAGCACGCTTGACTCCAGAGTATGGTGTGCTAGCCATTTGGACCTTTGGATCTATGTTGGTGAACACTTGGAGCGTTGGGATATGAGGTTTATGGTGTTCCTCCTTTGAGAATCTCCACATGAAAGCAATGAAAAAAATGATATGGAAATTATAGGGGACCTGGGAAGAACTTACAGCGCGGTATGAGCCTCAGGACTTGGCAAAGGTTGCTTTAGCTTCAGGGTGTGGCAAGGAATAGAACCATGTGCTAGTTTTGCTCTGAAGATGCTCGCAACTATGTTTTAGAACTCTCACTTTTTGAATAATTTTTGGTTTTGCTCTTGGCCGTTTCTGCATACACTATCTTTTGAATGAGGTTGGGAAGGCTTGTATATATAGTAATGAAATGTGTATCAATCCAAATAATGGTCATTAAGCCTTTGCATTCATGTTTAAGATTATGCCATGAACTCCATTGAAACAACTTTCCATTTTTGTGTCAAATTTGAATTCTTGCTTGGAATAGGCCCTTGCACGAATTTGGAATGTGTTTTAAGGTGTATCAAAGCTAATCATCACAAAATATATCCCTCCATTAATTTCTTTGATTTTTATTTGATTTTAAAAGATTTAAAATGAATTAAATCAAATAAAATTAAATAAAAATGGAAAAATTAATTTTAAATCTTGAAATAAATTGTGGGACATGTGGGAAGCATGGCCAAGCTGAATCAAGTGGAAAAAGTGGGCCCCTTTTGTCAAAAATGAAATTTCAAGGATAGTTGACTTTGGCCATTTCACAAAAATTTCCCAACTTCTCCAATGCATATCTTGCTCAATTTTGAAGCTTTGAACATGTTCTTGGACATTTTGGAAAGGTCTTGAAGTCCTCTAACCAATGTCTTTAGTCCCATGTCATTTTGATTTACCAATCTCAAGTTATGGTCTTTGACTTAAAGTCCCTTTTTGTTGACTTTTGAAAATGACCTATAATGTTGAAATTGATAACTCTTTGTGAGAGCATTTCTTGGACTTGGAATGTGAAGATGAGTTGTAGGAAATTTCTTCCCCTTCAAGATGAGAATTGGATGGGATTTTTCTGATGAACCATGAAAAAGTTATGCCTTGGTCAAGTTACAGTTGACTTTTCAACTGTCCAAAAATATAAACTTTTGACACCTTGATGATTTTTGAGCCATTCTTGTGAAATCATGATCAAGACTTGATCAAATGATGATTGTGGCTTCAAAATAAGATGTTGACCAAATTTTTGACTTTTGACTGCCAAATGACCATTTTGCCCCTGCAGTTGACTGTGGAGCAATTAGGGTTTTTGACTGTGCAACTTGACCTTGTGAGCCTTGAAACTTGACATGTGGATGCTTGAAAATGTGTATGAGCATATGGTACTTGATTGAGCCCTTGAAAACCTCAACTTCCTTGCAAGAACCAAAACCCTAGTTTTGACTGGCTTTAGGAGAGTGGTTGACTGTGTAGCCCTTAAGTAGACTTTGAACCATTTGGGGTGATGCTTGTCAAAACTTTGAAGAATATGGGAGGGCAAATTTTGGGGTACAACAGTTGCCCCTGTTCAATCTTCTTAGACCTGAGGATGTAGATTGGCTTGTGTGCCTTTCGTGATCCGAGGGTGGAAGATGATTGAACACTAGAGTGCCCAGAAATTTGCACTCACATAGTAGAGTATCAGCAGTGTGATGTCGGGAATGGGCTTACAGATGCCATTTGGAGAGATGATGGATGGGAGGATGGGCTTAAAGATGCCATCTGGAAGTGTGAACGAACCTTGTCGGGAATGGGCTTATAGATGCCATTTGGAAAGATGGTGGATAGGTGAATCTGAATAAGAAACAGAATAGCTTCCGTGTCTGGAGCGTATCTAGTCTGTGTCTAATTGCTGACGTCTGAATAAATGGTAGAATGACCGCCGTGTCTGGGGTATATGAGTAACAGAATGTCATCCGAATCTGGATCGTATCTGGACTGAACAATAGAAGAGCATCCGGGATGGAGCATCTCTAAGTTGTCTTTTAGAAGTTTGAATCTGAATAAGCAATAGAACGGCGTCCGGATCTGGAGCATCTCTAGGCTATATCTGAAAGGGAATCTGAATAAGTATTAGAACGTCACCATGCCTGGGTCACATCTGAATTATATCTAGAAGGAGTCTTGAATAAGCAAAGGAACATCATCCATATCTGGAGCATGTCTAAGCTATCTCTGAAAGGAAATATGGAATAAGTATCAGAACATCGCCATGCCTGGGTCACATCTGAACTATATCTAGAAGGAGTCTTGAATAAGCAAAAGAACATCATCCAAATCTGGAGCATTTCCAAGCTATCTCTGAAAGGAAATCTGGAATAAGTATCAGAACGTCGCCATGCCTGGGTCACATCTGAACTATATCTAGAAGGAGTCTTGAATAAGCAAAAGAACAGCATCCATATCTGGAGCATTTCCAAGCTATCTCTGAAAGGAAATCTGGAATAAGTATCAGAACGTCGCCATGCCTGGGTCACATCTGAACTATATCTAGAAGGAGTCTTGAATAAGCAAAAGAACAACATCCATATCTGGAGCATTTCCAAGCTATCTCTGAAAGGAAATCTGGAATAAGTATCAGAATGTCGCCATGCCTGGGTCACATATGAACTATATCTAGAAGGAGTCTTGAATAAGCAAAAGAACAACATCCATATCTGGAGCATTTCCAAGCTATCTCTGAAAGGAAATCTGGAATAAGTATCAGAACGTCGCCATGCCTGGGTCACATCTGAACTATATCTAGAAGGAGTCTTGAATAAGCAAAAGAACAGCATCCATATCTGGAGCATTTCTAAGCTATCTCTGAAAGGAAATCTGGAATAAGTATCAGAACATCGCCATGCCTGGGTCACATCTGAACTATATCTAAAAGGAGTCTTGAATAAGCAAAAGAACAGCATCCATATCTGGAGCATTTCCAAGCTATCTCTGAAAGGAAATCTGGAATAAGTATCAGAACGTCGCCATGCCTGGGTCACATCTGAACTATATCTAGAAGGAGTCTTGAATAAGCAAAAGAACAACATCCATATCTGGAGCATTTCCAAGCTATCTCTGAAAGGAAATCTGGAATAAGTATCAGAACATCGCCATGCCTGGGTCACATCTGAACTATATCTAGAAGGAGTCTTGAATAAGCAAAAGAACAACATCCATATCTGGAGCATTTCCAAGCTATCTCTGAAAGGAAATCTGGAATAAGTATCAGAACGTCGCCATGCCTGGGTCACATCTGAACTATATCTAGAAGGAGTCTTGAATAAGCAAAAGAACAGCATCCATATCTGGAGCATTTCCAAGCTATCTCTGAAAGGAAATCTGGAATAAGTATCAAAACATCGCCATGCCTGGGTCACATCTGAACTATCTCTAGAAGGAGTTTTGAATAAGCAAAAGAACAGCATCCATGTCTGGAGCATTTCCAAGCTATCTCTGAAAGGAAATCTGGAATAAGTATCAGAACATCGCCATGCCTGGGTCACATCTGAACTATCTCTAGAAGGATTTTTGAATAAGCAAAAGAACAGCATCCATATCTGGAGCATTTCCAAGCTATCTCTTTAATCTCTTTAATGTAGATATGCCCTGGCTAGATACAGGTATCAAATCCACAATCAATCGCTCACAGATATGCCCTGGCTAGATACAGGTATCGAATCTGGAATTGTAACAGTTGATAGTAATCGTCTTTGGATTGACCTTTTTCCTGAAAAAGGCAAAACATCAGTTGTGCAATGCATGATGTCATGATGTTCTCAGGGAGAAATGAGATTGTGTGATATGATGCGTATGTGCATGCATTGTGTATGTAAGCAAGATGTATGAAAGGTGATATGTTTATGAATGTATTTTAGTCTAGGAAAATAAATCCTTGACGAATGCCGGGAAGTTAAATCCTGGGCTGATGTTGAAGAACATAGTTCTTCGTTTCCGCTGGGGATGATGGTTGCAAGAACAAACCGGTAGGAGAAGATGACTCCGTTGGGGAATAAACTTGTTGGAGAGATTACTCTGTGGGGAAGAGATACTTCGCTGAGGTTTTGACGAGAACTCCGCTGGGAATTCCGTTGATAAGCTTTGTTGAGGGAATTGATGAACTCCGCTGGGGGGTAGGAAGAAACTTCGCCGAGGACGATCTTTCCGTGGTCATTAGCTGAGGATAACCCAGTTATAAGCCCTGGTGGGGAATAACCTTTGGATAAAGCCGGGGAGACGCGTTCGTGCTCTGCAGGGGATAAGCTTCCAGAATCTACTGGGGATAAGCTTCCTACTAGGGGGAATTGATTCAACTCTCCTAGGGAAACTTTTGAACTGTACTGGGGAAGTGGCTCCACTGGTGTGTCTGTATTCCGCCGGGGAAGATCTTATATTAAGACTGCCGGGGATGCTTGTTTAAGGAATATCTGCATACTCCGCTGGGGAATATTTGAGATCTTCTGGGGAAAACCCAACTTCCTTAAGGTTGACTGTAGGCTAACTCTGTTTGGGGAGAGTGTTACTGACTTGCTGGAGATACCGTGCCTTGTAGGGCTGATTGGGAGACCAACTCTGCTCAGGGAGTAGTATTGTTGAACCTGTCTTTCTCTCGGGGAGTGAAGGTATCTTGGTCAAATTCTTCAACTGAATCTACCTTGGTACCTTGGTTGACAGAGCAACTAGACCTCTTAGACAACTCATATTGCCCCTGTTTCTGATGTGGGAGAAGAAGGTACCTTGTAGAGGCGCTTGCTGACTGCCGGTTGACAAATCTTCTTCTGGTATGCAAGTGACGAGATTACGGGACATAGTCGTACGCTTTTGATCCCTAACTTTTGCCTGGACCGCCCTTTCGGGTTTTCAGTCCATCGGGATACCCATTTTTGCCCAAGCCGCCTTTTCAGGTTTTCGACTTCCCGGGTGTATAGATTTTTTCATTTTCATCCCTTATTCTTGCCCGAACCCTTTTGGTTCGCCGGGAAGCCCTTATTTTTGCCTAGGTGTGTCAACCTAGCGGGTCTTTGATTATGCGTAGTATTTTTTTCGACTATGTCCATGCTCTCAGAATGTAAGGAGTTGCCCCTGTTGTAGTGTGGTGTCGTCATACCACCAGAAGATCTTCGCTTGATCGTCCAATGCCCCAAATGATCCGGATGGAGATTTGCCCCAAGCTGGTTGGCCTTTTGAGAGATTCTCCGAATCTTGACTGGACTGTCCCAGATGATAGACCATGATCATGCCATGCCCCTTGGTTGGAGGTGCTTTTGTTCATTATACATTCGTCGTGCGAACTTCTATGTTGTTCAAACAAATAGTCATATGCAAGCAATGTTATATTAAAAATGCAAAGCTTATGTCTGTCTTGAAGTTTTTGTGAAAATTCATTTTTTTCATAAAAACAAGTGAATTTTTTGTAAACTGTGATGTCAACTCGTCATTTTACCGCAATCCTTAAGGAGTCAGGATACCTTTCGTAACAGTATGCTTTCGAACTAACCCATGCTTCAGCTAGGACTTTTGAGGGTTATAACGTGGCCTGGTTCACGGTTTAAGAAACAAAGGATAAAGGCTCAAATTTTATTTGTACCCACCCGCTCTTCGTGATGTTCTTCAAACCTAAACTCAGCTAATCATGCATTAGACCTTGTTTGAGTCTTTGTCCTGATATTCCAATGATGGTTCAGATATTGACAGTTTATTTTGAATAGGCAGTCATTTCCTTTTGTCGAGGGTTTGTTGGACCTCTCTCTTTTTGATTGTGTTATCCCTGCTTTTGCCTGAACTGTTTCTTTTAGGATTACAGTCAGCGGGATGCCCCAGTTTTTGTAAGTCTCCTTCATAGGTTTTGACTTATTGGGCTTTAGTTTTGAGGGATAATGATTGTCTGTCTTTATGATTATTCGGAACCATCACTGTCTATTGTTTTGTGAGGACCTCTTTTGGTGCCATTTGTTGTGCACTTGGATCAACTGAGAGAACTACCCTGCCCCAGGTTATGATTAAGGGTTTTAATTTTCGAAAATAAAAACTCCTACTTCTTTGGCTCAGAGGGGTTGACTAGGGATTATCTTCCTTATAACTCCAGTGTTTAGGAATTGAAACAATGCCTGTACCTCATCAGCGGGGTCTGTTCAAAAGCATATTGTAGATCATGGTATCGTTTTCGTCATCCTCCCTCAAGAGGCTTAGAATTATTAACCGAGCGTTGATCGTCACAAAAAAATATGAAAGCAATTTGAATATAGTGAAAATAATTGGATTAATTCAAAAACAGACATATGTAGTGCATTAATGAAATAAAAGAGTTTTCTATGACATTAATTGTTTGTGTAAGCAAAAATTACAACTCGGAAATTCAAATAAACAAAAGCCTTCAAGGATTGGGCAAAGGAGCAGTGATTATGTTTGGAGTCTCTGGTGCTTCAAATTGAATCTCTCTGGCGTCAATCATGTCTTGGACCTTGTTCTTCAGAGCCCAATAGTTGTCTGTAGTATGCCCCGGGCTATCAGAATGGTATGCGCACCTATCGTTGGGATGATAATTAGGAGCAGAAGTGTTTGGATTCTGGAGAGGAGCTCTTAAGGTAACCAGCCCTGCCTTCAACATTTGCTGTAGCGCTTGATCCAGTGACATGTTGATCTTAGTGAACTGTCTCTTGGGTGCGACCTCCTTACGTTGCTGCCCCTGTCCTTGTTGAGCAGGCCTAGGATTAGAGATCTGGGTTGCCCCTACATGTTGATCATGGCGACCCTTTTTACTATGCACAGCATTGGACTCCTTCTTCCCACTGTAAGGCTTTTTCTGAGCATCAGCAGGTGCAGCTTCTTGAATCTTTCCAGCCTTGATACCAGCTTCAATCCTCTCCCCGTTCAAGATCAAATCTGTAAACCCAGCAGAAGAATTCCCAACCAGATGGTTGAAGAAAGGACCAGACAGGGTCCCCAAGAACATGTCAACGAGCTCACGGTCAGTCAAAGGTGGCTGCACCCTTCCAGCCAGGTCTCTCCATCTTTGCGCATACTCCTTAAAACCTTCACCCGTCCCCAGTGACATACCCTGGAGTTGGGTACGCGTGGGAGCAAGGTCGGAATTATACTGATATTGCTTATAAAAAGCAGTTGCCAGGTCCTCCCAGTTACGAATACTGGTTCCATCCAACTGATAGAACCAATCGAGCTGAGTCCCTGAAAGACTCTCCTGGAAGAAATGGATCCATAGATTCTTGTCTTCCGTGTAGGGCTGGATCTTCCTTGCGTATGAACGGAGGTGCAGCTTAGGACAGGAAACCCCGTCGTACTTTATAAAGGCAGGTGCCTTGAACTTGTGAGGGATCACCACCCCAGAAGATAAACCTAGGTCCCCAAAGTCCAACCCAGGCACACGTTGGATATCCATAGCATTTAACCGGTCCTCCAGCTGTTTGTACCTGTCTTCAGCAGGGGGGTATTGTTCATCATTGAAGTCTGTCTCGGTGTCAGAGACCACAGGGCTAGGAACCTCTCTCCCTTGGTGACTGCCTTCCCCCACAGATGGAGTAGTCCTCTCAGCTTCATTCTGCAGTGTGTTCCCAGATCTGCGTCTAGGGTTGAACAAAACAGTCCTCTTGTTCTTCTTCTTCTGAATCAGAGTCTTCAATTCCTTTTGACCCTGGGCTAGGCTCATAATCAACTCCTAGAACAGGGCATTCTGGGCCTGGGGGGCCTTGATAGCTTGTCCATTGGATGATTCAGGATTCATGATGACTGCTGAAATAAACAGCGAAGAAGTTAAGTGACCTGCAACAAGTGTACCTGTAATGCAATGATATGTATGATATGCATGCAATGTTTTCAAGGACCTCGCGGGATAAACAAAGAAGTTTGTTAGAATTTGAATCCGGTGGCTTGATTGAAGGAACTGCATATCGTTGAGAGTCCTTCTTCAAGAGTCAAGGCTCACCATATCGAGTGGGTCATAGCCCCTGACTCAAGTCATTAACCTTGGCTATAGGAAAATAAATCCCCTTTTCCCCTTGCTAGACATTTGATTCATCATGACCTGCATCACAAGCCCTTGAGATCCTTGAAATGGATTAGTCCTTATGTAGGATGTATGCAATGGTATGATGGTATGATGTTATGCTGTGGAGCAATGTAGGTAAACCCTGTTATGAGTCCAGATTAAGGACTGTAAACAAAACCTGCAAGAAACTCAAGTGTCAGATAACAAGTATGCAAGTAGTCAAGTTTTGAAGGCACACAAGTCACACAAAGAGCCCTTAGAGTTTAGGCCAGCATGAAGTTTGGGGTACTACCCTCTTGAAGTTGGTGGGCTCAAACCTGTCCTATCAAAGTAACCGGGTTCTAAGGAGCTCAATATCATTGGATTGTTTTCTGTGTTCATCGTTTCGATTTAGCCACTGAACTGGCGACCGAAATATTCCAAGAAAACAACCCTCAACTGAGTGTAGTATCGAGTATCAACCAACTTTGGACTGCACCAAAGTCAGTTATCTCACTACCCTAAAGAGGCCAAGATGGTTCAATTAAGGTTCCTAAGGTCAGTTGATACTTCACGACACCACGCGGTGGCCCCGTACTCTCCTTGACTTGACTCAAGGGTTACCGGTACTCACCAAAGTGCCACATCAACGTAGCAGACTGCTTCAACCATGTCGGTATACCCCACACAGTTCCCTCACAGTCTTGTTGCTACTTTCTAAGAAGGTATCCCCCAGATCCGGGTTAGGATCTATAGAACTCCCGAAACAGGCCCACAATAATAAAGCAAACAAAACAAAGCAATTGAAAACACAAGTATGAGCTATCCTAAGGTACACCTCACTTTTGAGTATTCCCCAGCAGAGTCGCCAATTCTGTGATCGGTGGAAATAGAACTGACTGTTTTTTAGCTGGTTTCGCGAAATGTCGCGGTAAGCAAGAGTCGCCACCATCTTTTATGTTCTCCAACATGGAAAGGACAAAAGCACAGCAAAATTCCTTATGAGAATGTTTCTCGGTTCGGGAGGTAGATTTATAGAAAGGGAAGGTGTTAGCACCCTTTCTATCCGTGGTTATCCACGGGCTCTTAGGTACTTGCTCTTATGTTTTCAAAATTTTATTTGCTTTTCAAGTGTGTGTGGGTTTTGAAAAAGTTTCGTTTGAAAGATTTCTAAGTAACTCTTGTATCAGTCCTCAAGAGTGTATGAAAAATTTTGTTTGAAAACTTTTAGAAAGTGTGAGGTGTGAAAAGTATTTTGTTTGTTTTGAAAAGAGCAAGTACTTAAGAGAATCTACCTACTCTAAGGAATTAGGCTGTGTAAGAGTCCTTTAGATAGTGCTATCCCACCATTGAGGGGTAGGTAGCACCGTCGTTGGAGGTGTTCGGGTCAATTCGATTATCGGGACAGTGTGGTCACCGAAGCAACAGTAGGACACCTTAGAAGTAACCCTAATGTCCTAGATCCTTTTATCCGAGGCAACCGTTTCGAGGCAACTGGATCTTGAGACAAAGGGTGACCTCTAAGACGTCCTATACTTGATGACCACGTTTCGAGGCAACGAGTGAAGCGTACCCTAGGAGTGGCATGTGCTTTGTGTGTTGTTTTTCAGTTAATGTTTGTCTTGTTATTTTGTGAGCTACGAGTTGTTTTTATTTACATACATTCTTTCATGCATTGTTAACAGTTAGGAGTGCGGAAAATAAATTACGGAAAGATAAATTCTACGCTATTACAAGGCGCGGGTCTATACATCGCCAAAAATACAAAGACCCGTTTTGGTAAATAAGTACGAGAAATTAAATAAAGCGGTAAACCTAATTACTATTACATTCTTGGAAGCAATTACATAATAATCAAAATAAAATAAATGCGCGCGAATAAAAATTAATCGGGAATGCCTTAAGGGTTTTGACCCTTTTAAGAAAAGAAATGAATTTTTTTTGTCTTTTTTATGATTAAATGAAATTAATTAAATAAAGCCTAATTACTAATTAATTAATTTATTAAAAGAAAATATTTTTTGTGTTTTTATGTTTTTAATGAAATAAAATAAAAAGAAATAAAATTAAAAGTTAATAAAAACTTAATTCTAAATTTATTTTAGTTATTTAAAAAAAGAGTTAAAATTGCCTAATTAAAGCTAATTCAATTTATGAATATTTATTTACAAAATAATTACTTAAATGAAATTAATAAAGTAATGATATTAGTTCTTTTTGTTTTTTTTAAAAAAAAAATATTAATTGGTTAATTGTTAATAAAAAAAAGAATAAGAAATAAAATAAAGCAAATAAAAAAATAAAATGACAAAATAATAAAAAAGAAAAAGCAAACCCAAGGGGGGTTTGGGCCAGGAATGAGGGTTTGAGGAAGCAATATGACCCAATAAGCTTAAGCCTTTGTTGACTTTAGGAATTGCCTGCACGTGCTTTGACTTGGAGCATGGTATCCATCATCTCATAGCCCCTGGATTGATCTTTGAGGCCACTTGGCGCATGATCGTTTGATGCACATGGTGGAAAGCCTTTGTGAAACCTGCACAGGAACATGTTATGGAAAAATAGAAATAAACATTTGGGGGACCTGGGATGTTGATGGAGTGCTTGGAAGTAGTTGAATCTGGCTAGATCAGGTCTTTCGAGCTTGACAACTTCAAGGAAATTTTTGCAATTTTGGGGCGTTCTCTAGGCTGTGTGTATTTGTGTGTTGTTTTCAGTTAATGTTTGTCTGGTTAATTAGTGAGCTACGGGTTGTTTTTATTTACATACATTCTTTCATGCAAGTTAACAGTTAAGGGGTGCGAAAAGTAAATTGCGGAAAAATAAATCCTACGCTATTACAAGGCGCGGGTCTATACATCGCCAAAAATTACAAAGACCCGTTTTTTGGTAAATAAGTACGGAAATTAAATAAAGCGATAAACCTATTTAACTATTACATTCTTGAAGGCAATTACATAATAATCAAAATAAAGTAAATACGCGCGAATAAATTAATCGGGAATGTCTAAGGGTGTTGACCCTTTTTTTTTAGAAAAGAAATTGATTTTTTTGGTCTTTTTGTAATTAAAGTGAAATTAAAGCTAATTAATGACTAATTAATTAATTTAATTAAAAAAGAAATATTTTTTTTTGTTTTTTTATGTTTTATTGAAATAAAATAAATGAAATAAAATTAAAAGTGAACTTCACCTAATTCTAGATCTATTTTAATTATTTAAGAAAAGGAATTAAAATGGCCTAATTAAACTATTTTAGTTAATGTTTATTTACAAAATAAAATAATAATAATAATAATGTTGTTAATTCTTTTTTTGGATTTTTTTATGAAAATGTTAGTTGGTTAATTAATTGTTAATAATAAATAAATAAAATAAAGCAAGTAAATAAAAAAAATGTCAAAACAAAGTGAAAAGAAAAGCAAAAACCCAAGGGGTGTGGGCTGAAATGGAGGGTGTATTGAAGCAATTCAGGCCCACTGAAATCTAAGCCACGTTTGACTTTCCTGATTGCCTGCAGCACGCTTGACTCCAGAGTATGGTGTGCTAGCCTTTTGGACCTTTGGATCTATGCTGGTGAACACTTGGAGCGCTGGGATATGAGGTTTATGGTGTTCCTCCTTTGAGAATCTGCACATGAAAGCAATGAAAAAAATGATATGGAAATTATAGGGGACCTGGGAAGAACTTACAGCGCGGTATAAGCCTCAGGACTTGGCAAAGGTTGCTTTAGCTTCAGGGTGTGGCAAGGAATAGAACCACGTGCTGGTTTTGCTCTGAAGATGCTCGCAACTATGTTTTAGAACTCTCACTTTTTGAATAATTTTTGGTTTTGCTCTTGGCCGTTTCTGCACACACTATCTTTTGAATGAGGTTGGGAAGGCTTGTATATATAGTAATGAAATGTGTATCAATCCAAATAATGGTCATTAAGCCTTTGCATTCATGTTTAAGATTATGCCATGAACTCCATTGAAACAACTTTCCATTTTTGTGTCAAATTTGAATTCTTGCTTGGAATAGGCCCTTGCACGAATTTGGAATGTGTTTTAAGGTGTATCAAAGCTAATCATCACAAAATATATCCCTCCATTAATTTCTTTGATTTTTATTTGATTTTAAAAGATTTAAAATGAATTAAATCAAATAAAATTAAATAAAAATGGAAAAATTAATTTTAAATCTTGAAATAAATTGTGGGACACGTGGGAAGCATGGCCAAGCTGAATCAAGTGGAAAAAGTGGGCCCCTTTTGTCAAAAATGAAATTTCAAGGACAGTTGACTTTGGCCATTTCACAAAAATTTCCCAACTTCTCCAATGCATATCTTGCTCAATTTTGAAGCTATGAACATGTTCTTGGACATTTTGGAAAGGTCGTGAAGTCCTCTAACCAATGTATTTGGTCCCATGTCATTTTGATCTACCAATCTCAAGTTATGGTCTTTGACTTAAAGTCCCTTTTTGTTGACTTTTGAAAATGACCTATAATGTTGAAATTGATAACTCTTTGTGAGAGAATTTCTTGGACTTGGAATGTGAAGATGAGTTGTAGGAAATGTCTTCCCCTTCAAGATGAGCATTGGATGGGATTTTTCTGATGAACCATGAAAAAGTTATGCCTTGGTCAAGTTACAGTTGACTTTTCAGCTGACCAAAAATAGAAACTTTTGACACCTTGATGATTTTTAAGCCATTCTTGTGAAATCATGATCAAGACTTGATCAAATGATGATTGTGGCTTCAAAATAAGATGTTGACCAAAATTTTTGACTTTTGACTGCCAAATGACCATTTTGCCCCTGCAGTTGACTGTGGAGCAATTAGGGTTTTTGACTGTGCAACTTGACCTTGTGAGCCTTGAAACTTGACATGTGGATGCTTGAAAATGTGTATGAGCATATGGTACTTGATTGAGCCCTTGAAAACCTCAACTTCCTTGCAAAAACCAAAACCCTAGTTTTGACTGGCTTTAGGAGAGTGGTTGACTGTGTAGCCCTTGAGTAGACTTTGAACCATTTGGGGTGATGCTTGTCAAAACTTTGAAGAATATGGGAGGGCAAATTTTGGGGTACAACACTAACCTAATATTTTTATGATTTCATAATTAATTTGCTGATTAAATGAAATAATTAAATTAAAAGAAATAAGTAATAATAAAAAAACAAAACACAAAAAAAGGTAAATGGACCTGGACGTTAACTGGCAAATAGAGGGGGTGAGATTTGGATTTTGTGAGACCCAAAGTGGTGAGCCCAACGCTCCAAAAACCTGCAAACAAAATAAATGTTGAAAAAAAAAACAAAACGAAGCAACCTGGGGTCGAACCCAGGCCTTCTAGGTATACACATACACGTCTTATCACCAGGCCATTTTGTTACCCGTTTATATAAACAATAAAAATAATATATATGTGAAGCAAGTGGAACATGCTGAGCAGTACACGCGCGCGCTCCAGTGGACCCTTGGGAATTTGAATTAACCAATCATGAGATGCTATTCAGCCACACCAGCTTTTGGCCGGGGTCAAAGAATTCAGGGATGCCGAAGCTGCCCTCCGGTCATCTCTCTGGCCCTGCAAAAATTCAAACAGAAAAAATATATGGAATCAAAGCCCTAGATTCCGGCTACCCCCCCCCCCCCCCCCCCTATTTGGCATGCTGCAAACTCAAACATGGAAACGACGTGATCTGAAACAGCCTGTATCATCCAATTCAAAGCTTGGCTGTTTCAAAGCCCTTAAAATGGCAACATGTATTTCCAGCACTTATATTCACATGTAAAACGTCAGATCTCTTCTAATCGTCGCTACAGACATGAATGCAAGCATTATATGGATTTAAATGGAATGTTTAAAAAGTTTGAGAATAGAGAAAAGTTACCAATCAGAGGTGATTTGGTTGGCCGGTTTAAGGAAGCCTCGAGCGTGAATATGGATTGGAATAGAGTCTTAGGAATCTCAGGAGCACGACACAAGGCACATATCTGATGAATATGGGCTGGAAGGAGAGTTTTGAATTTTTACAACTTTGGTGATTTTTTGTGAAATTTGTGGGAGCTCTCAAGCAATGATTTTCGTGTCCTTTGCTCGTGCCTTGGTCTTGTATTTATAGAGGAAGAAGAGGGCTAGCAAAGATAATAATAATCCACCCATAATGGCCCTCTTTCAAACCAAAATCAAACACATTAAAAAAGTTCCAAAAATGCAAATTCTTGCCCATTTTGTGGTGCAATGCACCTGGCCTCCTTTGCACGAAATTTTGGGCCCAAAAACAATTCAAACCATCAGTCCATATTGCCATAACCAATATTTACTATTTTATGCAATTTTATTTAGTTTTTATTTGAATAAAACAAAATAAATATGGATAAAATAGGTAGAAATATAAAGGAAATGTAGAAATGATTTTAGAGGTCTCTAATAAGGTTAGGAAGATGTTTGAAACTCAAAATGTTAGGCCATTGACCTAAAAGTTCAAGTTTGCCCAATGCACAATTCTTGAAATTTCTCAAATTTTCCCAACTTGTACAATCTATAACTTGCTCAATTTTTATCTTTTGAATATGATCTTGGACTTTTTGGAAAACCCAAGATGTCCTCTTCAATCTATATTTTGATAAATTTTGCATTTGGAGATTTTATCTTGATGTAATGGTCTTAGCAAAAGGTCTCTTTTGTTGACTTTCTAAAAATGACCTTTAATGTGTGAGCTTGTATCTTTCAAATGGTACATATCTTGAACTTGAGGATAAAAGAGAAGTTGTAGGGAATTGGATTATCTTCAAGATGGGATTTGGTTGTGGCAAAATGGATGAAGCATGTGAAAGTTATGCCTGGTCAAAGTTCAATTGACTTCTCCTATAGAAACCCTAATTTAGCAATTCTTGACTTTTGATAAATTAAGAGCATTCCTTGAGGAATCATGATCAAACCTTGATCAAATTATGGATATCACTTCAACATGTTGATGTTGACCAAAAATATTGAATTTTGACTGTATATTGGCCACCGTTGACTTTTGACCTAGTATAGTTGATTTTCAAACACTTGAACAATAGACTGGGCAAATTTGTAGTGTAAGGCATGAAATTTGGCATGGGAAATATTGAAGACATACTAGGACCATGGAAAAAATTTGAGACCTTTGGAGCTCACACATCTTGGTGAAAAGTGAAACCCTAGTTGAAAGGCCATTGCTTAGGAGGAGAATTTTTCTGACCAATTCTTGGTCAACCTTGAGCAATTGAAGATCTTAATGAACATGTCTTGAGTAAAATGGGAGGGAAAATTTTAGGGTACAACAGCTGCCCCTGTTCAATCTTCTAAAACTTTAGGATTTAGATTGGCTCGTCTTTCTTTCATAATCTAAAGGTGGAAGATGATTGAACACCAGAGTGCCCAGAAATTTGCACTCGCATATACATGAAGTAACATTATTGGTTGATGATATCAGGAATGGGCTTACAGACGCCATTTGGAGAAGATGATGGATTGTCGTCGGAGATGGTCTTAAAGATTCCATCCAAAGTAGATATTGACTTCATAAGAGATCTCTTTATGGGGATCCTTATTCCTGTTGTTTGAGGAGGACTCCGCTGGGGAATGTTGGTTTCTGTTTGGGGAATAGAGTCTAGGAGCTTTAGTTGTCCATTGCTCTATTGGGGAGTTATCTCTTGACTGGAGAAGTGAAATTTAGCCGTTATCCAGTTGAAATCCAAGCTTTACAGTAACTTGCCGAGGATAATAAAAGTTGACTGTTATCTGGTCATATTCCAGGCTTCACAGTGAATTACCGGGGAATATAGTTGTTATCTGATTGTACTCCAGCATTCATAGTAACTCAAACTTTTATCTGGTTAGAATCCAGGCTTCAGTGACTTAAACTGTTATCTAGTCGGGTCCAGGCTTCAGTGATTTGAAGAAATTAAGTTGTTATCTGGTCAGATCTAGGCTTCAACTTAAATTTGAGGTATACTGTCATCTGGTCGGGTCCAGGCTTCATAGTAATTGATAGAGTTGGACTGTTATTCGGTTGGATTTCGGGCTTTAACAATGATATTAACTGCTATCTGGTTGGGTCCAGGCTTCACAATATGGTAGATTATATTGTCATCTTGTCGGGTCCAGGATTCATAGTAATTGATAAAATAAACTGCTATCTGGTCAGACTCCAGGCTTTATAGTAACTTAGACAATTATCTGGTCGTGGCCAGGCTTCACAATATCTTAAATTGTAGATCAACTGTTATTCGATCGAATTTCGGCCTTCAACAATGATGTTGACAACTCTCTAGTCGTGCCCAGGCTTCACAGTGATTGTAAACTGCTATCTGGTCGGATTCCAGGCTTCACAATGTTGTAATCTGCCATCTGCTCGGATTCCAGGCTTCACAGTGTTATAAACTGCTATCTGGTCGAATTCCAGGCTTCACAGTGTTGTAACCTGCTATCTGATCAAATTCTAGGCTTCACAGTGATTGATGAGTAGTTACTTCAGATAGTTGCCCTGTCTTGTTTCAGAAATTAATCTGGAACATGTTGAAAATTGATGATGGTATTTGCTTGTTGATCTTTCCTAAAAAGGTAAAGAATTAGCTGTATTCCATGTCATGATGCATGACACACCTTGTGTAATGATGTTCTCAAAATAAATGAGATTGTTCTATATGTATTGTATATGCTATGATGTTTGTAAAATGATGTATGAATGCAATGTATGAACTTATCAATTATTCTATGCAGCATCGTTGAGTTGAAGGAAAATAAATCCCTGACTACTGTTGGGGATTAAGAATGCGGTTCTTCATTATTTGTTGAAGTTGAATTGCTGGGAGATAGTTTCTATGGCCAGAGAAATAAACTCTACTGGGGAAAGAAAACTCCATAAACTGCTTAGGAATTTTATAAAGCCCTGTTGGGGAACCCAAGAAGTTTATGAACCGTGTTGAGGAATTCTTCAAGATACTGGGGAGATGATTGGAGACTCTTGCTATGCAGGAGATACCGAAACCTCTAACATCATTAGGCTTGTATACTGAAGATATGGCAGTGACTTCGCAAGAGGACGTCTTTGTCTATGTACATATTGTGGGATGTATTTGTGGGGATTTCCAATTGGCTTTTTATACATTGTCCCATTTCTTAAAGCCATTAGTAACTGTCTTTCTATTTTTTTATGTGTGTATTTGTAAACAGTGATCATATTCAAATGCATATGTTAAAAATAATCGTTGGATGTTTTTGCAAAACAAAACAAAAAAATAAAAACAAATAGTTTTGAACTTTCAAAAGATGATTTTATATTGATTTGAAGAAGTCTGCCTATAACAAGCGTTTTTGTACAAGGAGACAAACATCCTAATAAGAGAATATCGTTGTAAAAATGAGAACTATATAAAATAGTATACAAAGGAAAAATACAACTTTGTGAAATGATCCCATTGGGTTCCCATTCCGCTATTGCCTTTATATCTTTGAGCGTCTCATCACTTTGCTGCTTGGCTGAAGCTGACTGGATTGATTAGTACCATTTGAACATGACACTTGTTACCGAAGTCCGTCTGTGAGGTGATCCAAAGGGGCATAGTTGTACGCTTTTAATCCCTAAATTTTGCCTGGACCTCCCTTTCGGGTTTTCAGTCCACCGAGATACCCTTTTTTTCCCAAGTCGCCTTTTCAGGTTTTCGACTTGCCGGGTGTATATATCTCTAACTTTTTCCCTAACCCTTTTGGTTCGCCAGGATGCCCTTATTTTTTCCTAGGCCAGCCAACCAAGAGGGTCTTTGTTCACGCGTAGTATCTTTTAACTATCTCCGCATTTATAGGGTGCAAAAGGTCGTCACTGTCCATAGTGGTTAAAATCATGGCTCCACCGGAAAATATATTCTTGATTACAAATTGTCCTTCATACGTGGGATTCCATTTTCCCCTGGGATCACCTTGCGGCAGGATAATGCGCTTGATTACTAGATTGCTAACCTGATATACCTGACGCCTGACCTTCTTGTTAAAATCTTTAATCATATGATTTTGGTACATCTGACCATGACAAACAACCGCGAGCCTCTTCTCGTCAATCAGGTTCAATTGGTCAAGTCGATTCTTAACCCATTCATCTTCACTCGAACCTGCATCCTTCATGATTCTCAAGGAAGGGATCTGGACTTCGATGGGTAGGACAACTTCCATACCGTACACCAGAGAGAAAGGAGTTGCCCATGTTGACGTGCGTGCTGAGGTACGGTAACCATGAAGAGAAAACGGTAACATCTCGTTCCAGTCTTTGTATACCATCGTCATCTTCTGTATGATCTTCTTGATGTTCCTATTAGAAGCCTCTACATTGCCATTCATCTTCGGCCGATAAGGAGAAGAGTTATGATGCTGAATCTTGAATTGTGTGCAGAGCTCGGTGATTATAGTATTATTGAGGTTGGTACCATTATCAATAATGATTCTTTCTGGAATACCATACTTAAAGATAAGGTTATGGCTGATAAACTATGCCACGATGTTCTTGGTAACAGAAGAAAATGAGGCTGCCTCGACCCACTTTGTGAAGTAATCAATGGCAATAAGGATGAAGCGGTGCCCATTAGAAGCGGTAGGTCTAATCTCTCCGATCATATAAATGCCCCACATTGTGAAAGGCCAAGGAGCAATTAAGACGTTCAATGGGACTGAAGGTACATGTATTTTATCAGCATAAATCTGGAATTTGTGACAAGTTCGGGAATGCTGATAACAGTCTGCTTCCATAGTGGACCAATAGTATCCTGCCTATAGGATTGTTTTAGCCATTGTATGCCCACTAGAATGGGTGCCAAAGGTACCTTCATGTATATCTTCCATTATCTTTTCTGCTTCCCTCTTGTCTACACACCGAAGAAAAGTAGAATCGTGGTTGCGCTTGTAGAGAATTCCATTACTGAGGAAAAACTTGGCAGAGCACCTTCTTAAGAACTTTTTGTCATTAACGGAAGCTCCCTCAGGATACTCTTGGGCTTCGAGGTATCTTTTCACTTCGTAACCAAGGTTTGTCCACTACTTCTTCAGTATCAACCTCATAACAATATACTGGTTCGTCCATTCTCTCAATAGTGATATGAGGAGCTTCATTATCCCATCTGACTTTAAACATGGATGACATAGTAGCTAGCATGTTCTCTAACTGATTTTCCTCTCGTGGAAAATGCTCAAAGGTAACTTCTTCAAAATGTGGAATCAGTGTCAACACATGCTCTCGATAAGGGATGATATTAGGATGTTTCATGTCCTATTCTCTTTTAATTTTACTGATTACCAGGGCCGAGTCTCCAAATACCCTCAAGAATTTAATTCTCAAGTCGATAGTAGCTTTGGGGCCCATAATGCATGCTTCATATTCAGCCATATTGTTGGTACAGTTGAAACATAGTCTGGAAGTGAAAGGAGTATGATAGCCTTCAGGAGATATGATCACAACATCGATGCCATTTCCAAGTTCGTTGGAAGCTCCATTAAAAACCATAGTACATCAGGATCCTTTTTCAGGTCCTTCATCTGGTCCAGGTTCTTCACAATCAGTTACTAACATGATGTTCTCGTCTAGGAACTCAAAATTCATGGATTGCTAATCGTCCATAGCTTGATGAGCCAAATGATCAGCTAATACACTTCCCTTGATTGATTTTTGGATTGTGTACTGAATATCATATTCGGTCAGGACCATTTTCCATCTTGCTATACTTCCGGAGAGAGCGGGCTTCTCAAAGATGTATTTGATAGGATCCATTTTAGATATCAACAAGGTAGTGTGAGTCAACATATACTATCTCAGTCGGCGAGCAGCCCATGCCAAAGCGCAATAAGTTTTCTTGAGCAGTAAGTATCTTGTTTCACAGTCGCTGAATTTTTTGCTAAGGTAGTATATTGCATGTTCTTTTCGACCAGACTCGTCATGCTGCCCTAACACACACCCCATTGAATCATCTAATATTGTTAAGTACATGATCTGAGGTCTTCCTTCAATCGACAACATCAAAATTGGAGGCTCTTGAAGATATTCCTTGATTTTGTCAAAGGCAGTCTGGAAGTCGTCATTCCACTTCACTACTTGATATTTCTTCAGTAATTTGAAGATTGGATCACAAGTAGAGGTTAGATGGGAAATGAATCTGGCAATGTAGTTTAGACGTCCCAAGAATCCCTTAACCTTCTTCTCAGTGCAGGGAGTTAGAATTTCTGGTATAGATTTAACCTTTGGAGGGTCTACTTCAATACCTTTGCTGCTGACCACGAAGCCTAAAAGCTTACCAGATCTTACTCCAAAGGTGTACTTGTTCTGATTCAGTCTTAACTTGTACTTTTTTAGTCTTTTAAATAGCTTTTGCAGGTGATCAAGGTGCTCTTCTTCAGTCTGATACCTGACTATCATATCATCGACATAGACCTCTATCTCGTGATGGATCATATCATGAAATAAAGCTACCATAGCACGCTGGTAGGTTTCCCCAACGTTCTTCAACCCAAATGACATAACTTTGTAGAAGAAAGTGCCCCACTGTGTGATGAAGGTTGTCTTCTCCATGTCTTCAGATGCCATTTTGATCTAATTATAATCGAAGAAACCGTCCATGAAGGAGAATACCTTATGTTGCACGATGTTGTCAACCAGAACATCAATATGGGGAAGCGGAAAGTCATCTTTGGGGCTCGCCCTACTCAAGAGTCTGTAATCCACACACATATGTACTTTGTCGTCCTTCTTAGGTACCGACACCATGTTCGCAACCCATTGTGGATAATAAGTAACACCTAAGAAACCGGTATTAAATTGTTTTGTGACTTTGGATTTAATCTTTTCTGACATCTCAAGACGCATACGACGAACCTTTTTCTTCACAGGAGGGCAGTCTTTCTTAGTTGGCAAACGATGAACCACAATATCAGCATCCAACCTTGGCATGTCTTCGTACGACCAGGCAAAGATCTCAACATAGTCATGTAACATCTGAATTAACTGTTCTTTGACACTATGCTTCAAGTTGGAACCTATCTTGACTTCCTTTTTATCCTCTTTGGTACCCAATTTTACTGTCTCAACCGGCTCTTCATGAGGCTGTATTGCTCTTTCCTCCTGTTGTAACAGTCTAGCAAGTTCTCCTGGTACTTCACAATCTTCCTCAACTTCATCCTCAGCTTGGTAGATCATATTTTCAAAGTTATAATTGGCAATAGCAGAACCGTTATCAATGGGATCCAGAGTGGATGTGGATCTGCAATTTGATATGTGGGTGTGTGTAAGAGAGCATAACTATTTTGATAAAGTAAAAGCAGAAAAGAAAGATAGAGAGCGAAAAGTTTGTATGCAAAACGTCCAATGATTTATTTATGACATATGAAAGTGAAATGATAACCCTCACAAATAGACCATTGTGCCTCGGGTAAGACACAAGGATTTAGAGTTTATATTATTTAAATATTACATATCCAAAAAAAAAGACAATTACTCCTGGATAAAAGTAATGGGAACAAAGTCTCTAGCCGTCCAATTATTTAGTCCACCGTTGGTAGTTGGGCAGATCCAATTGTTCATGTCGCATTCAATGTCACTGTCCTCCAAAGCATTAATTCCATGGTTTCTGATGTGTAGTGGTGGTCCTCTAGCACGAGCGCAACGAACATCTTTTTGAGCTTCTGAAGTAAAACCCAAATAAAACTTGTCATATTTGTAGGGGATGTCAGTGAGCTGGCCCCAGATAGTAACCCCACCTTCTTCAACTACAGCTTTGGCATCCTTCAGAGAAGCCATCTTCAACGGAGGTCGGGTAGTCTTTGGAACACTAGCAATAGTCTTGGTAGCAACAATTGTTTGAGGAACCTCTTCAAAGTTCTGGCAGGGGGTTCGATGAAGTCTTCGTCCAACTCGACACACCTGAAAGAGTTCAGGTGGCTCACCATATACTCTTCTTCGCCATGGACTGTAACAATCTTCCCATTTACTGGATACTTCAACATTTGATGCATAGTAGAAGTAACATCACCAGCCCCATGGATCCAAGGGCGACCCAACAAACAAGAGTAAGATGGGCGGATGTCCATTACGTAAAAAGTAGAGTCAAAGGTCTGAGAACTAACTTTAATAGGAATGTCTACCTCCCCGTGCACCATTTTCTTAGAACCATCAAAAGCCCTCACCACAATATTACTAGGATTCAAAGTCAGTCCTTCACAGTACAATCTGTCTAAAGCACCCTTGTCTAAGAACTCAATAGATACATGAAGGGCATCATTATGCTTTCTTCCTTTGGGTGTCAAATCAACATCAGAGAAATCGAGTCCATTGTCAGCAGTCAGACTAGCAACACAGTTCTCAAATTGGTCAGCAGAAGTCTCTTGTGGCACATGAGCAGACTTCAGGAACTTCACCAAAGCCTTAGCATGGCCTTCAGAGCATAATAATAAGGCCAACATTGAAATTTTTGAAGGGGTCTGCCACAATTGTTCCATAACATTGTAATCACTCATCCGTATGATTTTTAATATCTCCTCTATTTATTTTTTAGAGGCTTCAGAAATGGTTTCTTTAGGTGCCTTCGTCCGGGCAGGCTCGACCAGTACTTCTTTGCCCCGAGTCTCAGTTGACTCAGTAGCAGGAATAACAACAGGAATGATAGTAGGGGTATCAACAGGAGTAGTAACAGGAGTATGAGCAGGAATAACCAAAGGAGTGGCAACAATATTCAGAGATATTTCAGGAGAGAAAATCCTTCCGCTTCTGGTGATTTTACTGGTCCCAACAATGTTGTTAATGTTAAGATCAGTATCTTCAGTATCTTCATTTTTAATGGCCAGGAGGTCCTGCTTGACGCCATGGTAGTAGACGTCGGCTCAATAGTTCCAAGGAACAACTTTGTTGGAGGAATATGGTATGGGCCCTGGAAAGGTGATAATCAAAGGAGAAACCTTAGGAGTGGATGTAATCCTGATAGGTCTTTTGGAGGAGACCCTGGGAGGATTGTCGGAAATGGTAATAATTGACACATCTTTGCATAAACTTTTTGTAGAAGGAGTCTTCTCAAACAAAATTTCCTTGTTGTTCATCAGGCGTTGAGCACCTATCTTCAACAACAAACAACCATTTGGTAGAGACGTACACAGGTGTAAACCTTCACCACAACCCGGAAATAAACCGGCTCGCAAGAGATTCTTCTTAACAGTTGGAAAAGGAGTAGCTAGTTCATCAATAGAAGAAACAAACAGGTAGTCATCAACAACATTAACACCCTGGCCATTCTTGGGCATTGGTGCAGTTATCACATTAGGGGTCTCAAGAGGGTCAAATTCAATCTCCTTTGCCTCAATAAGATCTTGCACTTTATTCTTCAAAGCCCAACAATCATTGGTATTATGCCCTGGACTTTTGGAGTGGAAGGCACATCGAGCATTTGAATTATAACAGGAAGATGTAGTATTTGAATTTTTAGGATCCTCCCTCAGAGTGACCATATTAGACTTCAACAAGTGTGGAAAAACCTGAGATAAGGACATGTTAAGCCGGGTGAACCGTCTTCTGGGTGCATCCTGCATGCGCTGATTGTTTTGTTGTTGATTATGCGCAGGATTGGAGATCATCACAGCTCCTACCGTTGGACGATGTTCATGTTTGCTTTGATTGCTCTGACTGTAGGAAAAACTTACTTCCTTCTTCCCAGAGAATGGTTTCTTCACTGTACTTGAAGATGCATCTCTCTGAATCTTACCGCTCTTGATACCAGCTTCTACTCATTCACCAGTCAATATCAGCTCAGTAAACCCGGCTGAAGAGCTTCCAATCAAGTGGTTGAAAAATGGACCACACAATATACCCAAGAACATATCTACCAACTCTCTATCAGACATAGCAGGCTAGACTCTTCCTACAAGATCTCTCCATTTCTGGGCATAAGCTTTGAAGCCCTCACTAGAACCCATGGACATGCTTTGAAGTTGTGTATGGGTTGGAGTGAGGTCAACATTGTATTCGTGCTTCCTGTAGAAAGCTGCAGCCAGATCCTCCTAGTTGCAGATGTTGGTTCCCTCCAGCTGATAGAACCATTCCAATTGAGCCCCCGATAAACTTTCTTGGAATAAATGCACCCATAGATTCCTATCGGCGGTATGAGGTTGGATCTTCCTGGCATAAGACCTCAGATGCAGCTTAGGACATAAAACCCCGTCGTATTTAGCAAACACGGGAACCTTGAACTTCTGTGGAATGACCACTCCATAAACCATCCCTAATTCTTCAAAATCCAGACCAGGTACCCTCTGAATTTCCATAGCATTGAGATGATCCTCCAGCTGCTTGTATTTGTCATCAGCAGGAGGATACTACTCTTCAGCATAATCAGCCTCTTCTTCATCAGACCCTGGATTGTGGTCTTCTTCTTTTGTCTTCTCTTCCTGATTGTCTCCCTCATTTGACGGAGTTGCAGATTCTAGAGCTCGCTTTGCTGGTCCTCTGAATCTCTTTCCCATATTCAAGACACCTACTGGTTTCTTTGTCTTTTTCTTCTTGTCTTTGAGAATGAGAGCCTTCAGGTTTTCTTGTCCCTTATCCAGTGCCAGGAACATCTACTAGAATTTAGCATTCTGGGCTTGAAGGTCCTTAATATTCTGTTCGAGAGCCATTTATTTTTGCTGAAATAAACATCGAAAAGATAAGAAACCTATTTTGGAACCTATTTATGTAATGATATGCATGATATGCTTATGCAATGTTTTCAAGGACCTTATAGGATTTAAACTCTTTTAAACAGAACAAAAACAAAATACTTTTTATTAGTAGGTTCAACTGAAGCAAAAGTTACAAAGAAATAACAATTAAAAAGAAACTTCTAAAATTCCTAGGTCTCCCATGGATGCTTCCTTTTGGTGCTGATATAGGCATTGAGGTTCCGCTCTTCATGAAGCTGCTTTATCAGTTCCAACACTTTCTTCTCACTGGCATAGAATTGGGTCTCAAAGGTGTCTCATTCTTCCTTGAGTTAGATCCAAGACCTTTGCAATTCTTCGAAGTTTATCAGCATATCAGGATGAAGAATGATGCGAGACCCGTCCCCTTGACCAATAAGCTCTGATATTACTGGTAAGATAGCAGCATATGGAATCATAAGAATTTGAGCACAGGCTCACACCCATTTGAGGTAAGGCTCCAAAGGGATGGAGTTATTACACCCTAAAGTCTTACTATCACTCTTCTTAACCATGCCCCAAGAGAGGATGAACCTATGATGATAACCTTACAGATCATTTGAACAGTCGAACACAATACCCTGGATGAGCATATCAGGAGGACCATCTCTCTGTGCATTACCAAAATGACGTAGGGCTAAAGAAGGGTTATAGGTGATGCCTCCTCTAATTCCAAGGAGTGGCACATTAGGAAACTCTCCTCAGCGATCAATAAAGGAGATGTCTCCTTGAGAGCGAGGACACCAATAGAAGTCAGAGTGAGAGAGAGACATTAACCTTTGATTCCACCTTAAGCCTAACTAATTCTTTATTACTAACCGAGGAAGGTGCGAAATAAACCACCTATAGAGCAGAGGTATACAACACATAAGAGTTCCTCGATTTTTCATAGTATGGGTATGGAGTGAGTGAAGAATATCCCCGAGCAATGTAGGCACTGGATTGTGAGTAAGGAAAATATTGATGGCATTGACATCTATGAGTTGGTCTTAACTAGGGAACAAAACTAACCCATAGATCAAGAGAGCCAAGATATCTTCAAAAGCATGGTAACTCATGGCGTCTAGGAATACCTGAGCTTTTTCCATCAGAAACTTTGCAAGAAGACCTTTAACCCCACTTCTTCTTTCCCAATTGGATTCAATGTGAGATGGCTTCAAATGCAAGGCCATGGAAACATTCTCAGAAGTTGGATCTTGTTCTTAACCGGTAAAGGGTATCTTCTCCAATATAGGAAAACCAAGTATATTGGAGAATTCATCCAACATGGACACCAACTGATAGTCCGGAAATGTGAAGAAATGGTGCTTAGGATCGAAGAACTGGAATATGATGCTCATTAAACCTTCGTCAAAATCGGTAGTAACCAAACTGAGCAAGTGACCATATCTCTTACTGAATGATGAGTTCTCAGGAACCTTTAAGACCATTTTCTTGAGTTTGGGAGGAATTTCTGCGAAGTTAATCCGGATGGCTTTTCTACGAACCGAATCCATAACCTACAAAACAGGGAAGAGATAAATCCGCAAGTCTTTGAAATGGTTAGTGTACATGACATGTTATGATGTTATGATTATGCTTAAAATCACAGATATAACTAACACAAACAAGTAACACAAAGACCTTATGTTTAAAGGCTTGCATGAGTTTTAAAGGTAAGTACCCTCTTGAAGTTTCAAGTGGCTCAACCTGTCCTATTAATAGTAACCGGATTCTAAGGAGTCTCATATCACTGACCTTTCTTTTAGGCATCATTTTAGCTCAAGCACCGAAGTATTGCAGCCAAAATATCCCAAACGTCCAATCTCAATGAGTGTAGCATCGAGTATCAACCAATCTTCGGTCGAAACCAAAGCCAACTGTGATACGGTGGGAGAACTGACTTGGGTGTTTTGCGTTTGATCGCAAATGTTGCGGTTAGCAAGAGTCGCCACCGACTTTTCTTTTTTTCATTTATTTAAATTGAATTACTCTTTGTAAATAAATTAATCAAATTAATTAACTTAATTAAACTTTTCTTCAATTAAAAAAAATTAAGGTTTTATTAGGTTTTAATTCCTTTTTCTCAAAAAATAAACAAAAAAGCAATTAATCACCAATTATTTTCCATCAAATAAACTCTTCGTCTCTTCTTGCAATCTTCGCGCTTTTCTCATGTTTCGCATTAATTTTTCATAATATTGTAACTGATAAAGGTTGTAATAGCTTAAACTGGTTTACTGTTTCTTCCCCCCATTTGTGGTTTGTATCCCCTTTCCCCGAAGCTTTGTAATAGCGTAGGAAATTTAATTTCTGTCTTTACCGCTTTCCCTATAAACTGCTAGATGTATGCTAATAGGCTTGTATGGAAAGACTAAAAGCAACCATAGCTAACCCTAATATGCAAGATAAATAAACTGAATAAAAAACACCATTCACACATGCACCTCTAGGGTGACTCCACTTGTTGCCTTCGGAAAACATTCATGTCCCTCGAACGTGGGATGCTTTAACAAATACCCTCGGTTAAAACATCATAGTCCCTCGATGACCCTTTGATACTTCCTTAGTAAACGATCTTAGTCCCTTACGATAAAATTGCATAAGCGTTTTATATGTTGCCTTTATGACTAGATGATGGCCCGCTCCTGCCCCTCAAACATCCAATGATAGGGCTTCCTACTAACTAATGGTAGGACAACACTATCTAAAGGAAGAGGAAAATAACACGAAAGACTTTTAAGTAGGTAGATAGCTTTTAATTGCTTGCTCACATAAAAACAAAACATATTTTCACACAAACAATTTTCTGAAATATTTTCAAAACAAACACTTTGTATGTGTTCTCAATGAGACAAGAATCATTACAAAGTTTGTCAAACTTAGGCATTTTCAAAATACTTTCAAACTTACACATTCACAAAGCATTTTCAAAAGTGAGCTAGCGATTAAGAGCCCGTAGAAAACTATAGATGAAAAGGGTGATAATACCTTCCCTTTCCATAACCTACCCCATTTACTCAGAAAAATTCTCAAATGTCTTTCATGTTCTTTTCACCACTTCCTTTATTGGATAAAATAAAATTCGATGGAGACACTTACTATCCGCAACATTTGTGATAAAACACAAAACCAAAATTCAGTTCTCCTACCATATTACAACTAGCATAGTAGATGATGCGAAATACCTTGTCGTGCCTCTGACCTAACACAACTCCAATTGAAAAGTCACTTGTATCATACATTAGCTCAAAAGGTTTTATCCAGTCAGGAGCTTTTACCAGGGTGCAGAAATGAGAGCTTTCTTTAAGTGATTGAAGGAGCTCAAGAACTCTTGACTAAAGATAAATGGCACGTCATGCTGCAGCGATTGGCAAAGTGGCTTGGTGATTTTTGAAAAATTCTTAATAAATCTTCTATAGAAGCCAGAATGCCCCCAAAAACTTCTAATGCCTTTAATGTTCACTGGTGGGGGCAGCTTCTCAATAACTTCTATCTTAGCTTGATCTAATTCCAAGCCCCTCCTTGAAATTTTGTGTCCAAGAACAATTCCTTCTTTTACCATAAAATGACACTTCTCCCAATTCAGCACCAAATTGTTCTCCTCACACCTTGTTAACACTAAGTCCAAATTATCTAAGCAATTCAGGAATGACTCCCCAAAAACAGAGAAGTCATCCATGAATACTTCCATGGAACTCTCAATAATGTCAAAAAAGATGGACATCATGCACATTTGAAAGGTGGTTGGAGCATTACACAGTCCAAAAGGCATCCTTTTAAAGGCAATCATACCATAAGGACAAGTGAATATAGTCTTCTCTTGGTCT
This sequence comes from Vicia faba, assembly GCA_948472305.1. NCBI lineage: Eukaryota > Viridiplantae > Streptophyta > Magnoliopsida > Fabales > Fabaceae > Vicia > Vicia faba. The sequence goes on from OX451737.1 coordinate 1,527,715,304, forward strand.
TCAGGAGCTATGGCTATTTGGTTATAGCCTGAGTAGCCATCCAAAAAATAATAGTACTTCTTCCCAACCAATTTATCAAGCATATGGTTAATGAAGGGTAGAGAGAAATGATCCTTCCTAGTGGACTTGTTTAGCTTCTTGTAGTCCATACAAATCCTCCATATAGTCATTGTTCTTGTGGGGCTTAATTCATCTTTTTCATTGCTGACCACAATTATGCCTCCTTTTTTCGACACACACTGAATAAGACTCACCTACACACTGTCAGAAATGTGATAGATAATTCCAACATCCAACCATTTTATAATTTCTTTCTTGACCACTTACTTCATGATGGGATTAAGTCTTCTTTGGCTGTCAATACTATTCTTGGCATTTTCCTCTAGCAAAATTCTATGCATGCAGACAGTAGGAATGATCCCTTTTATATTAGAAATCTTCCAAGCAATAGCCCTTTTTATGTTTCTTTAGAATTTCCAACAGTTGGCCGTTTTGTTCCTCATCCAAATTTGTTGAAACAATGACAGGCAACTTCTGTCCTGCCTCCAGAAAAGCATATTGTAAGTAGGCAGGCAGTTTCTTAAGTTCCAGATCAAGAGATACTTCTATTGAAGGAGAACACTGCTTCTTATCATCAGCTGATATTTCCAGAACCTCCATAGCTTCCTCTTCAAAAATAGGTTTACACATAGGTCCATACATGATACCCTCTTGTGAAACATCTCCTTTCTCTAGCTTTCCCAGTGCTTGAGTCAAGACTTCACTCGACTTCAGTAAACTCTTGTGAACAATTCCTTCCCAACTAGAAATCATGGAGCAACCAACAACCTCTTCATCAGGATATTATAATGCATTGAGCACATTAAAACCACATGTTGTCCATTCACCCTCATGGTGAGTTCTCCTTTTTCAACATCAATTAAAGTCCTTCATGTAGCAAGGAAAGGTCTCCCCAGTAGAATGGGAATATCCTCATCAACATCAAAATCCATAGTAATAAAGTCAGCATGGAATACAAACTTTTCAACCCTTACCAAGAAATCTTCTATTTTTCCTTGAGGGTAGCAAATGTTTCTATTTGCGAACTGCAAGGTGATGGTTGTAGGATTTTTTGCGCCTATCCCCAACTTATTAAAGATAAATAAGGGCATAAGATTGATGTTATCCCCTAAGCCACACAGTGCTTTTCCACATAATGAGTCTTCAATGTTACATGGGTTGGTGAAACTTCCTGGATCCTTTAGATTGGGAGGGAGTTTTCCATTGACCAATTGGCTACACTCATGAGTGAGTGCTACCATAGCAAACTCTCCCACCCTTTTTCTCTTTGTAATCATATCCTTCATAAACTTTGTATAGTTTGGCATTTGTTCAATAGTTTCAATCAGAGGTATGTTGATGTGAATATGCTTGAGTATCTCCAAAAACTTTCCAAACTATTGCTCTTATTTTGCCTTCTTAATCCGTTGATGGAAAGGAGGTGCTGCTCTCTCTTTGAAAAACTTCTTTTCTTTGTCTAGCTTTGGCACGACTACATGTTGTTTTCCTGTTTGAGAAGTCTTGCCAACTATAATATTATCAATAGTCTCTTCATTATTTCAAACTGAGGACAGTTCCTTATTGGATCCTTCTTTATCTTAAAAAATGTCCGGCTCAGGCATGACTCCACTAGTCTCAGTGCCATTTGGTAAGGATACCTCACACTCCTTACCACTTCTTAACTTTATGACCTTTCAAGATTCCACATTCTTTATTCCATATGTAGTCGTTGGAGTTTCAGTAGAGCTAGGGAGTGCTCCAATAGGCCTTGAGCTCAAAAGGTGGCTATTTATCCCACTTGGTTCTCTAGGTTTTTGATACTCACTCCTTGTTCTATAAACTAATTTTTAGTCTCTTGAATAATTGATTTCGAAACATTATCCATCTGGTTGTTTCCTTGATTTGCCACTACATAGTTTGGTGCAGCAAAACCAGGAGGAACTTGTGGTGCATGGGAAACTTGAGGCTTCGAATGACCTTGGTTATTGATCCATGAAAAGTTAGGGTGGTTGCGCCATTCAGGGTTGTAGGTATTGTTGTAAGGGTTATTATACATGTTGTTGTTACCAACATAGTTAACATATATAAGATTTGTAGGGCATTCCTCAAACAGACGTGCAGCTCCACAATACACACAGGTAACCTCAGACGCGTCAGTAACCACCTTCACAGGTTCATGTTTATTCACTTCTAGAGTCATCATCTTTTTCATCATTTGATGATTCTGTGCCACTTGAGCAGCAAGGGTTGTAGTTTCAGTAACTTCATGGACCCCAGCAGTAGACTTCTTTTGAGTAGCCCTTGCATTTATTCTTGTGACTGGCCATTGATAATTGTTGGTAGTGATGCTCTCTATCAACCTATATCCTTCATCATATGACTTAGACAAAATCACTCCTCCACTGGATACATCTGTGAATGCAACTTCAATATTAGATGTTTTGCATGATGTCAAAACTAGGAAAGCTAGCATTTCTTGTATGATGGACAGTATCCTTATGTCTTGTGGCACTCCCATGCATTAGAGGTCTTAAGAATCATTTTAAACAAGTTTTAAATTGGTCATATTTGATAACGAGAAAACGTATCGTATAATTACTATGCTTTTTACCGATTTTATATTACATTAAGTCGTCTAACCCCCGATTATTCCGAGTTTATTTATCTTTTTACAGGTATAACATTTGTCAACTCAAACCAATGGAAAAGGACAACATGAAGAAGGCTAGACAATAGACAAAGAGAAAAAGAACTAAAAATACAAAGTTTGGATTTTTGCACCTGTGACGACCGTCACGCCTCCCCAACTAGAAATAACGCTCGTAACACATTGTTGACGAGTGTAATGCGCTATTTAAGCGCATTACGACCGTCACCCACCTGTGACGACCGTCACGCGCGTAAAGAGGAAGTTATGCTTTGGTGGAGACGTGGGCAACGTGAGGAAGAATCCTTCTCCAATATTTCCTCCACTCAGTAACCATGCATCCTATTTTCACGCCACTCAAGCCTCTTCTCAAGACACTTTCAACTGCCATTTCCTCTGCTATATATATGAGTACCAAGGCACAGTCCAAGGGTCGAAGAATTTTCTACAGACCAAAAATTGCTGCTTTTCTACATTAAACTATATTATTTATTTTTGTACCATTTTCCTTCGTACTGTAATTTTCATTCCAAGTTTTAGTTTTTAGTTTTAAGTGTTAATTCTTCCTTCAAGAATTAACACGAATTATTTACTGCAATCAAGCTCAAGGATTATTGTAATACTTCAAGATTACCATAGCAACTTTGATTCCGAGTTTTTATTGCAATTAATATTTATTCAGTTTTTATATTATGCCAATTGTTGTTATGAATTATATTTTGAATTGTATTGCTTTCAAGTTAATTATGTCCGGCTAAATTATTAATACCGGTATGTGACCCGTAAGAACTAAAGGAATTCAGTGATACCTTGGCCAAAAATATTTATAAAACAATTTCTGGTTTCCAATTTCCAAGATTAATTTAACTAACCTTGTCACAAGAGTGAGAGGTTAATTAACCCGATTTTGCCACGAGAGTGGGAAATTAATTAAGGCAAGAACCTGCATGCGAGAGCTGGGGTTCAACCCAGATAGTGGTAACGAAACATTAATTTTTAAATACACGAGAGTGTTTTAATAAATTAATTAAATTCAAATTGTTTTCAAAAAGTGTTATTAAATTTAAAGTGCATCCACTAGGTTTAGTAGCATAACTTATTTCATGAACACGAGAGTGTATGTCTCAGGTTTTTAAACAATTAGCTTTTACCGAAATACTTTATAGGCCAAGCGATTCCCCGAATTCCCGAAGTCTGATTATCACATACCGATATAACTATTACTATTATTTTTAATTAAACTGTTTCCCCCAAAAATCAAATATTCATCGCTTAGTTAAACAAACAGTAGCATTAGATCGTATGCGATTGATCCTCAGTCTCTGTGGGTTCGATAATCTTTTAAAACTAGAACGACTGAACTGTATACTTGCAGTTAGTATCCTGACAGACTCATAAAGTCCCGATCAAGTTTTTGGCGCCGTTGCCGGGGACTGATTAATCAATTAAGTACGATTATTCTGTTGCGTGTTTAGACTAGGCAACATAAACCCTCTTTCGATTTGTATGCCAAATACTCACTCCCGAAGCGAGCCTTTGCATCTACAAATCTTGTCCCAGTTACTATGTATCACCCGAATTTTTTCTACAACCCCCACTCTGAGTATTTCGAGGAATCACAAGAATCCCATAAATCCGACCTCGAAATACTATTGGAGAATCTCAATGCATCATAGACTCATTCTCATCCGAATTACCTTTCCAACCACCAATCCCAACGTTTTGAGGAATCGCAAGAATATTATAATTCCAACCAAACTTATCCTCAACCAAATTCCCCCTACAATCACTACACCCAATATTTCGAGGAGACGCAAGTATCCTATAAATCCGACCTCGAAATATTAATGGGAAATTTTAATGAAATATCAATGATGACAAAGCGCTTTACGGAAATACAAAATGCGACTCTAACTCAATTTGAAGAATTAGAAGAATCGCATGATTTCAACTTCGAAACATCAATGGAGGATTCCGACGCGATGCTAATTCACTCTAGGTTAGAATCTCTGATGGAGTACTTTGTAGAGACACAAACTGTCCAGAACGAAGAGTTTAGAAAACAAAGTCTTCAAAACAGTGAAAACCTTAGGCAACTGACCACCGTGGTTGACTCGCTCGTGACCCACAACATAGCCTTAGAGACCCAAATCTCCCAGCTTGAACAAAACCCTCTAGGACCCTTCCCCGAGGAAAAATTGGATGTTGTAACAACCAGTAGTGAAAAACAAGTTGAAAATTCTAAGGAGAGTGATAATGAGGTTGAGGAGAGTGATGATGTGGATGAGGAGAGTTCAAACGAGGAAAGAGTAAAGATTAAGAAAAATCCTCCAACACCATCTAAAAGGGAGGTTGTAGAAGAGGTACAAAAGGGAGCACCTATTGTTATGCCTCACCCCTATACCCCACCGTTTCCTTTCTCGGAAAGTTTTATGGAAGCTCAGATAGACTCCAAATCTAAAACGTATGTGGAGGTATTGGAAAATATCCATACTAATGCACCCTTGTTGGAAGTCTTGCATAAAAAGAGAAAATTAGAGGACCGTGAAACTAGGGATATAATTACTGTTAAGAAGGTAAGGTTAACCTTTGAGGTGGTGGATGAAATCACTAAGCCCAAACTTGAAAAGTTGATACTTAGGATAGATCCAGAACCACCACCACAAGTTCAGAAGAATGAACCACCCCACAGAAGAAAGAAAATAAAAGGTGAGGGATATATGAGATGGCTTGATAAGTGGCCATGGAAAATGATAACTACTAAAAGTTCAACCGAGGAGTCATCCTCGAGAGAACCACCATGAGTGCTTGCACTCCTGTTCGTCAGGCTTATGACGTTAAACAAAGTGCTGCGTGGGAGGTGACCCATCTGTTTTTTTCTGTTTGTTTATGTCTTTAACTTTCTATTCCGTTTCTATATTCGTTTTCTTTTAAAGCATTATTTTCATTATTTTCTAAAAAAAAAAATTTATACAACTGCTGCTGATTTTCAATCAACTTTACAGGTTTTCTGAAAAAGTCTTTTTCTATCTTACCTTCTCCCCTGATTTGCTTTCCCCCTTTGCTATTTACTATGGAAACCACTTTTAGAGGCAGGAACCAAATGAGGAGGTTTGAGGAATTATCACACCGAAATATTGGTATGACCTTATATTATGATGAACCACCAATGGACACTTTAGGCATTAAGGATAGTGTCCATTATCTGTTTAGCCAGCTGGGGTGGAAAAAGCCCACATTAAATCTAGGTTTGTTACATACCGCGAGCTCACTCTTGAGTTTCTGAGCTCCTTAGTTCACATACCTGAGCGCGGTTTCGGAACTAGAAAGGGATTTATAGCCTTCGGGTTGTTTGGCATTGAATTTGCTTATACCCATAAAGAATTAGCCAACCTTATAGGATTCCCTTGCGGACCTTTTGCTTTTTCTACCACCCAGGCAGAGTTAATGGATTTGAGCTAGACTACTTTTGGGGGACTTAAACCGGGAACTACCACCCTGAGCCGGATAACATGGATAATAATGAAATACACAACCCTGCCATCCGCTATTTCCATAAGATTCTAGCACATACCATTTTCGGAAAAGAACAGAACCGCACTGCCGTATCTAAAGATGAGATATTTTTGCTGCAGTGCATGACCCAGGGCCGACCTGTAAATGCAGTGCCATTCCTGATGCAGACATTTACCCGCATTGCTAAGAACCCTAGCGAGCCAATCATCATAGGAGGCCTTGTTACCATGATTGCTAACGCCCTCAGACTTAGATACCAGCTGCATAGGTGCACACAATTTGTTTCAATCTGCCCTATAAACATTGATTTTTGTTTCCACCTACGAATAATAAGTAACCTAGGTCCTGCACCCTTCGATTACTTGATAAGGGACGAAGTAGTCACGGTATTTACACTTCCTAACCATGCCAAAACAAGTGCCCAAAATCGTGACAATTGGCTGTATGAGCTTAACCCTCCCGACCATCCTTCGACACCTGAGACACCCCAATCCTACCAAGTTTATGATACCACAATGTCTGATGAGAGTGACCCCGTGACCCCTCCTGGTTACCATGATGGTAACAACATCGTAGAGGAAGTTGACGCCCCTGCAATAACAAAAGGGGAATATGCTGAAAATTTGAATAAAATCTTTTCTACGCTGGATGTTTATCAGACGGACATCAATGGAATCAAGAACAAGTTGAAGGGTATGCGTATGGACGTGATAAGCTTAACTGATATAACTGTGGAACAGTTTTCTCACATACATGCAGCTTTCGAAGACTTGAAAACGCGACTGGGATGAAGCAGCAGAATCAACACTTATTTTTACCTTGTGTTTTATGTTTCTAGGCAGTTTATGATTTCATTTTAAACAAGTCTACTTTTTACAGTTTTTAAATGAGCGCAGCGCTTGAAAGAAGACAGCAGGAGCAATATGAGTATCTATGCGCTCAAAACACTCAAATCTTGACTAGGCAGCGGAACATGAATGAGAGGTTGGATGAGGCCCTGTCAGAGCTTAATTCCTTAAGGATGGATGTCAGCACCCTTGGTTTCCAAGATACTGACACAGAAGCCACTCCTACCAGACGCTCTCGCACCAGGAGTAGAGGACGTGGTCACCAGTAGTTTTTCTTTATTTTCTATGTAGTTTACTTTTTTCTGTTTCATTTCCTTTCTGTTTATTTTTGTAATTGTACTTCCCCGCCTATATACCGCAACATTGAGGACAATGTCGGATTTAGTGTGGGAGAGGTATCTTTCCATCTTTTATAAACTAGTAAATTTTTACGATATGTCTCGATTCAATTTCTTCGCTTTATTTAGCCATACCGAAATTTTTTATCTTCGCATTAGCCCGACATACCTATTTTAACGAAATCCCAGTTGAGGAAGCCGAAAACGACATAACAAGATTGATACGGTTATGACATTGTAGACTTCCTATTTACGCGATCCGTTTCAATAACCATTATACCGATATCTGGAGTTTAAAGTTCTAGAGTAACCCCTAGTAGTTTATACTAGTAGTCAGCACCGTCTTGACACAAACCACGTGGAGAATCGATGAATATAAGTGTTTGACGCCTGATTCTAAAAATATCCTTCCTATCTCGCTGCTAAAAGAAAAGAAATTTTGTGCACCAAAATATACGGTCACATATAAGAGCTGAGCAAATAATGAAGGAATCCAGTGTTGGTTGGTTCAGAGGTATCTGGTTCTAAACTCGGTAGGGCGTGCTACAGCCCGATCCCCCACAACCTCCAACTTGGATAACATATGTAGGGTTGCCACATTCATGTACCATACCCCGTGCTAAAAGGATCAAAGTCACTAACCGGTTACTCCACTATGTGCGTGCTAAGACAAATGGCTTAATGTGATTGCGCCAGAACGAAACCGGGTGAAATAGATACGAGGAACTCTGGGCAGAATTATAGCGGAACTGTTGGATAGCTCGTTTTAAATGGAAGCCTACGACTAAGCTTATTGCTTGTGTCATTAGCGTATCTTTAGTGTTTCAGTCAAGTATTGGCCGAACCGATGAGGATTTCCCGAAATTGCTTTAAAAATCCAAGGTATGTCATGCATATGCGCTTGACAAAACTTGTCAGACCTTTTGAATGACTATTTGCTTGAGGACAAGCAAAGGTTTAAGTATGGGGGAATTTGATAACGAGAAAACGTATCGTATAATTACTATGCTTTTTACCGATTTTATATTACATTAAGTCGTCTAACCCCTGATTATTCCGAGTTTATTTGTCTTTTTACAGGTATAACATTTGTCAACTCAAACCAATGGAAAAGGACAACATGAAGAAGGCTAGACAATAGACAAAGAGAAAAAGAACTAAAAATACAAAGTTTGGATTTTTGCACCTGTGACGACCGTCACACCCTGTGACGACCGTCACGCCTCCCCAACTAGAAATAACGCTCGTAACACATTGTTGACGAGCGTAATACGCTATTTAAGCGCATTACGACCATCACCCACCTGTGACGACCGTCACGCGCGTAAAGAGGTAGTTATGCTTTGGTGGAGACGTGGGCAACGTGAGGAAGAATCCTTCTCCAATATTTCCTCCACTCAGTAACCATGCATCCTATTTTCACGCCACTCAAGCCTCTTCTCAAGACACTTTCAACTGCCATTTCCTCTGCTATATATATGAGTACCAAGGCACAGTTCAAGGGTCAAAGAATTTTCTACAGACCAAAAATTGCTGCTTTTCTACATTAAACTATATTATTTATTTTTGTACCATTTTCCTTCGTACTGTAATTTTCATTCCAAGTTTTAGTTTTTAGTTTTAAGTGTTAATTCTTCCTTCAAGAATTAACACGAATTATTTACTGCAATCAAGCTCAAGGATTATTGTAATACTTCAAGATTACCATAGCAACTTTGATTCCGGGTTTTTATTGCAATTAATATTTATTCAGTTTTTATATTATGCCAATTGTTGTTATGAATTATATTTTGAATTTTATTGCTTTCAAGTTAATTATGTCCGGCTAAATTATTAATACCGGTATGTGACCCGTAAGAACTAAAGGAATTCAGTGATACCTTGGCCAAAAATATTTATAAAACAATTTCTGGTTTCCAATTTCCAAGATTAATTTAACTAACCTTGTCACGAGAGTGAGAGGTTAATTAACACGATTTTGCCACGAGAGTGGGAAATTAATTAAGGCAAGAACCTGCATGTGAGAGCTGGGGTTCAACCCAGATAGTGGTAACGAAACATTAATTTTTAAATACACGAGAGTGTTTTAATAAATTAATTAAATTCAAATTGTTTTCAAAAAGTGTTATTAAATTTAAAGTGCATCCACTAGGTTTAGTAGCATAACTTATTTCATGAACATGAGAGTTTATGTCTCAGGTTTTTAAACAATTAGCTTTTACCGAAATACTTTATAGGCCAAGCGATTCCCCGAATTCCCGAAGTCTGATTATCACATACCGATATAACTATTACTATTATTTTTAATTAAACTGTTTCCCCCAAAAATCGAATATTCATCGCTTAGTTAAACAAACAGTAGCATTAGATCGTATGCGATTGATCCTCAGTCTCTGTGGGTTCGATAATCTTTTAAAACTAGAACGACTGAACTGTATACTTGCAGTTAGTATCCCGACAGACTCATAAAGTCCCGATCAATATTCATGAAAAATCTTTTTCTGCAAATAGATAGGATGTAACCATAGAGAGGATGATTGGTGAACTTCCTAAACAAATCCTTGTGTCTCTTATCTTTTATTGCTTTACTTTCTTTAATCTTCATACATTAATTTTTCAAATAGCGTTGAGTAATTTATCGACATGTAGGAATTTTCCTAAACTGTTTTTATTTTGAATTGTGTGTTGAGTTGCTTATAATCACTTTTGATTATAAGTGCTTTTTCATATCAACATAACACAAAGGAAAATTATGAAACTTTGATTGCACGCCAGGTGTTTGACAAATTTTTTAGCTTGTTTAACTCAAAGGAAAATTGCAATGTTCTATCTCTGACTTTCATTTACTCTCTATATGCAATGTGTTGAATGTGTTGTTTGATTGATTGATTCGTATATAATTTCTCTTGGATTATTAAAGTGTAAATTTCTTTATTTATTAGCTTATAATCACTTCGACTCTAAGTGATTTTCATACAAACAAATCTCAAAGAAAATTCTGAAAAATTGATTGTACGCCACATGTTCGATAAATTTTCATGTTATGTTTTTAACATGATTTCATTGGAAATAGGAAGCAGTTATGTTTGATATTAAAATATTAGTAGAGATATTATTATGTTGATTGATTTTATTATTATGTTAATTCCATATGGATCGTACATATCTCCAATAACTAGGTTTGTTTAGACTACTATATTTGATCTAGATCAAAAACCTTCCGCTCAACATTGTTTTTCAAATAAGTTTTAATACCTATGTTTAAAAGGTTATTTTTTATTTGGATATCTATTCACCCCCTCTAGATACGTTTTCGTAGTCTAACAAGTGGTATCAGAGCCTAGTTTATTCCATGCTTCGAAACTCTGATTAGAGAATGGCGTACGGATATAAAAGGGGATTACAAAACAGCCCCAAAATTTTTTTTGGGAGAAAAACTATAGTTATTGGAAAGCTTGTATGCACATTCATGTTAATTCATATGAAAATGATATGTGTGACGCTATTACTCAAAACAATTCTAAGGGTGTTGTCACATCTAAGTCGGAAGTACTATGAAATAATGACGATAAGAAAAATACATTAAATCTCATTAACGTTTGAACGCACTTGGTAATCTTATTTCCAATGAAATTGCTACTAACAAAGTTGTGAGATGTCTTACTAGGAATTGGTAACTGAAGGTCACTGCGATCAAGGAAGCTAATGATCTTACAACACTTGATCTCATTATATTGTTTGGTAAGTTTGAAGAATATGAGTAAGAACTCACTTGCTTGGAAAAGCATGAGAAAAAATGTGAGAAGAAGAAGAAAAAGGATAAAGACATGGATAAGGAGGAAAGAACAAATCCTAAAGCTCTTAAGGCATAAAGTTTAAGGTCCTCAAATTGTGAGCACATATACGATGGTGATTTTAGTGATGGTGAAAATTTAAATTGTCACTATGGTTGTAAGATTCCCAAAATGCAACCAATTGTTTCACTAACCCCAAGGACTCAATAAAGATTGGGTACCTAGCTTGTCTTGTTGTTTTGTAGGAATATTCCTTTGACTCTATAGAGAGAATATGGGTTCTCATTTATGGTGGTTCAAGATGATGGTGTCGTACCCTAAATTTGCCCTAACCTTACGATTATATTTTCAAGATTTAAAAATAGAAGAAAAATATTTAATTAGGGATAGTTCAGCAACAACTGATGGTCCATTCTTAAATCCAAGACAATCAGGGGGGAGTATTTTAATTCAAGGGAATGAGGCTTTCTAAATCAGAAAGACTCATGTACCCATGAACCCATTCGCGAAGCATGTTGGCTAATGGCCCATGAGATTCGAATATGGAAAAGTATTTCAACAAAAAATATTAAGTTTTAATTATTATTAAGCCCATTAGAATTTGTTGTTGTTAGTAAAAGGGGAGGTGAAATTTCAATTACAAACCCATCAAGTTTCTAGCCCATCTGTCCTTTTTGTTTTTGCTGTATCATTTTCAAGAGGAAAATATAATCATTAAAAAAACATTGTCTTGTTTAAACCACTAAGGTTCTTAAGCTAACCTATTTTGATATTTTGGAAAGAAAAAAAACTGTTTTGGTTTTAAACAGTATTATTAAAATGGGTATTTTTACTTTTAATAAATGTTTATAATTAGCTTATTAAAAGATCCTTTTATAAATTTAATTATTGGTTTACGAAAAATTATTTTTATTGTTATTGCTAAGATATTTTTTATTATTATATTTACTTTATAAATTATTAGATTTGGTAAAAGGTTTTGTTAATTTTTTAATTAAGAGATTTTGTTTTGTGGAAAAGATCTGATTAGATCAATCTTTTGGGGGGCCAATCCAAAGTACAGTAAAAAGCGTTGTTGAAATTGATGGACCAAAAACGTTTCTGCGAGTACATCTCAGATGCCCAATATCCTTTCTTTTGCAAATCTGTCTGAATAATCAACGCAAGGCCCAAAGTTATATAATAAATAATTATTGTGTAAATTCAACAAAGATTTGTGCATGTTTCTAATTTGCTAAAAGATGTTGTAGCAATCAAAGCGGAAAATACGCGTTTTGTATCATTAGCATTTACTGTAGAAATTGAAACCAAATCAAATGTCAAATTATACAAACAGTCCAAGCCCAAAATTGCTAACATAAACTAAATCAAATCTATTTACATAATTAATCAAATCAATCACAGAATTGTTGAATCAATTACAATCAATAACAACTCCTAAATTCCGTCCTAAATCCCTAGATCTAACCGCAATTCACAAAGCCTAAAATGAACCCTATAAATACTGGAAAAATATATAGAAAAGAAAGGGGGGGAGAGGAAGAACTGAGAGAGCTTGAAGCCGGAAATACAAAAAGCAGATTTTCAAATAATTGCGAAGGAGAAATTGAAGAAGAACACTCGGAGACCTCGTGACTGTCAAAGAAGAAGAGAGGAGCGATTAGGGTTTCAATATCTTAAACCCTAATTGCTAGCCCAGTTGCCATTGTTTCACCCCCTCGTCACCACCTCTACGGATCTGCAAAATCAAAAGAGAAGGGAGGATCAAAAAACATAAATCTCGAAGAATTCAGAGAAAACAAAATCGCGAAGGAGTAAGATAACGTAGCTTTTGTTTGTTCTAGTATTGATTTGAGTTGTGTGGGTTTTTTGATTCACGGTAGTGAAGGGGTTTGATTGGGTTGCACCGCCGGAGAGTAAAGGGAGCTAGGGTTTATGAAGAGAAAAGGAAAGGGTTAGCGAGGAAGAGAGAAAGGGAGGGTTGTTGTGAAAACAAAAATGAAATAACAATGTAAAAAACATATTATATTTCGTAATGATTTCGTGCACGCATGCATATGTTAACTAAAATGCTCCCTCAATTTCATCCCTTTGATCACCATTAGACGACCGATAGGCCAAGTCCCCTGTTAGCATGATACACCCTCACACACTAAATCAAGCAGGCCCTTCAAAAATTTGTAATGGGCCTAGCCCATATGCTCTTTGCACCACCCCTTTTACTAGATTGTTGAAACAAAGCTAGCAACGCACCTCCCCTTCATAAATTATATTTGGGCCTAGCCCAACCTCCTTTTTACACCCCTACATTTTACTTCTAAACTAAAACTGCACCCCCCAGGACATTTATTTATTTTAATTGTTTTATTTACATATAATAATAATTATTTTTATATTCTTACTACTATTATTTATTTATTTTAATTATTAATATTACTATTAATTATTATTTATATATCATTAATTTACAGTATCATTTAAGTAATTATTTTATGTAAAAAACTCATGCACATATTTTTTATACATTTGCATTAAAATATTTTATATCATGCATTAATTAGACTTTTTACAATTAATATGATTAAAAAATACACAACAAACATCAAAATTTATTTTTCGCAATAAACTAATCTAATAAACTTTTTTTCTAAAAGGTTCCAAACGAATTTTGACTAATCGCGCATTTAGTCCAAATCTCCGCAATCACTACACCCGGTCAAATGCGAGGTGATTCAAAATACATTTGCAACCCGTAGAAAACACAAACCCATACGAACTATGAATTGAGACTCCGATTCCTCATAAGACGATACGTAGGCATACGATCAAAAATCGTGGCGAGTTTCCCTATTAAAATTTAAAACCATGTTTAACCCGAAACTTACACCTAAAACCTAATATCCTTAAGAATAAGGTAGATGAAAGGTACCCAACACCTTCCTTTTGTCTAATGAGGTCCAAATCTTAGAATCTCTATTTGACAATTTAGGGTTTCCTATTAGATGCCCTTCCTTAGGATAAAAACTAGTAGTGGCGACTCTCATTTAAAAACCAGTCGCAATAGATGGATTATTTGATCTAAAACAGAACAACAAGTTTTGTTTTATTGGTAAAATACGCGTAAGTTACTTTTGATGTTGTATCCGAGAATACTCGAAAAAGTTATTTCCTTTCATGATGTAGGTTTATCTTCAAGAGACATACTCAATGACACCGAAGAAGGAATTGGTCAACCCGAATTTGTGAAACATGAGGAGGAGAAAGATAACTAACATGAAAAGGATAAAGATGAGAGTTCAATCAAAATGAATGATCATCAAGTTAATTACCTTCTTGGACTTATCAGAAGTTATACTTTTGGGTATTTTGTCAAAGTGAAAAGTGGTAAGATCGTGTTATTCTAAAATATTTGTGGCATACTTTGCATTTGGTTCAACTTTCTTTCGAGAGTTCCTTGTAAAACGCAAGTGCATCCTCCATCATATTATACGGTGAGGTAGTATCGGTTTAACTTCCACTTTGTTAGTAAGTTCTCTCTTTTACCTGTTTATTTCTCTAAGTACATGACATACTTGGTGTATGATATATATATATATTACGAGTATTCATTTTCAAAATAATTCTTAATTGATAATCATGGTGACTTATCAATTTTTATACTTATAATGATCTCATCATATTATATTTTCATGTATTTTTTATAAACACTTATGTGTGCATAAGCATGTTTAGCTTCATTAAACATAAAATGCATTTGACATTACATCATATTTGATTCTACTAACATTCGATTTGTCAAAGAGTTTTCTAAGCTTATACATGGATAATTTGAAATGAGTCTTATGGAGAAGGATTATTAATGCCTCCAATATTTCCTTCTTTATTATGATACTTGCACTTTTATACTTTTTCTCTAACAATTTGTTTGAGTATTTACATCATGTGAGTGCAACTTTCATGTTAGAACATAGTTTGATTCTACAACCCTCGTAAGAGTTTTGATGATAACAAACACAAAGAACAAATATGCACTCTAAATTTGTGTTCTATTTTGCACATAAGTTCTGACGGAAGTGGATCAGAAGTTAAGCTACAAAGGTGTTCATGATGTGTACGCAGACTGATATCAGAATGTTCTGATGAATGAAGACCAGAACTTGTGCTAAAGAGAAAGACATCTTAACTCTGAACGGAAGTCTAACGTTGCAAACATGACATTATGATTCTGACTTACCAAGTTCTGAAGCAAAGCAGCAAGCAGATTCCTTATGTTCTGAAGTGTTACTATTCCATCAAAGCAGTATCAATTGCAACAACTACAAACAGACAAGGATCTTCATATTATGGAAAGTGCATTAACTGCCAATTATCAAGTTTCCATTTGGACAGATTGCTGCGTCTATTTAAACAAGCATCAAGGTTAAATCATTCACGATTTATATCACTGCTTTCATACAATCTCTCAATGTTGCATATCATATTCATTCTATTCTCTAAAATTGTGTAATACATCACAAGTTTGTGATACCGTTTTTGTAACGAAAAACAACTTGTATACAAATTATTTCTTATTTTCTTTAGTGAATTTCCTTGAGATAAACCGGGTTGTGGTTGTACTCAAGAAGACTTTGGAAGTTGTCAAAGTAGAATTGTAATCATTTTGATTAGTGAATTAAGACCTCGTTGGAGAGAGGCGAAATCACCTTGGCGGGTGGACTGGAGTAGTTTGAGATCGAGCGAACCAGGATAAAAATCATCGTGTCATTTGTATTTGATATTAAAGTTTCAATTCAACCCCCCCTTCTTGTCTTTTTCACTTCTTCATTTCATTCCATCAAAAGTGATGTAATATTGTTCTAAATTTATCCTTGAAAGTAAGAAGTTTCTTATTACATGTTTTAGTTGATGAAAAATGCTTGTTATGTTCTCAAATGATGAAAATCATGAATGTTCATTTCCAAAAATTTTGATTGACAACCATTGTGTATTCTCAATATACATGTTTATAATGACGTCATGTATTCATTTTTTCACATTTGTATAAGTTTGTTCTTGTATGTACAAGCGTGTGTTTCTATTATTATTTCTTGCATTTGTGTATGAGTTAAATGTAAGCATGTTAATTGCATGTACGAATCTTGTTGTAGTTGAGTTTCATTTTATGGAGATATGTTTATTTTAGATTGAGTAGTGACATGTTCTTGTCGCTATGCTAGACACATACGCGTGTGGCATCGGGAGTTCCATTATGTTGTATTACATAATTGTGACACTATAGAAGCAACTTGACTAGCTTGCTCTTGCATCACATTCATTATTATTCATTCAATTTTATTACATGTTTGTTAATGTTTTTTGCTTGTTATCTATTAATTTTTGCATCATTACATATATATGGGGTTATGTAATTGTATACTCTTCTTTGCAAAAATACCTCTGTGTGATATATTAGTATTGATATTAGAATATGATACTTCTCATGATTTTCCTTCTTTCTTTTTGATGTAGACAAAAGGGGATAAGTATATGCGCGATAAAGTTGGGAAGCACAAATTCAGGGGAAGTCTGCGATAATTGCATGAAATGCATCATCGCAATTTTTGTCATCATCAAAAAGAGGGAGTTTGTGAGTGCAACATCACTATTAGATGTTTTGCATTATGTCAAAACTCGGAAAGCTAGCATTTCATATATGGTGGACAATATTCTTACGTCTTGTGGCACTCCCAAAAGTCTTAGGAATCATTTAAAACAAAATTGAAATTGGTCTTATTCATGAAAAATCATTTTCTGCATCAATTTTTATACTATGTGTCGACACATAAGTATTTTAGGTCGACACATACTGAAGCTTTTAAGATATTTCAGAAATGCTAATTTTATGTGTTGACACATACGAATTTTAGGTCGACACATGTACTTCATTTTTAAAGCCTGTAGCCTTTGACTTTCTTAGGTCGACACATCCGTTTTTCAGGTCGACATATGCAGTTGGAATTTGACTTATGTGTCGACACATATAATTTTCAGGTCAACACATACTATTTGATTGAGTCAATTTTTCAATTCTTTTTAATTCTGAAAATCTCCTTCTTGTATCTAAACTTCCACAACTATAAATACATCATTCATGCATCATTCCAACTTGGTGAAACCATAAAATTAGCCTATTTCGCTCTTCATCTGCAATCTCCAATCTATGCATACACACTGACATAACATTATAGCGATGTTTTGTTAGGGTTCCATCTAGACGATGATTGATAGTGTCCAATTGTGTATTGGGTTGAGCTTTATATGGGTTTTCATCCAAGAAAAACATCGGGTTTGTCCTCCAAGATCATTGGTTGATTTTGGGGTTTTAGTGCAAGATCGTTCAAGATGGAATCACGGTCAAGTGAACAACCTTGAGGTGTTTGAAATCTTTGCAATGAAGTAGCTTAAAGTGCCAGATAGAATTGAATATTTTGTGTTAATAGATTGCAATCGGATTTTATGGAGTGAAAAACCTTGAAGTGTTTGAAATCTTTGCAAGGAACCTTGGAGTGTTTGAAATCTTTGCAAGGAAGTAGCTTAAGAGAAGACTAGATTGAATCTATTGTGTTCTTGATCTTGTTGAAGATCAAAATAAGAGAAGGGGTTGAATCAAGATCAAACGGTTAGGGTTTGTAGGATTGCTCTTGAACACTTATCTTGTAACCATAATTTTGAAAAGTAAGAAATTATCCTAATTCTTAATTTGGAATTGGGGGGAGATGTAGCCATAGTGAGGACGATTAGTGAACTTCCTAAACAAATACCTGTGTCTCTTATCTTTTATTGCTTTAATTGCTTTAATCTTCATACATTGATTTGTCAAATAGCATTGAGTAATTTATCGACGCGTAGGAATTTTCTGAAACTGTTTTTGTTTTAAATTGTGTGTTGTATTGCTTATAATCACTTTTGATTATAAGTACTTTCATAAGTAAGTTCTTCTTTTACCTGTTTATTTTTCAAAGGTACGTGATATAATTGATGTGTGATATATATCATGAGTATTCATTTGCAAAACAATTCTTAAATGATAATCATGGTGTGTTATCATTTAATATACTTATAGTGACCTCATTCTAATTTCATCACATGTATACTTAGATATCTTTGTTTTATATATATATATATATATATATATATATATATATATATATATATATATATATATATATATATATATATATATATATATATATATATATATATATATATATATATATATATATGTGTGTGGGTGTGTGTGTGTGTGTGTGTGTGTGTGTGTGTGTGTGTGTGTGTGTGTGTGTGTGTGTGTGTGTGTGTGTGTTGATTATTTCCATCAATCCATGAAACATGATCATTTACATATGCATTTCATGTCATGTCATACATGAGTTAAGTTGTGTCACGCTAAACCAACCCAAAATCTTGTATCTCAACTTGTTATTCATTTTTTCTTATCATGTGTTGACACATGATATGTATAGGTCGACATGTATCTCATTAAGTCAAATAAGTGCTTCTTGTTTCAGTATTTGTCGACACGAAAGTCGTATAGGTTGACACTTGTGTCAATATTTTAAAATAACTGTTTTCAGTTCAGTATGTGTCGACACATGTATCATATGCGTTGACACATAAAGTCCACACAGGTATACATATACGTCAACTTGAGCAACTTTTAAGATTTTTGGTTTATCTTTTCACATTCTTCTTTTGTCTCTCATTCATGCACCTATCTCATAACATCTTCAATTCAAATTGTATCTTCATACAATTCATTCTACACATTTAATCCTCCACTAAACTTTGTTTATCTCACTAATACATATTATTAAAATCTCTCTTCTATAAAACCTTTTCTCTTTTACTTTCTCAAACACAGTCACATCCTATAGTTCATGTATTTGTAGTCATCCAGTGTTGCATTGTCATTGTTGTGTGTTGTTACACCATATTATATTTTTATGTATTCCTTTTTCTTTATTCTTTGGGAACACTTATGTGTACATAAGCATTTTTAGCTTCATTAAACATCAAGGATAACACATTGGTTTTACTAACATGCAACTTGTGAAGGAGTTTTCTAAGTCTTTGCAGGGTGAGTTTGAAATGAGTCTTATGGGGAAGTTGAACTACTTTATTGGACTCCAAATCAAACAACTCAATGAAGGAACATCAGTGTGTCAAATGAAGTATTGTCTTAAATTACTAATGTTCTTTGGCATGAAGGAGGAAAAATCAATTGACACCCCAATTCCAACAAATGGCAACTTAGACAAAGATGTCAATGGTGAGGATGTATATGTCAAGCAATATAGATGTATGATTGAGTCTCTTCTATATCTTACTGTATCTAGGCCTGATATCATGTTTAGCGTGTGTATATGTTCTTGGTATCAATTGGTTCCTAAGGAATTGTATCTAAAAGTGGTTAACTGCATTCTTAGATACCTTCATGGTACATCTAAGTATTGGATTTGGTATTCCAAAGGAAGCGATTGTAATTTGGTAGGTTACTCTGATTCCATTTTTTCCAATCACAAATCGGATAGGAAAAGTACTAGGGAGACTTGTCACATGTTTTCAAATGCTTTAGTTAGTTTTCATAGCAAGTAGAAAATTTCAGTTGCTTTGTCAATGGTCGAAGTGGAGTACGTGACAACCGGTAGTTATTATGCTCAAATTCTTTGGCTCAAACAATAACTACTCGACTTTGATATTAAACTTTCACGTATTCCTATTATGTGTGATAACACTAGTGCGATTAACCTTACCAAAAATATGGTGCTACATTCTCGCACTAAACATATTGAGATACGTAACCATTTCCTTCGTAACCATGTTGAAAAAGGGGATGTTGTATTTGAGCACGATGATAGTAAAAATCAATTTACCGATATCTTTACAAAACCTCTTGCGTCTGAACCATTTTTCAACATTCAAAGGGAATTGGGGATACTTGATATTTCTAATGTTGCATAAAATACATTTGTTGCATGCACTCTTAATACACTTGATCAAATATTTCTTTTACAGTTTTATACTATGCGAGTGCATTCTTCGTACCATTCGTCATTGAGGTAATTTCGTGCCATTTTTATCCTTGAAAGTAAGTCTATAGTATTGTAATTTTATGTATGTTCTAAATGTTTGATATACTCAATGTGTACTATGTCTTTCATGAATGTTCACTTCCAAAAATTTCCAATTTACAACCATTGTGTTTTTTTCAATTTAGATGCTTATAGTGACTTCATGAATTTTTTGTTTTTCGTTTGAAGTATCTTCTTGATGTTCATTAATTTTCTAGCTCTTATTGCTTGCATCTCATGCAAGGTGCTTATCTATTCTTTGACACATGAACTAAACATGAGATTGTTATTTTGTAATTGTGTTTCTTGATCATGTCATATCATATGTTATATATGCACTATTGTCTTTGGTTTTAGTGGTGATGTTTATTTCGCCAAGCTAGGCACACGTGTGTGTGTGTGACATCAGGAGCACCATTGTGATATTTTGCATACAAATGACATTTTGAAGCGATTTGAGAAAGTTGCACTTGCTTTACCTTTCTCATACTTTGTGTGTTTTGTGTATTTTATTATGGTAACAATTTTTGTGCCATGTTTTTATGTTTATTAGCTTTGTGTAACTCCATGTGTATGGGAACATGTATGTTTGCGCTCTTACTTTTGCAAAATGCCTATGTGTGATATATTTGTATTTGTATGAATAATTATACTTCTCATTGTGTTCTTTGTCTCTTTTTGATGTTGTCAAAGGGGGAGAAGTATAAGGGAATATGAATGCACATATTCAGGGGGAGCTTTCACGAAAACAAGAAAAGCATCATCTAAAGACTTGAGTTTTTCAATCATAAAAAATGGGGAGTATATGAATGCATTGGCCTCTTTTAGATGTTTTGCATGATGCCAAAACTAGGATTGATTTAACTTTTGTGTACATTAAACGGTATCTTAGAAAATTTGTGTGCACCCTTGCATTAGAAGTCGTTAGCAATCCAAGAAAGCATCTAGAACAAGTTTAGAATAATTGTCATTTGGTATCATGCATTAAAAATAAGTTTCTGCACATAAAATAGGTGTATCTGTTGACACATGTTGTCTACATATTGACACATGTAGTTTATGTGTTGACACATCCACATTTTGTGTCAGCATAGGTGTTGTTGTTTTAAAGCTTGTAAGCCTCTGAAATTATGTGTCGACTCATCATTTTCTTTGCGTTGACGCATGCCTCACAAATCACTCTATGTGTCGACATATAGGAGTTTTATGTCGGCACATGTGCTACTATTTTAAAGCCTGTGTCTTTTGTTTCTTCATGTTGACTCATCCATCATTTTGTGTCGACACATGTGTCCATGTCTTCCATCATGTGTCAACACATACTGAACCAAATCTCAAAAATAAGTTTTCTTTTCATGTTTTTAGGTTTTCTTTTTTCCTAAAAGTCTCACACCTATATATACTTCATACATACATCATTTTAAATTTGGTGAAACTATAAACATATATTTGATTTCTCTTCATCTTTAACCTTGACCATATGCATACATACAAACAAAGTACATAAAATCTCTCGTTGTTTGGGTGCCATCTAGACTCAGTTGATAACATTCAATTTAGGATGGTTGTAACCTAAGATTGGGTTGAGAATCAAGGGGGTTTCATCTGGAAAAACCGAGTGTTTTTCCTCTAAGATCATTGTGGATTTGGAGGTTATTTCAATAAGAAAACCGAGCTAGGGTTTTCCTTTAAGATCATAGTGAATTAAAGGTTTTGGACAAGGCTACACAATTTGGTTTTGATTGAGTGAAGAGCTTGAAGAATGGATGGTTCTTGCAAGCCTAGTAGTTTGAGACGGTGAATCAAATTGGTAGATCTTAAGTTACAACAATTCTCAATTTAGATTCGATCGAGTGAACATTGAAGACAAATTTACTTCAACTTAGTAGCATGAGACAGTGGATCAGATTGGTTTGTTAGGGTGCAATAGTTGCATTTGATCGTGCGTGAAAGCTTTTGAGATAAATCAACTGGCAATCTATTGTTTTCTTGGTCTTGGTGAATATCAAAAGAGGAGAAGGGGTTGAATCAACAACAAACGCTTAAGGTTTGTAAGGGTTGCTCTTAGAACACTTCTCTTTAAAGGAATCTTTTGCAATAATAAGAAATTTATCTCTATTCCAAAACAGAATTAGGGGGAGATGTAACCATAACAAGGATGATTGGTGAACTTCCTAAATAAATCATTGTGTCATTCTCTCTCTCTCTCTCTCTCTCTCTCTCTCTCTCTATATATATATATATATATATATATATATATATATATATATATATATATATATATATATATATATATATATATATATATATATATATATATATATATATATATATATATATATATATTTTATTAGCAATTTAATATACTCTTTATGGTGTAAATTGATTAGATTAGAAAAATACTTTGAAGGTTTTAAATCATTTTGTTGTTGTCATTACAACCTCTTTGATTGTAAGAGGTTTTAATACCAACAAATTTCAAACTAAATTCATGAAAATCAAAGTGCACACTAAGTGTTCGATAAATTATCTTAATAAGCTTCATAAATAATTTCATTAAAAATTAAGGAATTTGTTAAATTCTTTGATTGTGCAATTTATTCATATATAAACATCCTTTGATTGTTATCCACCTTGTTGGTAATATTGCAATCACTTTTTGATTGTAAGAAGTAAAGCATATCAACAAAGTTCACAGGAAAATCTGAAAAAATTAAGTGCACACCAAGTATTCGATAAACTGTTTCAATTGGCTTTATCAAATATTTTATTGGATATTGGTTTGCCTAGTTGTTGTTGTCAATCTATTAATTGAGAATTTATAGTATTAATCACTTATCACAATTTTCCATATTGTTGATATAATTTGCATATCCGAGCCTCCAATGACCGGTTTGATTTGGACAACTTGAGATCTAGGATACGACTTTCGTTAACCATTGTTTTTAACTTGATGTAAAAATTGTTTCTTAAAATTATAACACCCCAAATTTTATTAAATTATTTTAATTGAGTTATTTGTGAATTATGTGTAATTTAGATGTATTTTATTTAATTATTGTGTGTGAATAATTAGATAAATAATAGGGTAGGGGTGTATGTTCTATAGATAGAGGTTTAGAGAATAAGTTGTATCTTGTTGGAGTTCATAGAAATTATTTATTAGTCAAAATAAAGAGTATTTTGATTAAATTATTTTGTGTGGTTAGAGGTGTGTGACCATGAGGTAGAAGAATGTGGAGAGTAATTGTAGATTAGTGGAGTAATTTAAAATTATTGGAATTATTTAATAATTAAAATAAAAATAATTTTTGTGACTTATTTAATTAAAATAAGAGAATATATAAATAAGGGGTAAATTTGATATTTGAGAGAATAATGAGGACATGATAGAAAGTTAGAGGAGTAAGTGAGGGCTTATCAGGAAAAGTATAATAAGTGATATTTTATATTAGAAAAAGGGGGAAGACAATGGAATAAGAGACCAGTTGCATTACACGTGAGAAATTGGAGGAAGAAGAGAGAGAAGGCTAGGGCATAGGAAAAGAACCCATTGAAAAAGCTTAGATGAATTTTTCAAGAAGAATCTAAGGTAAGAGTGAGAATTTGGTTCACTAATATGGGTATGGTGAATGATAGAGTGGAGGGACCCTTAACCTCCTATATAGTTTAATAATAATTTTGTTTCTGCATTTCATGATGTGAATTGCAATTTTGTGTGTTGACATGTTGTTATTTTGTTCTTGAAATCATGGAATCTATGACTATATTTTCTTAATTGTTTAATTTGATGATAAATTGATGAGTATGTGATGAGTTTATAATGGTAAATTAGGTTAATGTGTCGGAAACTTGAAATAAATTGTTTTGGTGTTAGAGAGTTGTTATATTGGAGTTGTCAGAGTTACTACTTGAGTAACTCTGATATGTTTTAAAGTTGCATTGGTATGTCTTGGTGTTAAGGTTTATTACCATGTTGATTGTCTGAAACAAGTAATAATAATAATAATAATACATTACCCTATTGATAATTTTGAGAGTTAGGAGAATTATGTTAAATAAGATATTGGTCGATAGGTTTAGAGTGAAATAATAGTAGATAATTGACCTATAATAATATATTTTTGAAATAAGATATTGACATGTTAGTGGATATTTGGGATAAGTCTAAGTTGAAAAAATGTGTGTAGGATTCAAATTCCCGTAAGAAAATCACAGGAAAATGTAGGAGAATATTGATCGACTTGTTTTGGGCATTTTGTGAGCTCTGTAAGTTCGTCTGAGGCCCTGTCAGTTGCGTTAGAAATCCAACACAATAATCTTTATGTCTAAGTGGAGAAAGTGGGTCTAATACCACTACAACAGTAGCGGTTTCTAGTTTATGTACCATAAATGTTTGTGATTTCAGTCATGCGTTGGTCAACTTGTTTCAAGTGTAACTGGAGTCTTGTGAGTCTGTTTGGGATGGGGTCAGTTGTGTCGGAAATAGGATTTAATGATCTTTATAATTGGAATTTTTCATAATTTTATCATAAGTATATAATCTTTGGCGTCATTTTGAAGTCAGGCAAAATATTCTTCCTGATGCGAGTACCCGTTCTTATTGTTTGATTAAACTGAAATGATTGGTGTATTAAGTCCTAAAATAAAAATCATATTCTTAAAATAGACTCTCTAAGATTTCCATAATATATTCATTTGCTTGATTCCGATTTCGTTTAATATTTTAAATAATTATTCAAATATGATATATGAGTAGTAGGAAGCATGATTTTGGGATTATTTGATGAGTTAAGGGTATAGAATAAACTAATAACTTCTAAATTATTTAATCAAGTAAATATAGAATTTGGAGAGTCTAATGTTGTGATGATATTATGATGTTTGATAATATTAAGTATAATTGGTTAATAATGTAAATATTGAATATTGATGATGTTGTGTTGAACGATTATAAGTTATGATGTTATTGTGTATGATGTTGATGATGATTATGATGTTATTGTGTATGATGTTGATGATTATTATGATGTTGTTATGTTATGATGTTGAGAATAATATTGATGTTGTTATTGTGATTGGTGAATAATAGTTTGAGTAGGGAGAACTATTATTGTTAGGTCAATGTATGTTTTGTTTATTGTCGGACGAGGACTTTAGACATTATTTTGTTGTTGTATTGACGTGTTTTGACATGCATTTATGATGTCATTTTTGTTGATTAAAGAGGCATGTTGCAATCTGAGTATGGTGGATTGATGACTTGTCCTGAATCCGAGCAGGGCGGATCCGGGGTTCGAGTAGGGTGAACCCAATTCTCTAAAGAATATTTTGTTGAGGTGGTACCACATGCATATGCATCGAGTTTCATAGTTGAGTCGCATTTCATAATGAGTCATATTTGCATTTGTTGAGATATAAATGTTGGGTGTGTGAATGTAATTGATATATTATGATTAAGATTATGTTGAATATGACTATGAGTGATGATGTTGTTGACTATGATATCAATGATGATTTGGGCGTGAGAATGTGATATTTTGTTGTGCATATTTGTGTAAATATTGTACTTTATCTTACATTCTATATCGTTATTATTGAAATGAATTCTCACCCCTTTTGTTTGAATATTGTCTCCACGTGGGTAATACGCATATACTCAGGAGTAGACTCCAAGGAAGTAAGACGAAGCTAACTATTGGAGCTCATTCCAGTTTATAGTTTTAAGTAGTAGAGATTATACTCTGATTCATGTAACATTGGGTGGGGGTTGACGCTTGTCTTCTTAATTTCTTATGTTGTTTATTTCAAAGTATTTGCTAATAATTTCATGATGATAGTCTAAGATGTTGAGTTAAGTGTTAACGACACTTATCTTTTGTTGATGTTATGAATGTTGGATTTTCAGACTCAATTTTATTTGTTGAATTATAATTGAATTTCTTTATGGTTAATTTGTTGTGTTGTTTTTAAAAGAACTTGATGTCATAAAAGCCTCATAAATGAGTATGTTCGATTTAATATGTTTTTGTGTAACCCGTATTACAGAGCAGGATAATTGCAATGTTTTATGAAGTGTGACACCATTATGGCTGTGTTTATATAATTAAATTAATTGTTAATTTCATGGGGTTTTAGAAGGGTGTTATAGTTGTTGTGAATCTATTAATTGAGAATTTATAGTATTAATCACTTGTCACCATTTTCCATATTGTTGATATAATTCGCATATCCGAGCCTCCAATGACCGGTTCGGTTTAGATGACTCGAGATCTAGGATACAACTTCCACTAACCATTATTTTTAACTTGATATAAAAATTGTTTTTTTAACTATATTTTGAATTCAGTATCTATTTACCCCCTCTAGATAACTTGTTATCGTCTAACACAAACCTCATCCCTACCCACATTATTCCACAATTTTCACATTAATTTCAAATCACCACATCCTTATGTTATGAGAAATTTAGTAGCACGACCAACACCACCCCCATTTCTGCCACCATCATTTATGGGATTCACTTACATGCATCCCAACCCACATTTCCAAGCACTCCAATTTATAATTTTTACATTTTTATATAATACCCCTTTCCAAAAATTTCTCAAAATACCCATTAATCCCTATTTCTAACACCTAAATAAGAGCTTGATGTGTTTGATGGTTCTGAAACATTGGAATAATCATTTCAAGCATAATCGTTTTTATTTTTATTTTTATCAATTACCATCTAAAAGTAGGTTATCATTATATACTTTTTGTATGAATGGAGATTCTTTGAGTTGGTTTAAGTGGATACACTAGAACCATCAATTGTTGGATTGATTCTCATTTACAAAACTTCTAGAATTGCATTTTGCCTATTCTTCTTACGAAAGCCACCAAACATGATTATTTAAATTAAGACAAAAGGGTTCAGTTGTTATTTACCAAGAAATATTTGAAAATTAGGAAATCAAGTGGTGGGATTACCCCCCAAGAATCCATTTCCAGCTATTTTATTTCTGGTTTAAAACTGGAAATCATAAATGACATGGCTATTCAACAACCACATTCCATATCTCAAGAAATTGGCCATGCCAAGCTCATTGAGGTTGAGTTAAAACACTGCAAACCCAAGTTCCAAAAATCTTACCCCTAGATCCTTTAACCACATAAACCCTACCTCACAAAACATCCATACACAAAAACCCCGAAGCTCAAATTTCCATCAAAGCTCAATTTTTTAACACTCCACTTCTACCCCTAATCCTCTACCCTATCTACGAGATAAGAATTTGTCTAGGTACATCAAGGAGGATAAGAAGGTCAGTCTAGAGGCCGATCTCAAATCTTCCATCACAATCCTAGCTTCATACATGATATAAAAAACTTGGAGGACAATTGTTGCCAGTCAGCCAAATGGGCCAACAAGACTGGCCCTTAATTCGACAGTCTCCTTCATTATGAGTTGAGGAAAACAAACAATTATAACTTCCCATTATATATAAGCTCGTCTACACGTCATAACATGTATTTTCATTCATTTCTTGCAAGTTACACCGTACTTACCTTGTTGATTTTTGCATTGGATGGCTAATGTTTCATACATACTTCCTCTTTGTCAGACCAAAGACCTATACCACCACATTAGATTAATTTCTCATCTACGTGTTATAACACTCTAAACCCTAACTCTTAATTTAAAAGATAAAATTTACACTTTAGGATGCTACTCAAACAAAACATGTATACTTTCTTCAATTAAAATTAATAACTCTCAGCGAAACTCAAATCATGACATAACTTAAACTATCTATTCAAAGGAAATATTGAATTAAACAACATAAGATATAAGTTAACTCAAAAAATTAGCCACCCTGTTCCCTATGTTACATATTAGAGCATTAAACTAACTACATAGCGATAAACAAATGAAATAAATGAAGAAAGCTTCACAATAGTTCTCCAACTCACAGTTGCACTTACTCCTTTTGAGTATATGTACAACCAGGTACAGAGAAATACAAAAAAAAAACAAGAAAGGGGTGAGAATAAACTTTAATATATTTATAGTGTAAGAGAATGTAAGTGTAGCTTAATTCACACAACGAACGACACACATTCAATTTATACAACAATACCACAATGAACTTTGCATAGCCTTTATGTCTGCAATGTGACTTACAACTCGACTCAATATATGTGGTACCAATTTAGACATCATAGATTTGTTATCTATTTCGTCCACTCAACAGTGGTTCCTCATTCAAACTGGGTCCCCACTTCTGAACCCCGAGTCCCCATTTCTAGACCCCGAACAATCATTGGTCGCCACTTCTGGACCCGTGACTGCCTCTTTTCATAACACATACGTGTAAGATGCATGGCTTACAAAACAATGTAACAATACCAATTATAGTTTCACTTCTAACTATAAATAACTTGCAATAATCCTACACAATAGTCCCTACTTTTAAACTAGACACCTCAACACAAGCCATTATAATTACATTCACAACATACAATCATAATCACCAATTTATAACTCACATGTATAACCATAATTCACCACTCAACAATTATACACATAACCATAATATTATACATGTATTTATAATATTTCAACACATCAATTTAATATCATCAAATACAACAAAACAACAAAACAACAAAAAAACATCAACCACACACAAAAACGACTCGCGAGACTGAACCGTACACTACACATCTTAATAACTCACCCTTTCATGGACACTCACCATGGAACTCAACGTTAATTATAAAAAACATGTAAAATAATTAACAACGCATCAATCAACATCAAGTAGTGCCAAACAATGTTAATCAACACATAACAATACCAACACTTGCCAAATAAGAACTATGTCACAAAACCAATTTGAAAACGAAAATTATGCGTTGTCATCCTCGCCAAGCATAGATTTTGGGGGCTAAGCATGAGCCTGTTAAGCGCATATTTTTGTGGCTAAGCGTGTTCTCGCTAAGCGCAACTTTTGGTGGCTTAGCGTAGATGCTCAAAACAACAAAAATCAGAAACACAATTTTCACCATTGGAGCTTATTCCAAGCTTCAATTTTGACTCCAAACAACCAAAATCAATCAAAAATCAATAGTCACATATTATACAATCATTAAATAACACATGTGTATTAATTAACACTCAAAATCGCCATTTTTTCATGGATTCAAGGTTATGTCCAAAACTCTAAAACACAACAATGGCAACACCAATATCCAGAATTCAAATCAACAAATCATGTAAAATAATCAACACACAACGGAGTACGAACTTGTTCATTGAACATGGTAATTAACATGGATTTCACATAATCATTAACAAGAACTCATAACACACAACAATGAAGGAAACAACCTAGAGGAGTGAGGATCCCTCTCTACCCTTCATACAATAACACATATATTAGAGTAGTTTCCCTATTTGAATTTCTAACAATTCCTAAAATTCTATCTAAGGTGATCTTCTTCTCCTTTAAACCATATTTACCTCTTGTATATTTTTCTCCAATTTCCAACTTCTACGCATATGAATGTTTTTGGCTCCCCTTACATATTCTATTTATTTTAACATAAATTATTATTAATTCAATTTTACATTTTTTCCAATCAACTCACCTCTACTTTCACCACTTTCCCTCATCTTTCTAAAAATTCTAATTTCCACCTAATATCATTATTTTCTATTATTTAATTATTATTTTATTAATTTAATTATTTTAAATCAACTAAATTCTAAGTAATTTCTATCACTTTTATATACCTCCGATCAAGATACCCACTAGTGTCAAATAACCATTTATAATATATTATCACTGACATAAACAATTAAAAGCACATTAATCATTTAAATAATTAAATAAATACAACAAAATTTAATTTAATTAATTGAATTCGAAGTGTTACACATGTCATCAATCTTCTATTTTAAATTGGAGACTTACAATTTATTTTGATTAATTATTTATTTTGAACACATCTAGTTAATTTGTTTACACCAATAAGAGGGTGTTTGTTTCGACATTGTTAAATTTGTCAATATTTTAGTAACTTAACCTCAAAGCACAACTTATACATAATCAATAAAAATAACAACAACAAAAATTAATAAATAACATTTGTTAGAATAATAATGCAAGTGTGAGTAAGTGGGGAAATAGTCCCATATTGGATAGGAATATGGAGACTTGAGCATATATAAGTGGAAGAACCCACTCACCTATCACCTTAAGGTTTTATGTAGATAAGCGGCGTGTCTCTCAAAAAGGTGCATAATCCTCAATATTGTATCAATACTCCTAGAAAACTCCTCCAATAAATGTTATCAGAGCCTGGTTCGGGAAATGGACCGGCTTAGTATCGAAATGCCTAGGAATTGGTGTCTTGTTGCAAGGTGTCAATGACAGTACAAGTGGGGAAAATTGTGGACTCACACTTGAGGGGGAGGGGGAATGTTATAATAATAATGCAAGTGTGAGTGAGAAAATAGTTCCACATTGGATAAGAATGTGGAGACTTGAGCATATATAATTGGAAGAATCCACTCACCTATCACCTTAAGATTTTAGGTGGATAAGTGGTGTGCCGACTTGAGCATATATAATTGGAAGAATCCACTCACCTATCACCTTAAGATTTTAGGTGGATAAGTGGTGTGCCTCTCACAAAGGTGCATAATCCTCAACTTTGTATTAATGCTCCTAGATAAATCCCCCAACAAAATTTTCAAAGTTATCCCATGTGTTGTCATTTACTTAAAAAATGAATTTATCCACTCACCTATCACCTTAAGATTTTAGGTGGATAAGTGGTGTGTCTCTCACAAAGGTGCATAATCTTCAACTTTGTATTAATGCTCCTAGATAAATCCCCCAACAAAATTTTCAAAGCTATCCCATGTGTTGTCATTTACTTAAAAATGAATTTATATATTTCAGAAAAAAATGAGTAACAATTAAGGCTTAGAGTAAGAATGAAAAGGATAGAAGTGTTAGAAAGTGTACCTTTTGCAGATGGAAGTCGACTTAATAGACCTCAAGTATGGTGACTATATTTCAATGAATAAATGTGAACTTGAAAAGCTACTACTGAAATATTATTTGAGAAGACACACTCACTCTCTAGCACCCCCCTCTTCTTCCATGTGCAGGATATCTGTAATGAACAATCAATCAATAATTAGTTTATCTTATATAAATTTCATTTTAGTTTCAGCCTATATTTTATTTAAAATTCTTTAAAATTGTTTGGTACTCAAATCTATAACAAGTGTGAACATGTGTAATACAAAATATACACAAACAAGTATTTGATCATCGATAATCATTGCTAACTTGAAGATCATGTAAAGTTTACCTTGGTTGAAAGGTATCCGTTTTTGAATCATTGCTAACATGAGATCATATCCATATAACATTAATCCAACATGACCATTCTACAACATGTGACAAAACACTATCCATTAACATTCAAACAACTAATTTAAACTTTGCAGGTTGCAACATTGTGTATATTCAATTTTAGCACTTGGGGAATGACTAGTTTCTGCACCTAACACAATGTCAGGAGTACCAATTGTCGCATAAATATCAATAGTATGGTTGTGATTTAAATGAATAGTATAGCGGTAGAAATGTTGAGACTAAGCCATTTGATTGACTTAACTCTTACAGATCAAATAAAAAAAACACCACCACGCTTTATTGTTTCCAAAGGAAATGGGAAAAGAGCGAATAAACCCAAAAAATGGGGAGAATCTAGGTACGGGGGTTGGTTATGCAAAGGAAATGTGTAAGCACCCTAAACATCTACGGTACTTCGCAGAAACCTCTTTGAAAATCTGTGTATTTTGGCTATAAAAATATGTATACATAAAGAAGATGGTGGAGATGAGAAAAGAAGTATCTTTTTACAATTTTTGCACCTGCCGCGGTTGCGAACCTTTAGTACCTACGTACCATCTTGCGTGCAATAGGGGATTAGGGTACTCATAGTTCACCTAAAAAATTTTAAAACACATGTGTGTTGGTTAATTTTAATAGAAGAGACGTCACTATCATATCCGAGCGAAAAACATACTTACTACCCACAATTATGAGAAATGAGCATCTGTGTCGTCTCAAAATGGAGGATATAATCTGGATTTAAAATCCATCACACAACACCCAAGTGGAAAATAGCTCTCTTCACTACATATCATAGAAGTATAGTAGCTTACGTGATTATAAGAATTAACAAGAGTCTAATCTATTAAGGAAAAGTTTTAAAGTAAAAAGTCAAAGTGGCAAAATAGTTTGAATGAGGTTAATGACTTTTAGTCTTTCAAAAAAAGATGTCAAAGTAAGATTAAATTTATTAGTGTTTAATTAAGAAATTATTTTTGAAAACGCATGGACCCAAGTCCAAGTTTATTATGAAAGCGGTTCAAGTTAGAAAAAAAGAAGAGTTTTGAAAAGGAAGGAGAAGATTTTTGAAATTAAAGAAGATATGAGGAGATGAAGGAACTATCCTAAAGCATAAAGTAAAAGTCAAGGAAAAGAACAATCTAACCAACAAGAAGCTGGCTCTTGACATAAAGAAGTCAATATAGAATTCCCATCCTTTGGATTAAAACCAAGCAAGAAAAAAATACTAAACCTCTAAGGAACACCAAGATTCAGATGAATTAAGTCTTCAGAAAAATTAGGCAGAGTAACAGTTGTATACAGAGGAACTCTCAATCACAGACAAAGCATAAAATTAGAATAACTTGCACACAAGGAAAATTAACCCAATGCCTTAGAGTAAACCCCAATAACTTCAGACAGAATAACAACAGGGCAACAAGGTCCTCAAGCATCAGGGCTTCTAATCCTAAGTTCGAAAGATCCACAACTCCACAATGCCAAGGATAATAACCAAGTAGTCCACAAAGAAATAAGACTTTTAAGGTTCAAGTTGATTATTAAGTGTCTTTAAAATAACAGAAAAGCTCAAATGAGTAAATAAAAAATGACACAAAAAATAAATGCTCAAGTGAGCAAATGAAAAATGGCATGAGATGTGAATGCTAAAAATAAATAGTACATAAAAGTACAGGCACAAAATAAAGGCATAAAGTAAAGTTAATTGTTAGTGAATTAGAAGTTAGAGGTCAAGTATTATTGTAACCGGTTTTAAAATTGAGAGTCGCCACCATTAATTTTTATCTTAAGGAAGGGAATATAACGGATAACCCTAATTTGATCAGAGATTCTAAGTTGTTGAATCGTTTTAGACTAAGGTAAGGTGTTAGGCACCCTTCATCTATCTTGTTCACAAGGATACTAGGGTTTAGATTTAATGTTTAGGAAATAAGGTTTTAGTTTTTATTAGGGGAACTCACCACGATTTGAGTCGTATATCTACGTATCCTCTTACGAAGATTCAGAGTCCCAATTCGTAGTTCTCGGTTGTTGGTCGGTGTTTTTTATGGATTATGAAGATACTTCGAATTCTCCTTGAACCAAGTTCGGGTGTGTGAATAGAGGAGTTTTTAGATGAAGTTTGGAGTCAATTTAAAGTATTTTCATAATCCTTTTTTAAATTAATCTTGAGTTTATTAAGTTAGTAAAAAAATGATTTTTGATTGGTTAGCTATATTGAGACATAGAGCGGGGGAAGACTGATAAAGTTTTTCTCCTCATGTGGCCAGATGTTGGCCACGTGTTGCTCGTAATGAAGTATGGGGAGGGAGTCTGATAAAGTCTCCCTTATCACGTGGCCAGATATTGGCCACATATTGCTCGCAGATGGAATATCTAACGAGTTGTGTGAGTTTTAACATCTTCATAGAATATTAATTAATTTACTTAGCGTATATGGTTTATTTGAATTTAATCGAAAGAATTAAACTATGTAAAAAATTAGTTTTTTTGTTATTTAAAAGAAAAAAAGGCAAAAATAATAAAACTATTCTTCATACTTTCGACATTTTTCTAAATGGAATAATAAAAATTAACTAACCTAAATTAATTTAAGTTAATTAAAACTAACTAGAAATATGTATAAAATTTACTTAAACAAGAAACAGGGTGTTAAATTAATGTTATGGTGTAAATATGAGAAACTTGAATGTTGGCCCAAGGTCCAATCATAACACTAAACCCTAATTTGCGTTAGCCAATTAATCAGTACAATAAAAAAAATTCAAGAAAAGCTACAGCAACAACATCAGCGATGGATTTATTGTTAAACAGTGAAAATAAACAGAAAACATAAAAATAACCACCTCAGTAGAAACGTGGTGGCTATTCTCCTTCAACCTATTTTTTCAAAAAAATAACAAAATCCAAGAACTCTCAAATAATACATGCATGACCATAATCATCACCAATTATTGAGTATAAAGGACATAAGAGCATGATTATCGGTGTTCTTTGAGAGTTCCTACATATTTATTAAAGAAATTGTGTCAATAATAAATCGATATTTCACTTGTTTTCACGTTCCTGAACTAAAGCACGTCCTCATACTAAAGCACGCTTCTACACTCCAATTGAGTGGGTCATGATAATAAATTAATAAATAAAATTGTAAGAATGTAGTTGATTTGTTTTAAATGTGGGACCCATTTTAGTTTTTTTGATGAGTTACATGGATATTTGAGAATTGTAGATGGGTTGTTTAAAAAATTGAGAAGTGTGAAATAATATAAAAAATTATGTGAGTCCCATTTAAAGAACCCAAATGGGTATGATGGATGTGGATGCTCTAAGTAACAAACCCGAAAGTTATTATGAATGAATCAACAAAGAAGAGGTAAAAAGGAAAACTCATGGTCAAAACAGCGATGGTGCGCGTGTTTGACGGTGAGTTGCTATTGTTCATCGTTCTCGTCGATTCGGCGTGGTACTGAAGAGGTTGTTCATGGTGGTTGAAGTGCGGTCTGGTACGGAGATTTTTCGAAGGTTGCCGGTGGTGGTACCTTCATGAGCGGTTGCACGCATGAATCGAAGAGAGAACGGAGTTGGCGCATATCGGCCTCGAGTAACTGCTGTCGAAGTGGTGTTGAAGATGTTTGTTGGAGGCTTACTGATTTGGTATCGCGGTGGCTTCCGGGAGTTACTGCGAGACTGTTAGTTTCTGCTTCTGTTTTAATTCCTGATGATGTTTGTTAGATTGTTCTTTTCTGAAGGTTATTGGGGTTGTTTGGATAATTGGGTTGTGATGTTTGTTTGAAATTTCTTCACAGGTTGATGGTTGGGTTCCCCGAAGGCTTTTCCCTTCTTCGGATCTGGATGCAGAGGAGAGAAGAGCTGGCTTGCGCGGATCATGGGGCTTTAACATTAAAAAGGGATTCAGTTGGCCTTACACAGAGGTGAAGGGATCGTGTGATTGAGTAATCTACGACAATGTTGTATTATTGAGCGGTTGGATGGAGGTTGATTCGTACGGTTCTGACGAGTTTGCTTTTCAGTCTGTTCTTCCTCCTTTTTCTTCAAAACAAGATACAATGAACAAATACAAAATATTGTTAATAAAGTTTACAACTCCTTTTTCTTCTATTTGATTTGTCCGGACACTTATGCAAGTTGTTTTGTCGGAACAACGTGATGATGTTTGGAAATTTCGAATCTGATTATGAGTTTTTTTTCCAGGAAATTGTAAATGGTTGTATGTTAAATATTTTGTTGTGGAAGTGATGTGGTAATGGGTGTAGATGATGATGTTGTTGGTTATGGTTAAGGTAATGACTTGGTGTGTTTGCCTATGTTAATGTTTATGGAGGATTGTTAGATTTAGGGGGTGAGTATTTGAATATGGTGGGGGATAGTAAATTTTGTGAGGTTATGCTACAAAAACTTGAAAGAAGAAAACATTTCAAGGTTTAGAACCTTTGACTCAAGTAGAGAAAAAACAAAGTTTAGTGTGAAGATTGTCTCATTATGTGGATTATAGTGTTATTGTGTGTAGAGTAAAAAGTGTTAGATGTTTTTCATGAATTGAAATTATATTTAGGTTTGAATAAGTGAATAATTTTATATAATAGATTTTATTAGAAAAAATAATATACAAAAATAACGTAATAATTTTAGAATAAAATATGAGCAAATAAATTATAATATAAAAATAATTGCGACATATGAATAATTAAACAAAATAGATAAGGGTTAATATATAACAAAATAGTAAGAATACTTTCAACAAAATATAACAATAACAAGATTGAAGAAAACAATCCATCAAGTATCATCATATGGCTTAAACAAGCAAATTAATTAAAAATATCAAAAGATTGGCCTCATATGAAATCATTGGTCATTTGTTTGTTATTGTCTGATGTAGAAAACAACAAGGTTTCATAGTTTCTGTTTAGAAACCCTGTATTAAACCAAAACAAAAGTGTGAATTTCTGATGATTATGAAATTGTGGATTTATGGATTTATAGTTTTGAGGATCTTTGTTGATTTGTTGATCTATGAAATTTTTTATGTTTGTGAGATTTTTTTATATGGAAAACTAGGATAAAAAGATTCTTATTTATAGACTGGGAATTAGGTTAAAAAAACTTAAAAAGTAAGCTATCCAAAGTGAATGAAAAGCCGAAAGCCTGATCTCCAAAAAAGGAAAGAAAATTAGTAACAAAAAATAGGAAAAATTGTTAAAAATGCAACATAAGATATTCGAACACGCGACCTCATACTTGCAAGCTTTACTCCTTACCAATTGTGCTATCTTGTTTATTCAAAATGAAAATGCAATCGAAAGTATATGGGAGGCGCGCATATATTTTTTTAATTTAAAAGTTACAAATAAATTGAAAGTAAACTATGATATTTTAAAATAGACTTTGAAAACGGATATTTATAAAACCCACAATATTAATGTAATCCAACAGAATTTTATAAAACTCCAAGTTTAAAAATCAATTTTGATTGTAGCACCAAGGCGAACAAATTTGGGGCATGGCAACTGCCCTATTTAATCACTCTACGATTGAATGGTGGGAGAATACGCATGTCTCGTAAATTCGAATCAAATGGTTATTAAATAATGGAAGACCCCGAAATTTTGACCAAAACATTACTATAAAGATACACTGATATAGCATTACCCAAGAGTATAGTGAAATAGGCAAAGATGATGATGTATCATCTTACCAGAATTCGAATAAAAAATAGGCAAAGATGATGATGTATCATCC
This sequence comes from Vicia faba, assembly GCA_948472305.1. NCBI lineage: Eukaryota > Viridiplantae > Streptophyta > Magnoliopsida > Fabales > Fabaceae > Vicia > Vicia faba. Next base: position 1,527,752,782 of record OX451737.1, read on the forward strand.
TACCAGAGTTTGAATAGCGAGATAGGAAAAGATGATGATGTATCATCCTACCAGAGTTAGAGCAAAAAGTGAAATTGACCTAGATATGACAACGCAGATAACTCGCCAATACCTAGAAAAGAGATCGTAGATTTTGCATATATACCATAACCTAGGAGGTAAATAACACAAGTTGAAAGATTGATAACATATTGCTACACTGAGACTGATGCAAAAAGCTATATCGCAGTTATAGAGTAAACAATACCAATTTGAATTTTGACTTACTAACGCTTTGAGACTAACATAGTAAGCTAATGACGCAAATTTTTTCTATTTATTACAACCTAGGGGATGAATAAAACTAAGTATGATAATTCATTTACCCATGGAGACTAACACAATGAATTATATCACAGAGAGACAGATAACTTATTGCTACTTCGAGACTAACACAATGAGTTATATCGCAGATTTCTCACATCTACTAAAACCTAGGGTGTAAATGATACGGGTTGAAAATATCTTACTATACAGACTACCATAGTAAGGCATTGCTAGTGTACTTATCACGACCTAGAGGATAAATATATAGACTTGATAATTCACTGCCGCTTAGAGACTGACACACTGACCTATACTGCAGATTCATATACCTATCACAACCCAGGGGATAGATACTACGGGTTTGAAGTTTGAATTTTGAGTTTGATAACCAAATCCTAGATAATTAAACCAAAGATATAGATCATAGATATACCAGTTGTGTTTGTTCTCAACTAAGTTATTTGCTGAATAAGATCGAAGTCCTTCGTATATTTATCCTAACCTAAGAGGTAAATAATACGAGTTTGTGAAGTTGAGTTACTAATGCTTTGAGACTAATATAGTAAGTTTTTAATGAAAATTTTGTCTATTCATCGCAACCTAGGGGATAAATAAAATAGAGTTTTGATAATGCATCGCTGCATGGAGACTGATGCAATGAATCATACCGCATATTTAGTTTTATGTTTACTACAACCTAGGGAGTAAATAGTACGAGGATGAACTTGTGAATTTATCATGACCTAGGGGATAAAAATCAACAGGGATAGGCTTACGTTATTCATCACAACATAGGGGATGAATAGTATAACCATGAAAATTCACATACCTATCGCAACCTAGGGGATAAATATTTGAAGAATTTGTGCATTTATCACGACCTAGGGGATAAACGGCACAACGATGGACTCACACATTCATTACAACCTAGGGAATAAATAATACGAACCTGGTAATTCTCACACCTACCACAACCTAGGGGGTAGATGATTGAAAAGTGTTTTGGTGATAAAATCTTAGATAACTAGATCAAAGATGAGATCAAATTTTTACCGGTTGTGTTTGTTCTCAACCAAGGTAATTGCTTGCTTTAATAATCTGACAAAGGGCCCCAAGGTTTCCCCGATGATATCGGTTGTGTCTATTCTCAACCAAGACTCGATCAACTTGAAGAATTGAACCCCAAATTCACTGATGATGTCAGTTGGGTTTTTTTCTCAACAAAGACTATTAACATGAAGAAATGAACCCCAAAGTTTTGTTGGTGAAGCGGTTGTATCTATTCTCAACCAAGACTCGATCAACTTGAAGAAATGAACCCCAAAGTTTTTCTAATGAAGCGGGTTGTGTCTGTTCTCAACTGAGGTAGCTATAGTTATAACAAGATGAATGGATAGTGATGATATTGGATTTGAATTTGAGTTCGTCTTAGCTGGTAGTCATGCCTTGAGATTTTTACGCAGTTTTCATGGGCATATATGATTGAATGTAATGCATGTATGCATGTTTGATATGATTATGCTTGATTTATGCATGATGTATGATATGTATGCTTAATATGAGAATATTATGAATTGAAATGATACGATGATTGATAAATGCAATGCCTATTTTATTTGAACCGGAGAATCTGTGCCTAAGGCAGGCTACCAATTGAGAACTGGTGTTAAGGATTAGCTTCCAAACGAAAATTGGAACACTTCCAGATGAGAACTAGACTTTACACCAATGACAGTTGGGCTATTGGAATCGTATCAACTTGGTGGCTTGGTGTAACTCAGTGGGAGAACTGACTTGGGTTTTTGTGTTTGATCATAATTGTTGCGGTTAGCAAGAGTCGCCACCGACTTTTCTTTTATCCAAAAGGAAAGGTTGAAAAGAATAGGAAAGACCTTTCGAGATATTTTCTTGAGTTCAGTGGTAGGTTATGAAAAGGAAAGGTATTAGCACCCTTTTCATTCGTAGTTATCACGGGCTCTTAGTTCCTTTCTAGATCACTTGCATTTTGTTTGAAAGTGTGTTTGTGATGTGGGTTTTGAAAGTATTTTAAAAAGGAATGTCTTTGTAATGGTTCTCGTCTCTATAAGAACGCGTACAAAGTGTTTTGTCTTTTGAAAAATGTTTCAAAGTGAAGTGTTTGGTGTATAAAATATTTTGTTGTGAGCAAGCGAGAAACTAGGAGTAACCTACCTACTCCAAAGGTCTTAAAAGTTCTTTTCCTCCTCCTTTAGATGTTGTTATCTTACCATTATTTTGGTAAGAAATCCCATTGTTGGATGTGAAGGGACGGGCACGGGACGTTTTGCATAGTCATAGAAGGCAATATATGGGACGTTTTAGCAATGTTGTTTAGGGACTAGATCGTTTACCGAAGGAAACATTAAGGGTCATCGAGGGACTACTATCTTTTATCGAGGGTCTTTGCTAAAATGTCCATGTTCGAGGGACATGACTATTTTCTGAAAGGCAACAAAGTGGGATTACTCTAAGGGTGTAAGTGTGAACAGTGTGTTTAATTTACGTGCACTTAGTCTTGATTAGGGTTATCTATTTGTTGATTTCATATCTTTCCATACACACCCTAATTACTAGCATTTATATTTGAAGGTGATAAATTGCGGGAATGTAAAATCCTACGCTATTACGTAATTTAGGGATGGGGGTATATAATTACAAATGGGGATTTGCAAGAATTTAAATCCTAATCATCTATTACAACCATATTGAATTATACAATATAAGAAAAAAGAAAAAGGAAATGACTTGTTTTGAAAATGGTTTTTTGTCTTAATAAATTAAAAGAAATTAAAAGAAATTAAAATAAAAATAATCATTTAATAAAAGAAAATAGTTTTGATGTCTTTTTTATAAAAATATTTCTAATGCTAAAATGATTAAAAAAAAGAGAGAGAGAAAAAGGGAAAATAGTGAGAAATGGGATCAGCATGTTGCTGGAAGCAAAATAACGGGGATCATAAGTTTTGATGATGTGTGCTGTAGTTCGGAAAGAAACGTCAGAGATGACCAGAAGTTTTGGGTTGATGTCGTTGGAATCCTGAAAGAAACGTTAGAGGGTAAAAACATAAATTATGGGTTGTGTTTAGACAGTGGGAGAGAATCAGAAGTTTTGTGTTGTGCTAAACAATGCACAAAAAGTCATAAGTTCTGTGTTGTGTTAAACAGTGAGTAAAAACCAGAAGTTCTGTGTTGTGTTAAACAGTGAGTGAAAATTAAGAGTTATGTGTTGTGTTAAACAGTTAGCGAAAAATCAGGAGTTCTGTGTTGTTTTAAACAGTGAGTGAAAAGTCGGAAGTTATGTGTATGTTAAAACAATGAGAAAAATCCTAGAAGTTCTGTGTATGTTAAAATAGTGAGAAAAATCCTAGAAGTTTTGTGTATGTTAAAACAGTGAGAAAGAAAACTTAGAAACTCTATTACATTTCACCTCATTCCTTATATTTGTCAGAACATCTGCAATTTATTCAGTTCTTAACAACAACAAATCAAAAAGATAAAAGGCCAATAGTTCATAGAAGTTCTAATCCTAATTCTGAGCCTAGCTTTATTCAAGAAATTCTGATCCACAGTTTTTCTACTTAATCAATGATAAGGACAACATCAATACTATGATATTTACATACTTAAGGATGTTGTAAATGAAAAGATTCAAAGTCAGAAATACTTACCTTGAATCTGGAACTTATGTTTGGGACTTGAGCTGCTGTCTTCAGATGTTCTGGAGTAAGCAAGAACAACGAAACACAAAATGTTATGTTCTTTGATTCAAAGGGAAGAATAAAAGTTTTGGTTTTTTTAGGAATTCAGGGTTCACGAATGTTTTACTGTTTTCTTTTCTCTCTTTGATAATTCTCTCTTTCCAAAATCCAACCCCTTGAAAGTGTGATGGAGCAACTTATTTATAGGCGAGTTTGCTGTGGTTTTAGGGGGAAAAACAAATGTGATTTAAACCTTTTTGGCATACTGTTCCATTGCTTTTTAATCACATTTTTTGAATTCTAATTTGGTGCAAATATGGGGTTTGATAAAGTGCATGTGTGGAATGGATCAGCAGCTGATTGAAGGACTGTGATATAGCACGGCAGCAGGCTGCTTAAATGAGGTTTTGGGATTTGGTGATGTTCTGATCGTAGAAGATCAGAAACGTAACCTCCATATGCTGAAGAGTCATGTTTTGACCGAAGAACATTGCTTCCATATGTTCTGATTGAAGCATCATGTTCTGAACCATGTTTGCAAATTCTGATTGAACTCGCGTGAAGGCTGGCCCAGAAGTTCTGAAGTATCACCTTCTCCTAACACTTAGAAAATTTTCCAAATGTTTAGAAATTTTTTTTTTCAAATTAATTTATGACTTATGATTTTGATGAACTAATTTCATGTCTTGATGAAATATAATTGTTGAAACTTTATTTTTGATCCAAAAGTCAAAGTTTAACTTTTCAGTGTGCTTTTGACCATTTTGCCCTTGTGAGTGACTTTCTTGGAAAATTGTAATTCAAGACTTGAAACTTGATAGAAGCAAGCCTGAGGGTCCAAGATGATCCTTTGAGAAATGAGAGGGAAAATTTTGGGGTACAACAGCTGCCCCTGTTCAATCTTCTTAAACATGAAGAGTTAGATTGTCGAATCTACCATTCGTGACTTGAAGGTAGAAGATGATTGAACACTAGAGTGCCCAGAAATTTGCACTTGATGATATTGTGGTTGAGGTGTAAGGAATGGGCTTAAATATTCCATTTGGATAAATGATGGAGAGTGGGCGGAGATCGGCTTATAGATGCCATCCAGAGGTGATTGTTGATAGAAATTAGACTAAGTCTAAACTTGACTTGAACTGGGGCAAGAATCAGAATAAAACTCTGGTCGATTTAAAATTGAACCTAGTAGAAGTCTTGAATAACCATTAACTGAGAAGAATCAGAATAAATCTTGGAGTGGTTTATTTGAACCATGGAAAGCATCTATTTGGAAAGTATCAGGATAAACCGTTGAGGGGTTTAAGTTGAGCCAAAAAGTTCCTGGGTGTTCTTTAACTGTAGAGAATCAAAATAGATCTTGGAGCGATTTGTCCGAACCAGAGAAAGTGTCTACTGGGGAAGAATCAGGATAAACCGTTGAGGGGTTTAAGTTGAGCCAAAAAGGTCTTGGGTATTCTTTAACTAGAGAGAATCAGAATAGATCTTAGAGCGATTTATCTGAACCAGAGAAAGTGTCTACTGGGGAAGAATCAGGATAAACCATTGAGAGATTAAAGCTGAACCAGCAAAGGTCTGGAAAAGAATCAGAATAAATCTTGGAGAGATTTATCTGAACCAGAGAAGATGTCTGCAGGAGAGAATCAGGATAAACCGTTGAGAGGTTTAAACTGAACCATCAAGGGTCTGGGAAAGAATCAGAATAAATCTTGGAGCGCTTTATCTAAACCAGAGAAGATGTCTGCAAGAAAGAATCAGGATAAACCATTGAGAGATTTAAACTAAACCAGCAGGGGTCTAGAAAATAATCATAATAAATCTTGGAGTGATTTATCTGAACCAGAGAAGATGTTTGCAGGGAAGAATCAGGATAAACCATTGAGAGATTTAAACTGAACCAACAAGGGTCTAGGAAAGAATCAGAATAAATCTTGGAGCGATTTATCTGAACCAGAGAAGATGTCTGCAGGAAAGAATCAGGATAAACCATTGAGAGATTTAAATTGAACCAACAGGGGTATGGAAAAGAATCAGAATAGATCTTGGAGCGATTTTTCTGAACCAGAGAAGATGTCTGTGGGGAAGAATCAGGATAAACCGTTGAGAGATTTAAACTAAACCAGCAAAGGCCTGAAGGAAGTTATTGTCATGTAGATAGTCTCCCCGTCTTGTTTCAGGAATTGATCTACAATTGATTTGCTCATAGATATTTGCCTTGTCTTGTTGAAAATTTGATGATAATGTTCTGTTGATTGGTCTTTCCTGAAAAAGGTAAAGATTTAGTTATTTGTAATGCCATGATGCATGAAATGCATAGCGCAATGAGATTACGATATATGCATTTGTGTCATCGGTGTTTATGATATATGGATCTGATGTATGTGCATGTAAGTTGTTCTGCTGCAGTGTTGTTGGATTGGGGAAAATAAATCCCTGACTGCCGCTGGGAATGAGGAGTGTAAGTCTTCATATTTTGTTGAAGTTGAAGCGTTGATGGATGTTTTCCAAAAATCATAGAAATAAACTTTGTTGGGGAAGAGACACCGTGCATTGCCTATGGGATTTATGAAATCCTGCTGGGAAATCCTGAGAAGCTGAGCGACTTTTATTGGGGAATCTTTGAGGTGGTGACTGGAAGTTTTGCTCCGTCGGGGATATGAACGCAAAAGGCACCATTAGACTACATGTTAGGGATATGACAAAGATCCTGTAACAGGATGTTCTTGCTCCTACTCTGTTGGAGGAAGTACCTGCGGGGTTTTTGTGGAATAGCACGTAGATGTTGCCCTGTTTCTTAAAGCCAATAGTAATTGTCTTTCTGTTTAGTTTTCCCATTTTTTAAGCATTCATTTATAAACAGTTACTACATTAAAATGCATATGTTCAAGAATAAACATTGGACTTTTTTTCTTCCGAACAAAACAGAAACAGTAAAGGAGAAACAGATAGTTTTGCACTTTCAAAAGAATATCTTTGTATTAACTTGGATAAGTATTTTTGTACAAAGAGACGAACATCCTAGTAAGAGGATGTCGTCGTAAAAAATGAAAATTGATAAAAGAAAAGATAGTTATGTGAAGTAATTCCATAGGGTTCCCACTCTGCTATAGCCTTCATGTCTCTGAGGGTCTTATCCACTTGCTGCTTTGTCCGAAGCTAATTGGATTGATTAGACCCGTTTGAGTTTGACGATTGATGTTGAATATTGGTTGTAAGGTGATCCAATGGGACACAGTCAGATGCTCTAAATCCCTAACTTTTTCCTGGACCGTCCTTTTGGGTTTTCAGTCCACCGAGATACCCTTTTTTGCCCAAGCCGCCCTTTCGGGTTTTCAGCTTGCTGGGTGTACATATTTTTGTATTTATCCCTAATTTTTGCCCGAACCCTTTTAGTTCGTCGGGATGCCCTAATTTTTGCCTAGGCCAGTCGACCTGGCGGGTCTTTGTTTATGCGTAGTATCTTTTAACTATGTCCGCGTTTACAGGGTGAGGAAGGTCATCGCCGTCCATAGTGGTTAAGATCATTTCCCCACCAGAAAATAGGTTTTTTTATCACAAATGGTCATTCGTATGTAGGAGTCCATTTGCCCCTGGGATCACCTTGTGGCAATATGATACGCTTGATTACCAAGTCACCAACCTGATATACCTGATGTCTGACCTTCTTGTTAAAAGCTTTAATCATATGTTTTTGGTACACCTGACCATGGAAGACAGCCGTAAGCCTCTTCTTATCAATCAAGTTTAGCTGGTCAAGTCGAGTTTGAATCCATTCGTCTTCATTCAACTCCACATCCTTTATGATTCTTAAATAAGGTATTTGGACTTCAATTGGTAGGACAACTTCCATACCGTATACCAAAGAGAAAGGAGTTTCCCTTGTTGATGTGCGTGCTGTGGTACGGTAACCGTGGAGAGAAAATGGTAGCATCTCATGCCAGTCCTTGTATGTCACTGTCATTTTTTGTATGATCTTCTTGATGTTTTTATTAGCGGCTTCTACAACGTCATTCATCTTTGGCCGCTAAGGAGAAGAGTTATAGTGCTGAATCTTGAATTGCACGCATAGTGCCGTGATCATATTATTGTTGAGATTGGTGCCATTATATGTAATAATTATCTATGGAATACCATACCGATATATAAGATTCTGTTTGATGAATCGTGCCATGACATTCATGGTGACAGAAGCGAAGGAAGCTTCCTCAACCCACTTCGTGAAGTAATCAATGGAAACCAAGATGAAGCGGTGTCCATTAGAAGCTGTAGGTTTGATCTCTCCAATCATGTCAATTCCCCACATTGCGAAGGGCCAAGGAGCACTCAGGGTGTTTAGAGGAACTGGAGGCACATGTACCTTGTCAACATAGATCTGACACTTGTGACAGGTTCGTGAATGATGATGGAAATCTGCTTCCATGGTGGACCAATAGTTTCCCGCCCGTAGGATCTTTTTAGCCATCGTATGCCCACTAGAATAGGTGCCAAAAGTGCCTTCGTGTAGATCAACCATGATCTTGTCTGCCTCGCTCTTGTCTATGCATCAAAGCAAAGTAGAGTCGTGATTGCGCTTATAGAGAACTCCATTACTGAGGAAGAATTTAGTCGAGAATCTTCTTAGGAATTTCTTGTCGTTGACTGAAGCTTCATCCAGATATTCTTGGGTCTCAAGATATCTCTTAATTTCATGGAACCAAGGTTTGGCTACTACTTCTTTGGTATCGATCTCGTGACAGTAAGATGGTTCATCCATTCTCTCGATGGTGATCTGAGGAGCCTCATTATCCCCCCTGATTTGTAACATGGATGACATAGTGGATAGCGCGTCTGCTAGTTGATTTTCCTCTCGTGGAAAATGCTCAAAGGTGATTTCCTCAAAATGTGGGATTAATGGAAACACATGTTCTTTGTAGGGGATGAGATTAGGGTGTTTCGTGTCCCATTCTCCTTTGATCTAACTGATGATTAAGGTTGAATCTCCAAATACACTTAAGGACTTTTTTACCAAATCTACGGCAGCCTTAAGACCCATAATACACACTTCATATTCTGCCATATTATTGGTACAATTGAAACACAATCTAGCAGTGAAGGGAGTATGGCATCCTTCAGGGGATATGATCACAACGCATATGCTGTTGCCGAGTGCGTTGGAAGCTCCATCAAAAACCAAGGTCCAACGGGATCCTTGTTCATGTCCGTCATATGGTCTAAGTCCTTCGCAATTGTTTACCAACATGATATCTTCGTCTGGAAATTCGAAATTCATGGATTGATAGTCATCCATAGCCTGATGAGCAACGTGATTGGCTAACACACTTCCTTTTATTGCTTTATGGGTTGTGTATTGAATGTCGTATTCAGTCAAGACCATCTGCCATCTTGCTATTCTTCCAAAGAGGGCGGGATTCTCAAATATGTATTTAATTGGATCCATATTGGATATCAATAAGGTAGTATGATTCAACATATAATGTCTTAGCCGGCAAGCAGCCCATTCTAGAGCGCAACAAGTTTTCTCGAGCAGTGAATATCTGGTGTTCCAGTCGGTAAACTTTTTGCTCAGGTAGTATATTGCGTGCTCTTTTCGGCCATACTCGTCATGTTGCCCCAGCACACACCCCATTGAATTTTCCAAGACAGTTAGATACATAATTGTTGTACCCCAAAATTTTCTCTCTCATCTTACTCAACACATGCTCATTGAGATCCTCAACTTTCTCAAGGATGCCCAAGAGTTGACCAAAAAAACTCTCTCCTAAAGCAATGAACCTCCAACCAGGGTTTCAATTTTCATCAAGATGGGTGAGCTCCAAAGGCCTCATAAGCTCTCCATAGTCCTAATGTGTTCTGAAGACCATCCAAGTCAAGTTTCATGCCTTGCACAAGAAATTTGCTCAGTTAACTGCTCAGATGCTTGAAAATCAACTGTATTAGGTCAAAAGTAAATTGTGGCCCACATATAGTCAAACTTCGAGATTTTTGGTCACCATCAACACTTTGAAGTGATATCCATCATTTGATAAAGGTTTGATCATGATTCCCCAAGGAATGCTCCTAATTCATCAAAACTCAAAAGTTGCTAAATTAGGGTTTCTTAGGAAAAGTCAACCAAACTTTGACCAAGCATAAATTTTTCATACTTTATTAGAAATTTCTCATCCAAGGCTCATTTTGAAGAGAATCCAATTCCCTACAACTCATATTCATCCCTCAAGTTTAAAAAATGACCTCATGAAAAGTTATGAATTCAGACATTACAGGTCATTTCAAAAAGTCAACAAAAACACCTTTTGGGTCAAAGCTTCTTACATGAGCATGGAAGATCTAATTGAAATGAAACCAAAAGGGTTGTTTATGGGACATCTCAAGATTTCTAAAAAGTCCAAGAGCCCCCCCTTAGGTTCAAAATTGAAGGAGATATGCATTATTAAAGTTTTCCATTTTTGGAAAATTGTCAAAAGTCAACAATACCCAAAATTGCATTTTTATTCAAATGGGCCTAACTTTTTATGCTTGCATCTTACTTCTAACATGATCCACGACCCAAACACTCTCCCACATGTTATTGGCTTTATTTATTTAATTTATTTTGATTTTAATCATTTAAAGATCAAATTAAATCAAATAAATGATATAAAATAATGAAGATTTGTTTTTGATCTGATTTTGAATGAAATTACAATCTAAATATGCTGTCAAACAAAATCAAATCGTGCAAAGGGTGATTGGGATGAGAATGGAATGATTTAGTTTGATTTAGAAAGAAACATTTCAAGGATGAAATCAAATCAAATCTTGATAATTTGCAAATATATGAATGCTTTTTGTTGACCTAATTCAGTCAACTACATATATAGAACAATTCCCAAGCACAAAAAGGAGGATGGACAACGTGAAGCTGCCAAGACAAGTTGCCACTTTTTGCCAAAAAGTCTCAAGACGAATTCCATATTACAGCCATCCTCAAGGAGATTTAAGGATTGCAATACGTTCCTAGACACCTCTAGAAGCTTTTCCAACCCTTGCCAAGCTATGAAGCATCAAGAATCACGTTCCATATACATCACGATTTGACATTATTTTTGATTTTAGGTCTGACTATACGGGCATGATTAACAATTTTTAAGCATACCTTCATGTTTGTATCATCATTTAGAGTGCATTGGTATGATTAATTATGATTTTTGATGCATATATGGATAATTTCCATTATTAGGGTTTATGCTTGCATTTTAGGGCTTTGTTATACAAGTAAAATCAGGGCCAAATATAGGCACCAACATGCTCACGAGATCAAGCCTGGTTGATTGGTATACTTGGATTTCATTTATCTTGTTTGTTTGAGATTTTTGAGATGAGCAGGTTTTAGTTACAGGCATGGAACCGTAGGTAAAAGTCCAACATCTAAAACGACAGTACTGGGGAAGAAGACGACTGCGTGGCAACGTCTCATTGGACCATTTGAATATTAGCACGTTTTTTGGACATCACGTGTTTTTCCCTTATATTATTTTTATTTGATTATGTATATGAATTAACATCCAGCACAGATGGCAAGAGGCGAACGTGTGAAAGGGAGGACCTGGGTTCGATCCCAGGTCCAAACCTTTTATATTTTTTGAATTCCTTATTCCAGATCCAGTGTACCTCAATACCCAGCGTCCATCATACGTTTTCAAATATCATCCTTGGGATCTATCTCCATCCAGATCCAACGCTCCAACAAAGCAGCGCATGGTGAACGCTTAGAAGCTAGCTACGCTGAACCACACGTTGGACAACTGGGCCATCATCTTGGGGCTTTGCAAATTTTGGAAGTACACCCCCAGATTACTCAACAAAATCAGACCCACTTTAATTCTTTTTTTAATTTCTTTTATTTATTTTTTTACAAAATCATATTTTTATTAAATCATAAAATCAGAAAATCACAAAAAAAAACATTAGGATTAGTTTTTTTTATAAAATATGCAATTGCATTAATTAATTAGGTTAACTTAAATACTTTTTTCCATAATTAAAATTAAATAAAAGTTAGGTAAATTTGCAAAGTTAATTATTTTTTTTTCTCATGAAAATCCAAAAAAATATCTTTTCTTTATTCACCAATTAATTGTTTTTGAATTTAATTCCTCATTTAATTTACTCTCACGCGTCTTGTTTCTATTATTTGATTAATTATTGTAATTGCTCCGAGTTTGTAATAGTTAATTAGTGTTGCACCCCAAAATTTGCCCTCTCATGTTTTCCAAAGTCTCCCCCCTGCATGGTTGATCACAAACCCTTGCCTAAGGAAAAAGAAATTTTTGAGTGGTGCTTTAAGCATTTCGATTGGCATTCTTTAAGACCCTTCGATTGGCATTCTGAAGGAGCACTTAGATTGGCATTCTGAAGGAGCATTTCAATTGGCACTCTGAAGAAACATTTTGATTGGCATTATGAAGGAGCCTTTCGATTGGCATTATAACAGTGTCCTTCGATTGGAATTCCAAAAGGTCCATTCGAAGAGGCATTCAAAGGGTCCATTCGAAGAAGCTTTCGAAGAGCATTCGAAGGGTGCCATCAGCCCATTCGAAGGAGGTCATCAAGAGGGCACTCAAACATGTCCAAGTACACTGAACATGAGAAAATGACATGTTTCCCTTGCAAATATAGAAATAATTAAATGCTGGTTGTGGATTTAATTCCTGAGTTAAAGGCCAGATTCTTGCCTTTTCTGTTCCTAAAGAGCTGATTCGACCAGAGTGATTTTGTGCAACTCAAGACCATTCGAAGAAGTATTCAGAAGGCCCATATGAAGGGTACATAGAAAGCCCAGTCGAAGGAGGCAAATCAGGGCCAATCAAAGAGCATGGCCTGAAAGCATTCGAAATCCAAAAGCGTCCAGGTTCATTCCAGAGACACAAACGTTTCAGAAAAGGGAATTATTTAATGTATCTGTTTCTTGTCTCATAGCATTTAATAGTCTGTTTATAGGTTGTATCTTGCCATTACTGCACCCTCATACCCCTATAAATACAGAGGCCAGCATACAAACACAGGACACGAAAATCACACACGAAAATTATACACACAAAACTCAACAGGAGAACAAAAAGCATTGGAGTTACGCTGCCAAAAGTCATCAGCACTTCCAGGAAGCCATACCCAATCCTTGCACAAGCCAAAGCTGCCACCCAGCGAACACCTCCATGCCCAGAAATCCCAGATCGAAGGTATTCATCCAGCCAGTACCCAAATCGAAGTTCCAATCTACTTGTAAGAGAGGGTAAATTATCCAACCTTGTTTTTGCATAACACATCATTACTTGTTGTTACCTTCGATTTGCCATCCTAGACAGGATCAAAGGGCCTGGGTTTGGCACCCAGGTCATGTTTTTCGTGTGCTAACATTTGCTGCAGATTTAGCCTGAAGAGACCCCAACAAGTGCAGGATCGAAGGGCCTAGGGTTCAATACCCAGGCCCTGCATTTTATTTTGCTCACATACTTTTTCAGGTATAACAGCCCAGATCGAAGGAGACACCTTCTCTGGATCGAACCCATTAGCATGCTGGATCGAAGGAGGCATCTCATTCCTGGATCGAAAGCCATGACCTCCATGATCAAAAGACAATCCTCTTCCCTGGATCGAAGGCCACTCACGCCTTACTATCTGTCCCAATCGAAAGGACCAGGACCCTCTCTGGATCGAAGCTTCCATTCCCTCCCTGGGTCGAAACTCCCTTTTTTGCCTGGATCGAAGGATCCCCCTTGTACTTTATTTTTTTTTGTTTTTTTTCATAGACTTCTTTTTATATTTTAATTAACATTAAAATCAAAATACCGCAAAAACATTAGGATAGTTCTTTTTCTATTAAATTAACTTTGTCAATCAATCTTTTAATTATCTTAACATTTTCTCAAAAAAAACTAAAATTAAATAGATTTAGGTCATTTTCTCAAAATAAAATAAAACAACAAAAAATATTTTATTCTTAGATTTTTAGAGGTTATTTTCAGATTCGCGCGCGCTTATTTATTGTAACTGTCTATTGGTTTGTAATAGCTTAGCTAAGACTTTTTATACTTTACTGCTTTTGATTCCCCCAATTTTTGGACATGTAAATAATCCCCCTTCCCCGAAGCCTTGTAATAGCGTAGGATTTACAATTCCCGCACTTTAAATTCCTGTACATATATTAATTACTTAGATGTATGCTAACTAGGATTGCATGACAAGATTAACTCTTAACTTAAAACCAACAGTAGCTCACCATGACATGCAAAGATAATATAACTGAAAATTAACACACTTGCACATGCCACTCCTAGGGTACACCTCACTTGGTTGCCTCTAACGTGGTCATTGAGTATAGGATGTTTTTAGAGGTCTCCCTCCTGTCTAAAGATCAAAAGTTGCCTCGAAATGGTTGCCTCGATAAAAATGATCTAAGACATTAGGGTTACCGCTAAAGCATCCTAACATTGCTTTAGTGACCACACGTCCCTTAAACCCAATTGACCCGAAAACTCCAACGACGGTGCTACCTACTCCTCAATAGTGGGATAGCACTGTCTAAAGGACACTTGCAGAGTTTAATTCCTTTTTGAGTAGGTAGAGGTTCTTAAGTACTTGCTCCTTTTAAAAAAAAAACAAAACAAAAACTTTTCGCACTTACACTTTTCGAACAAAGTTTTCAAAAACACTTCATACACTCTTGAGGACAGAAGCAAGAGTCAAATTGAAGTTTCAAACAAAACTCTTTTCAAAAGCCACAATCACAAAGAAAAGCAAACCTTTTTGAAAACATAGTGAGCAAGTACCTAAGAGCCCGTGGATAACCACAGATAGAAAGGGTGCTAACACCTTCCCTTTCTATAATGTACCTCCCGAACCCGAGAAACATCTCGAAAAGGAATTTTTCTGTGCTTTTGTCCTTTCCCTTGTTGGATAAAATAAAAGACGGTGGCGACTCTTGCTTACCGCGACACTTTGCAAAAACAAACGCAAACGCGAACCAGCATTCCAAAAACAGTCAGTTCTCGTTCCCACCGATCACAGAACTGGCGACTCTGCTGGGGATATAATAAGTGAGGTGTACCTTAGGATTATATCACTTGTGTTTTCAATTGTATGCTTTGTATGCTTTAAATTTTGTGGGTTTGTATCGGAGTTCTATAGATACTAACCCGGATCTGGGGATACCCTTTAGGTAATTAGCAATAAATTGTGAGGGAACTGTGCGGGGTATACTGACATGGTTGAAACAGTAACTACGTTGATGTGGCACTTTGGTTGGTACCGATAACCCTTGAGTTAAGTCAAGGAGAGTATGGGGCCGCCGCGTGGTATCGTGAAGCATCAATTGTCCTTAGAACCTTACTTGACCATCTTGGCCTTTTTAGGGGTAGTGAGATGACCGACTTTGGTGCAGTCCGAAGTTGGTAGATACTCGATACTACACTCATTGAGGATTGTTTTCTTGGAATATTTTGGTCGCTAGTTCATTGGCTAAACCAAAACGATGAACATAGAAAACAATCCAATGATATTGAGCTCCTTAGAACCCGGTTACTATTTATAGGACAGGTTTTTGAGCCAACTACACTCAAGAGGGTACTTACCTATGAAACTCCATGCCAGTCTAAACTTAAGGCTATATGTGTGACTTGTGTGCCTTCAAACTTGAACTACTTGCACATTCTTGTTATCTGACAATAGAAGTTCCTTGCAGGTTTTTTTTTACAGTCCTTATCCAATAACTTGGATTTATTGCAGGGCTTACTTACATCACCTCTCATTTTTGCTTAAACGCATAACATACACATCATAACATCATACCTTAACATTTCCTTAACCATTTCAAGGATCTCAAGGGTCTGTGATGCAGGTTATGGTAAATCAAAAGTCTAGCAAGGGGCAAAGTGGATTTATTTTCCTCTAGCCAATGCCATCTAGAAATCCAAGCATGATAACTTGAGTCAGGGGCTATGACCCACTCGATATGGTGAGCTTGACTCTTGAAGAAGGACTCTCGGCAACATGAAGTTCCTTCAATCAAAACTACCAGATTCAGATTCTAACAGTTTCTTGTTTACCCCGCGAGATCCTTGAAAACATTGCATACATATATCATACATATCATTGCATAACAGGTCTTCCAATACAGGTCTCTCATGTTCTCGCTGTTTATTTCAGCAATAGCTTTCCAACCAGAAAACCAAGATCTCCGGGCTCAAAACGCCCAACTTCAAGAAATGTTCTTGAACCTATCCCATGGGAAAGAAGAAATAAAAGCTCTCCTCACAAGGGGCTTGGTCCTAGGGAATCCAAGAGGCATCAGGAATGATCAGTTGGAAGGGCTACAAATTGAGTTGGCAACAATGAAGATCCAGGTGATGGGACAGCTGGTGGGCCAGATGGCTCTCATTCAAGACTTAGCTCAAAGACAAGAAGAGCTCAGGGTCCTCGTCAACAAGCTGCTTCAAAATAACCAAGTGGGGCAAACAACTAGGGTTGAAGATCAAGTCATCATTCAACCACCTTTGAGGCAAGAAGACAAGGGAAAAGATCCTTAGCTTGCTTCAGGGTCACAAGCCCAGCATCAACCTCGCCAGCATCAACAGGGTAATCGGCGTAAGCGAAATACGCCTGGAAGACATTTCTCTGAGACTGATATACCATCATCTCTAATAATGAAATGCTTGTTGGAGGTCAATCTGATTGCTTTAAAGGATCCTCCCCGGAATCCCAACACCTCTGCTCCTACCTATCATCCCAATGAAAGGCGTGCATACCACTCTGACAGTCCGGGACATGACACCGACGACTGTTGGACTCTGAAGAACAAGATCCAAGACTTGATTAACGGAAGGGTGCTGGAGTTCATGCCGGATGGAGAGATGAAAATCTTCCGCTGAGAATTCTCCATCTGAGATGACTAGTTCAAACTAAGAGACTTTTGTTCATTTGAATTCTGAAGTTGTATTTTTCTTTTGTTATTCAAACAATTATCTATTAATGCCAAACTTTGTTTCATTAATGCATTGCATATGTTTGTCTTGATTTGATCCAATCATTTTAATTACATTTAAATTATGCTTTTTACTCACTTTATGACATTCAACTCTTGCTAAAAGTTACAAGCCTTTAGAGGGAGGATGACGAAACAATGCCATAATCTCATACAGTATGCTTTTGGACAGACCTTGCTGACGATGTACAAGCATTTCTTTCAAATCCTAAACACTGGAGTTATAAGGAAGATAATCCCTAGTCAACCCCTTCGAGCCAAAGAAGTAGGAGTTTTCTATTTTTAAACAAATTGAAACCTTTGATTTAAACCTGAGGCAGGGTAGTCTCTCAGTTAATTCAAAAAGATGCGCATTGAAGTCGCAAAATTCTCAGTTCATAATACAACGAATGACATCAAAAGCATTCCTCTGGAATCAAAAGACAGTGGTGGTTCCTTATTTCATAGGCAGTCAAACTCTCAAAAGAGAAAAGCCCACTGAGCCCAAACCTATAAAGGAGGCTTAAGAAAGTTGGGGCATCCCGCTGACTGTAATCTCGAAAACAGGAACAGTCAGGCAAAAATTATGGATAACAAATCAAAAGAACGAGGTCGCTAAAAATCCTCAACAACATGAAAAATGTTGCAAAAATGACTGCCTTCCAACGAATTCAACTTGTGTGAACCATCACCAAAAACATCGTTTCAGACTCATTTGGAGTTCAAATGCACAATTAACTGAGTTTAGGATTGAAGAACATCACGAAGAGCGGGTGAGTACAAATATACTTTGAGCCTTTATCCTTTGTTTCTTAAACCGTGAACCAAACCACGTTACAACCCTTCAAAAGTCCTAACTGAAGCACGGGTTAGTTCAAAAGCATACTGTTACAAAAGGTATCCTGACTCCTGTAAGTCTTTGCCCTAAATCTTGTGTTGAATTTGTCTTATAAAGAGTTTTCTGCTAAAAAACGCATTTTTTCAAAAAACTTCGAGACAAGCATAAACTTTGCATTATTTGAATATCACTGTTTGCATTTGGCTATTTGTTTGACAGCGGAGAAATTCACACAACGAATATCCGATGAACGAAATCCCTCTCAGTGAACAAAATCACTTCAAAAAGGATGACACTTCCATTGACAAATCTCCTATCAACAAGGGGCATAACACGATCATTATCCATCACCTGGGGCAGTCCAGTCAAGATTCCAGGAAATCTCTCAAAGAAGTGCAGAGTAACCAGGGGCAAGTCTCCATCTCCGTCACTGGGGGCATTGAACATCAATCTCAGTGAAGGGTTACGTACAATTAAACATTTTCTGGCAATGTTACAAACACTTGCTACTAGGGGCAATGACAAATCTCCCCAAAATCCTTCTCATAGGATGATTCCCCAGCAAGTTACTGCGAAACCTGGACCTGACCAGATATCAGTTCAACTTCGACTCCCCAGTAAAGCAACGGACGACTAAGACTCCTAAACTCTTTTTCCCAAGCAGAAACAAACATACTCCCCGCAGAGTTTTCAATATCCCCCAGCGGAGTTCTCCTCAAACAACAAAGCAGGGATCCCCGGTGGAAACATTTTGAGCAAAGTCCAAGACAAAATTGCACGTCAACAACATTCATAACATATGCATACGCATCATACAACACAAATCTCATTTATTTTGAGACCATCATGACAATGCATACATCATGACATTGCATACAACTAACTCTTTACCTTTTCAAGAAAGATCAATCAACAGGCAAAAGATCATCATCTTCTGAGATTCCTTCTAGAGATAGTTCAGATGCGACCCAAATATGGATGACATTCTGATACTTATTCCAGATTCCTTCTAGAGATAGTTCAGATGCGACCCAGATATGGATGACATTCTGATACTTATTCCAGATTCCTTCTAGAGATAGTTCAGATGCGACCCAGATATGGCTGACATTTTGATACTTATTCCAGATTCCTTCTAGAGATAGTTCAGATGCGACTCAGATATGGATGACATTCTGATACTTATTCCAGATTCCTTCTAGAGATAGTTCAGATGCGACCCAGATATGGATGACATTCTGATACTTATTCCAGATTCCTTCTAGAGATAGTTCAGATACGACCCAGATATGGCTGACATTCTGATACTTATTCCAGATTCCTTCTAGAGATAGTTCAGATGCGACCCAAATATGGATGACATTCTGATACTTATTCCAGATTCCTTCTAGAGATAGTTCAGATGCGACCCAGATATGGCTGACATTCTGATACTTATTCCAGATTCCTTCTAGAGATAGTTCAGATGCGACCCAGATATGGATGACATTCTGATACTTATTCTAGATTCCTTCTAGAGATAGTTCAGATGCGACCCAAATATGGATGACATTCTGATACTTATTCCAGATTCCTTCTAGAGATAGTTCAGATGCGACCCAGATATGGCTGACATTCTGATACTTATTCCAGATTCCTTCTAGAGATAGTTCAGATGCGACCCAAATATGGATGACATTCTGATACTTATTCCAGATTCCTTCTAGAGATAGTTCAGATGCGACCCAGATATGGATGACATTCTGATACTTATTCCAGATTCCTTCTAGAGATAGTTCAGATGCGACCCAGATATGGCTGACATTCTGATACTTATTCCAGATTCCTTCTAGAGATAGTTCAGATGTGATCCAGATATGGCTGACATTCTGATACTTATTCCAGATTCCTTCTAGAGATAGTTCAGATGCGACCCAGATATGGATGACATTCTGATACTTATTCCAGATTCCTTCTAGAGATAGTTCAGATGCGACCCAGATATGGCTGACATTCTGATACTTATTCCAGATTCCTTCTAGAGATAGTTCAGATGCGACCCAAATATGGATGACATTCTGATACTTATTCCAGATTCCTTCTAAAGATAGTTCAGATGCGACCCAGATATGGATGACATTCTGATACTTATTCCAGATTCCTTATAGAGATAGTTCAGATGCGACCCAGATATGGCTGGCATTCTGATACTTATTCCAGATTCCTTCTATAGATAGTTCAGATGCGACCCATATATGGTTGACATTCTGATACTTATTCTAGACTCCTTCTAGAGACAGTTCAGATGCGACCCAGATATGGATGACATTCTGATACTTATTCCAGATTCACTCAAAATACAGTTCAGATACGATCCAGATTCGGATGTCATTCTGTCACTCATTCAAATTGCAGTCCAGATACGTTCCAGATTCGGATGTCATTCTGTCACTCATTCAAACCATAGTCCAGATACGATCCAAATTCAGATGTCATTCTGTCACTCATTCAAATTACAGTCTAGATACGATCCAGATTCGGATGTCATTCTGTCACTCATTCAAATACATTTCAGATATGATCCAGATTCGGATGTCATTCTGTCACTCATTCAAATACATTTCAGATACGCTCCAGATGCAGACGCAATTCTGACAATCATCCAGACTCAACTCTATTCTCCAGCGGCTCTGGGATTTATTTTCCCAGCTAAAACATCACATTTCCTTACGTCATAGGATGGACAAGTTCTATAACCTCAGCAGTATACTCCCGGTGGGCACGAGACAGTTCCTAGATCTTGATGAAGATGTTTCCCCCCAGTTGAATTATGGACAGGTTCTTAAAACTCAGCTGGAGCATTCTTTCAGTTGAAGTACAGGCGGGTTCCTAAATCTCAACGAAGTCAGACTTCCCTAGTGGAATCTTCTACAACAACAGGTATGCAAGTTCTCGCTAAGGAATCTCTTATGCGATCGACACTCCTGCAGATGGCATCTATAAGCCCATCCTCCTACCAACAATCTCCAAATGGTATCTGTAAGCCCATTCCCGACATCACAATGCTGACACTACACCATGCGAGTGCAAATTTCTGGGCACTCTAGTGTTCAATTATCTTCCACCCTCGGATCACGAAAGGCTCGAAAGCCAATCTATATCCTCAGGTTTAAGAAAATTGAACAGGGGCAACTGTTGCACCCCAAAATTTGCCCTCTCATGTTTTCCAAAGTCTTCCCCCTGCATGGTTGATCACAAACCCTTGCCTAAGGAAAAAGAAATTTTTGAGTGGTGCTTTAAGCATTTCGATTGGCATTATTTAAGACCCTTCGATTGGCATTCTGAAGGAGCACTTAGATTGGCATTCTAAAGGAGCATTTCGATTGGCACTCTGAAGAAACATTTCGATTGGCATTATGAAGGAGCCTTTCGATTGGCATTATAACAGTGTCCTTCGATTGGAATTCCAAAAGGTCCATTCGAAGAGGCATTCAAAGGGTCCATTCGAAGAAGCTTTCGAAGAGCATTCGAAGGGTGCCATCAGCCCATTCGAAGGAGGTCATCAAGAGGGCACTCAAACATGTCCAGGTACACTGAACATGAGAAAATGGCATGTTTCCCTTGCAAATATAGAAATAATTAAATGCTGGTTGTGGATTTAATTCCTGAGTTAAAGGCCAGATTCTTGCCTTTTTTGTTCCTAAAGAGCTGATTCGACCAGAGTGATTTTGTGCAACTCAAGACCATTCGAAGAAGTATTCAGAAGGCCCATACAAAGGGTACATAGAAAGCCCAGTCGAAGGAGGCAAATCAGGGCCAATCAAAGAGCATGGCCTGAAAGCATTCTAAATCCAAAAGCGTCCAGGTTCATTCCAGAGACACAAACGTTTCAGAAAAGGGAATTATTTAATGTGTCAGTTTCTTGTCTCATAGCATTTAATGGCCTGTTTAAAGGTTGTCTCTTGCCATTACTGCACCCTCACACCCCTATAAATACAGAGGCCAGCATACAAACACAGGACACAAAAATCACACACGAAAATTATACACATAAAACTCAACAGGAGAACAAAAAGCATTGGAGTTACGCTGCCAAAAGTCATCAGCACTTCCAGGAAGCCATACCCAATCCTTGCACAAGCCAAAGCTGCCACCCAGCGAACACCTCCATGCCCAGAAATCCCAGATCGAAGGTATTCATCCAGCCAATACCCAAATCAAAGTTCCAATCTACTGGTAAGAGAGGGTAAATTATCCAACCTTGTTTTTTCATAACACATCATTACTTGTTGTTACCTTCGATTTGCCATCCTAGACAGGATCAAAGGGCCTGGGTTCGGCACCCAGGTCATGTTTTTTGTGTGCTAACATTTGCTGCAGATTTAGCCTGAAGAGACCCCAACAAGTGCAAGATCGAAGGGCCTGGGGTTCAATACCCAGGCCCTGCATTTTATTTCGCTCACATACTTTTTCAGGTATAACAGCCTAGATCGAAGGAGACACCTTCTCTGGATCGAACCCATTAGCATGCTGGATTGAAGGAGGCATCTCATTCCTGGATCGAAAGCCATGACCTCCATGATCAAAAGACAATCCTCTTCCCTGGATCGAAGGCCACTCACGCCTTACTGTCTGGCCCAATCGAAAGGACCAGGACCCTCTCTGGATCGAAGCTTCCATTCCCTCCCTGGGTCGAAACTCCCTTTTTTGCCTGGATCGAAGGATCCCCCTTGTAGTTTATTTTTTTTTTGTTTTTTTTCATAGACTTCTTTTTATCTTTTAATTAACATTAAAATCAAAAAACCGCAAAAACATTAGGATAGTTCTTTTTCTATTAAATTAACTTTGTCAATCAATCTTTTAATTATCTTAACATTTTCTCAAAAAAAAAAAACTAAAATTAAATAGATTTAGGTCATTTTCTCAAAATAAAATAAAACAACAAAAAATATTTTATTCTTAGATTTTTAGAGGTTATTTTCAGATTCGCGCGCGCTTATTTTATTGTAACTGTCTATTGGTTTGTAATAGCTTAGCTAAGACTTTTTATACTTTACTGCTTTTGATTCCCCCAATTTTTGGACATGTAAATAATCCCCCTTCCCCGAAGCCTTGTAATAGCGTAGGATTTACAATTCCCGCACTTTAAATTCCTGTACATATATTAATTGCTTAGATGTATGCTAACTAGGATTGCATGACAAGATTAACTCTTAACTTAAAATCAACAGTAGCTCACCATGACATGCAAAGATAATATAACTGAAAATTGACACACTTGCACATGCCACTCCTAGGGTACACCTCACTTGGTTGCCTCTAACGTGGTCATTGAGTATTGGATGTTTTTAGAGGTCTCCCTCCTGTCTAAAGATCAAAAGTTGCCTCGAAATGGTTTCCTCGATAAAAATGATCTAAGACATTAGGGTTACCGCTAAAGCATCCTAACATTGCTTTAGTGACCACACGTCCCTTAAACCCAATTGACCCAAAAACTCCAACGACGGTGCTACCTACTCCTCAATAGTGGGATAGCACTATCTAAAGGACACTTGCACAGTTTAATTCCTTTTTGAGTAGGTAGAGGTTCTTAAGTACTTGCTCCTTTTAAAAAAAAAACAAAACAAAAACTTTTCGCACTTACACTTTTCGAACAAAGTTTTCAAAAACACTTCATACACTCTTGAGGACAGAAGCAAGAGTCAAATTGAAGTTTCAAACAAAACTCTTTTCAAAAGCCACTATCACAAAGAAAAGCAAACCTTTTTGAAAACATAGTGAGCAAGTACCTAAGAGCCCGTGGATAACCACAGATAGAAAGGGTGCCAACACCTTCCCTTTCTATAATCTACCTCCCGAACCCGAGAAACATCTCGAAAAGGAATTTTTTGTGCTTTTGTCCTTTCCCTTGTTGGATAAAATAAAAGACGGTGGCGACTCTTGCTTATCGCGACACTTTGCAAAAACAAACGCAAACGCGAACCAGCATTCCAAAAACAGTTAGTTCTCGTTCCCACCGATCACAATTAGGTTTACTATTCCGCATATATTATTTTCCCGGTTTTTGATTATGTAATCCCCCTCCCCAAGGCCTTGTAATAGCTAGGGTTTTAATTTCTCGCACTTTGCTTTCCACAATTATAAACTGCCTAGATGTATGGATAATAGGATTGAATGGCAAGATAACAATTTAAAACGGTAGATAACCTAATTGTGCGAAGATAAAATTAACTGAAATCAAACACTTACATATGCTCACTCCTATGGTTTTTCCCCACTTCAGTTGCCTTCGGTAAACGGTCATGAAGCACAGGGAATTTTAGTTGTTGCCCTCTAGTCCCAAAAGATAAAAAATGACCCATTCGGATGTTACCTCGGAAAAGATCTTTAGGGTTTTAGGGTAATTACTAAAGTTTCCTAATCATTTCTTATGTGACCGTATTCGTCCCTTCGAATGTCCCTTAAACTCCAACGATAGGGCTACCTACTCCTTCATAGTAGGATAGCGATGTCTAAAGGAAAACGAACAGACTTTTTCGAGTAGGTAGAAAACTCTTAAGTACTTGCTCAAAACAAAAACTCTTTCACACAAACACTTTTCAGAACAGTTTTCAAAACAACTTCGTCACACTCTTGAGGACAGATACAAGGGTTATCACGAAGTAAACAAAACATTTCAAAACAAAAACACACAAGAAATTTCAAAATGAGCAAGTACCTAAGAGCCCGTGGAAAACCACAGATAGAAAGGGTGCTAACACCTTCCCTTTCTATAATCTACCCCCCGTACTCAAAAACTCTTGAAAAAAGGTTTTTCGGTTCTTTTCCCTTTCCTTGTTGGATGAAATAAAAGTCAGTGGTGACTCTTGCTTACCGTGACATTTGCGAATACAAAACGCAAACCAGTATTAACAGTCGGTTCTGCCACCATATCACAGAACTGGAGACTCTGCTGGGGAAATAATAGGTGGGGTATACCTTAGGATCTAGGTCATTTCTAAAAAATTGCTTTCTTGTTTTGCTCTGCCTGCTTTATATTCAAGGGTTTTGTTGGGGTTATGTAAATCCTACACCCGGATCTGGGGACACCTTTTAGGTAAGTAGCAATAAACTATGAGGGAACTGTGTGGGGTATACCGATAAAGTTGAAGCAGTAGCTACATTGATGTGGCACTTTGGTTGGTACGGTAACCCTTGAGTAAATCAGGGAGAGTACGGGGCCTCCGCGTGGTGTCATAAAGCATCAACTGACCTTAGAACCTTTAATTGCACAACTCGGCCAGTAGGACGTAGCGAGATGGCTGGCTTTGATGTATTCCCAAGGTCGACAGATACTCGATGCTACACTCATTGAGGTTTGACTCTTGAGTTTTGTTTGGTTGTGAGTCAATCGCCTATTGAACAAAGCTTGGGGAAAGATCGGTGATATTGAGATCCCTTAGAACCCGATTACTATTTATAGGACATGTTGAACCAATCCAGCTTCAAGAGGGTAAGACCTTAAAACCCATGCAATCCTAAACCTAAGGTTGTTTGTGTGACTTGTGTGCTTTCAACTTGAACTACTTGCAGGGTTTTATTATCTGACAACATGAGTTCCTTGCAGGTTTTGTTTACAGTCATTATCCAATAACTTGGATCTCTTACAGGGTTTACTTGCTTATATCACCTCACACTTTTGCTTAAACGCATAGCATACACATCATAACATCATGCCTTAACATTTCCTTAACCATTTCAAGGATCTCAAGGGCCTGATATGCAGGTTATGATAAAGCAGACGTCTAGAAAGGGGCAAGGGGATTTATTTTCCTCTAGCGAATGTCGTCAAAAGATCAAAACACGATAACCTGAGTCAGGGGCTATGACCCACTTGATATGGTGAGCTTGACTCTTGTAGAAGGATTCTTAACGATACAAAATTCTTCAATCAAAGCTGCAAAATTTCAACGCTTGACATTTCTTGTTTACCCCGTGAGATCCTTGAAAACATTGCATACATATGCCATACACATCATTGCATAACAGGTATCATAACAGGTTTCTCATCTTCTTCGCTGTTTATTTCAGCAGTAATGTCTTTTGAAAAAAGAATCAAGGATCTACAGGCACAAAATGCCTAATTTCAGCAAATGTTTGTAGCCTTATCTAAGGGGCAGGAAGATCTGAAGGCCCTTATTATGAAGGAGAAAAAGAAGAAGAAGAAAAAGACCGTCGGTGTCCTGAATCTGGGCAGAAGATTTAGGAGACCATTGAAGCAAATGGTTGAGATGACCTCTTCATCCAAATAAGGGGAGAACCAAGAGGGCGAAACAAGGGAGGAAGACCATAGTCCGTGAGTTTTTGAGGATGAATCTGACTACAATGATGAACAGTATCCCCCGGCTGAGAATAGGTACAAACAGTTAGAGGATCGTCTGAGCATGATGGAGATCCAAAGAGTACCAGGGATGGATTTCGAAGAGCTGGGTTTGGTATCTGGGTTAGTCATCCCACATAAGTTTAAGGCTCTGATATTTGTGAAGTATGATGGGGTGTCTTGTCCCAAGCTTCATCTCCATTCCTATGTGAGGAAAATTCAGCCTCACACTGCTCATAGGAATTTTTGGGTCCATTTCTTTCAGGACAGTCTGTCTGGGACTCAGCTTGAATGGTTCTATCAATTGGAGGGAACCAATGTCCGCAACTGGGAAGATCTGGCTGCTGCTTTTTACAAGCAGTATCAATATAACGCTGACCTTGCCCCTACCCGTACTCAACTCCAGAGTATGTCCATGGGAGCAAGCGAAGGTTTCAATGACTATGTGCAGAAATGGAGAGATCTGGCAGGGAGAGTCCAAGCCCCTTTGTCTGACAGGGAGTTGGTGGATATGTTTCTTGGTACATTGTCTGGTCCGTTCTTTAATCACTTGATTGGTAGCTCCTCAGCTGGTTTCACCGAACTGATATTGACTGGAGAAAGGGTAGAAGCTAGGATCCAGAGTGGCAAGATCCCGAAAGACACCTCGTCAAGTGCATTGAAGAAACCATTCATGGGTAAGAAGGAGGTCAATGCCATTTATAACTCAAGAGGTCAGAGAAGAGTTGAACACCGTCCAACGGTAGGTGCTGTAATGATACCAAGGCCTACGACTACTCAACAACGAAACAATCAGCCAAGGGTAGAAAGACCTCAAAGGCAGTTCACCCAAATCAACATGCCATTGTCACAAGCATTGCAACACATCTTGAAGATGAATCTGATTATGGTGGTAAACCCTCATCCGAACCCTAAGACTTCCACTCCTAACTACAATCCGGATGCAAGATGTGCTTATCATTCTGGTAGCCCGGGGCACGATACTAACAATTGTTGGGTGCTGAAATACAAGATTCAGAATATGATTGACGCCAAGGAGATTGAATTCGACCCTCCTGAGACTCCCAACGTGATTACTTCTCCCCTGCAAAATCATGGCTAGGATCTAAAGCATTTTTGTTCATTTGAATTCTCAAGTTGTATTTTCTTTGTCTATTCGAACAATTATTGTCATGTCAAAACTTTATTATTTCATTAATGCATTACACATGTGTCGTCTTGAATTAATTTGTTTTCACTATGCTTAAACTGCTTTATACTTCCTTTTCATGATATTCAGCTCTCGATTAAAAGCTCAAAGCCTTAGAGGGAGGATGACAAAAACGATACCACAATCTCTACAATATGCTTTTGAATAGACCCCGCTGACGATGTATAGGCATTGTTTCAAATCCTAAACAGTGGAGTTATAAGGAAGATAACCCCTAGTCAACCCCTTCGAGCCAAAGAAGTATGAGTTTTTCTTTTCACACAAATTAAAACCCTTAATCATAACCTGGGGCATGGTAGTTTTCTTAGTTAATTCAGGTGCGCATTAAGTCCCAATCTGCTGCTTCGTACACAATGAATGGCATCGAAGACGTATTTCCAAAACTGAAAAACGGTGATGGTTCTGTATAATCGTCAAGACAGGCAGTCATTATCTCTCAAAATAAAAGCCCATTAAGTCAAAACCTATGAAGGAAACTTAAGAAAAAAAGTGGGGTATCCCGCTGACTGTAATCACAAAAGAAACAGTTCATGCAAAATAAGGGATAACGAAAACAAAAAAAAGAGGTCCTACAAATCCTCGACAAAAAAAAGATGACTGCTTATTCAAAATAAACTTCCAGTATCCGAACCATCACCAGAACATCAAGGACAATACTCTAAGACTCAATTGGGAGCTGAACGCACAATTAACTAAGCATAGGACTGAAGGACATCACGAAGAACGGGTGGGTACAAATAAATTTTGAGCCTTTATCCTTTGTTTCTTAAACCGTGAACCAGGCCACATTATAACCCTTAAAAGTCCTAGCTGAAGCATGGGTTAGTTTGAGAGCATACTGTTACAAAGGTATCCTAACTCCTGTAGGACTTGTTACGAATCCTGAGTTGATATCACATTCTTGCAAATTTTGTTTTACTACACAAAACACATTTCAAATTTTTCCCCCTCAAGACAGACATGAGTTTTGCATTCTGTAAATGACATTGTTTGCATATGACTAATGGTTTGACAACAGAGAAATCCGCACAATGGATATTCAATGAACATACTTCCTCTCAATGGACAGAATCACCTCAGCGGGAAAGACACTTCCAATAACAGGTCTTCCATAAGCAAGGGGCATGACATGATGTCTAACACACTTGGGGAAGTCTCTCCAGAAGTGCTAAATAACCAGGGGCAGATCTCCATCCCAATTACTTGGGGCATTACGCACGCATTCCAGCAACGAATCATAAGCCATCAAGAAAACATTCTTGACAGTACAACAACACTATGGACAGTGACAACTCCCTACATCCTGAGAGCATGGACATAGTCAGAAAGATACTACGCATGATTAAAGACCCGCTAGGTTGACTGGCCTAGGCAAAAATAAGGGCTTCCTAGTGAACCAAAAGGGTTCGAACAAAAATAAGGGATGAAAATGAAAAAACCGTACACCCGGCAAGTTGAAAACCTAAAAAGGCGGCTTGAGCAAAAAAGGGGTATCCCGGTGGACTGAAAACCCGAAAGGACAGTCCAGGCAAAAGTTAGGGATAAAAGCATACGACTATGTCCCGTCATCTTGTCACTTGCCTAACACTAGAAGACTTATCATTCTAATCGTCAGTTACCAAGCACCTCATGAATTGGGATAACACTCAATCTACAAAGCCTCCACATGTACTTTCTCCAGCACGTACAAGGGTAGAAAAGTCCTGATGCAAAGTCATAGTTGTATCCTCAACATACGACCCAGTGACATCTATACTCCCCACAGGGTGGAGGCAACTAAATCTTTGACATCAGCTTCCCCAAATAGGAGTTACTTTCCCCAACAAGGTTCCTTCAGAAAACCGACGTCTATGTTCCCCGACTAAATTTCATAATCGCAAGCGGTTCATAAAGTTTTCTCCCAAGCGGGGTTTACTTCTCTGAATACAGAAGCTCAATCCCTGATAAAGTTTTAGCTATGGAAGTTCATCCTCGAGCAGAGTCATTCTCCCGCAGATTTATTCTCAAGCAGAGTCTCTCCCCCGGCAGAATGTCTGTAGATAAGGGACAAATCCCCAGCGTAGTCGTCTCTGTTCACCATCTCCAGCGGAATTAGAAGAACCACTTTTTATCGACGCTCAGGAATACAATTTCTAGTACTCTCCAGCAGTCAAGGATTTATTTTCCCAAACTAGGATATGTCACAATAGCATTTCATGTTCATACACCATGACATGTGCACACATATTTCATACAACATAATCTCATTTATTTTGAGAACATCATCACACAATGCATTTCATCCATCACATTAATTAACCCTCTACCATTCCAGGAAAGATGGTTATCATCAGCAATTTCTAGGAGGTCTAAGATTAGCTCCTGAAACTAAAACAGATTAATTATCTGCACGACTAAATGCAACTTTACACGGGTTCGTCACAAAGAAATATTACACAGGTTTCTCCTAAATGGAGCTTCACACGGTTTTATCCTAAAAATATTACACGGGTCCCTTCTCATACATTTCCAAATAAAGTTTCACACAAACTCGTCACGAAGCAACCTTACCTAGGTTCCCTCTCGGTTCCGATGTAGTTTTACCCAAACTCCCCACGAAGCAACCTTACCTAGGTTCCTTCTCGGTTTCGATGTAGTTTTACCCAAACTCCCCACGAAGCAACCTTATCTAGGTTCCTTCTCGGTTCAGATGCAATTTTACCTAAACTCCTCGTGAAGCAACCTTACCTAGGTTCCTTCTCGGTTTAAATGCAGTTTTACCTAAACCCCTCACGAAGCAACCTTACCTAGGTTCCTTCTCGGCTCAGATGCATTTTTACCTAAACTCCTCACGAAGAAACCTTACCTAGGTTCCTTCTCGGTTCAGATACAATTTTACCTAAACTCCTCACGAAGCAACCTTACCTAGGTTCCTTCTCGGTTCAGATGCAGTTTTAGCTAAACTCCTCACAAAGCAACCTTACCTAGGTTCCTTCTCGGTTCAAATGCAGTTTTACCTAAACTCCTCAGAAGCAGCCTTACCTAGGTTCCTTCTCGGTTCAGATGCAGTTTTACCTAAACTCCTCACAAAGCAACCTTACCTAGGTTCCTTCTCGGTCCAGATGCAGTTTTACCTAAACTCCTCACGAAGCAACCTTACATAGGTTCCTTCTCGGTTCAAATGTAGTTTTACCTAAACTCCTCACGAAGCAACCTTACCTAGGTTCCTTCTCGGCTCAGATGCAGTTTTACCTAAACTCCCCACGAAGTAACCCTATGACCCAGGTTCCTTCTCATACCCTACTATCCAGGCTTTCATTTCTAAGTAACCCTACGACCCAGGTTCCTTCTCATAGCCCTGCTATCCAGGCTTTCATTTCAAAGTATCCCTACTATCCAGGTTCCTTCTTATAGCCCGACTATCCAGGCTTTCATTTCGAAGTAACCCTACTATCTAGGTTCCTTCTCATAGACCTACTATCCTGGCTTTCATATTGAGGTAACCCTACGACCCAGGTTCCTTCCCATAAGCCCTACTATCCAAGCTTTCATCTTGAAGTAACCCTACGACCCAGGTTCCTCCCCATAAGCCCTACTATCCAGGCTTTCATTTTGAAGTAACCCTACTATCCAGGTTCCTTCCCATAAGCCCTACTATCTAGGATTTCATATTGAGGTAACCCTACGATCCAGGTTCCTTCCCATAAGCCCTACTATCCAGGCTTTCATTTCGAAGTAACCCTACGACCCAAGTTCCTTCTCCTAGCCCTACTATCCAGGCTCTCATTTTGAAGTAACCCTACGACCTAGGTTCCTTATCATAGCCCTACCATCTAGGCTTTCGTTTCTAAGTAACCCTACGACCCAGGTTCCTTCTCTCTTATCTCCAGACAACAATTTACAACACTGCAAGACCTGGACCTGACCAGAATCTGTCGATTTCCCGTTTCTCCAGTAGGCCACTGTGCAGCCTGGACATTAACCAATTAGGAAGTGTGCTTCCACCTCCTCAATCAAGAGTTAATTCCCCAGTATAGTAATGGACAACCGAATCTCCTATACTCTATTTCCCCAGACGTAAATCAACATTCTCCAGCGAAGTCCTCCTCAACGGCAGGTACATAAATTCTCGCAAAGGAATCTCATATGCAACCCATATCTTTTCTGGATGGCATATTTAAGCCCATCTCCGATGATCTTTTGTCATCTTCTTCCAAATGGAATCTGTAAGCTCATTCCCGATATTACCTACACTACCAGTATCATTTCAGACGAGTGCAAATTTCAGGGCACTCTAGTGTTCAATCATCTTCCACCTTCAGATCACGAAAGGCAGACCAGCCAATCTACATCCCCAGGTTTAAGAAGATTGAACAAGGGAAGCTGTTGTATCCCAAAATTTTCCCTCTCATCTTACTCAACACATGCTCATTGAGATCCTCAACTTCCTCAAGGATGCCCAAGAGTTGATCAGACAAACTCTCTCCTAAAGCAATGAACCTCCAACTAGGGTTTCCATTTTCATCAAGATGGTGAGCTCAAAAGGCCTCATATGCTCTCCATAGTCCTAATATGTTCTCAAGACCATCAATGTCAAGTTCCATGCCTTGCACAAGAAGTTTTCTCAATCAACTGCTCAGATGCTTGAAAATCAATTGTATTAGGTCAAAAGTCAATTGTGGCCCACATAGAGTCAAACTTCAAGATTTTTGGTCAAAATCAACACTTTGAAGTAATATCCATCATTTGATCAAGGTTTGATCATGATTCCCCAAGGAATGCTCCTAATTCATCAAAACTCAAAAGTTGCTAAATTAGGGTTTCTTAGGAAAAGTCAACCAAACTTTGACCAAGCATAACTTTTTCATACTTTATCAGAAATTTCACATCCAAGGCTCATTTTGAATCAAATCCAATTCCCTACAACTCATCTTCAGCCCTCAAGTTCAAAAAATTCTCTCACGAAAAGATATGAATTCAGACATTACAAGTCATTTCAAAAAGTAAACAAAAACACCTTTTGGGTCAAAGCTTCTTACATGAGCATGGAAGATCCAATTAAAATGAAACCAAAAGGGTTGTTTAGGGGACATCTAAAGCTTTCTAAAAAGTCCAAGAGCCCCCCTTAGGGTCAAAATTCAAGGATATGTGCATTGTCAAAGTTGGCCATTTTTCGAAAATTGTCAAAAGTCAACAATACCCAAAATTGCATTTTTTTTGTCAAATGGGCCTAACTTTTTATGCTTGCATCTTACTTCTAACATGGTCCACGACCCAAACACTCTCCCAAATATTATTGGCTTTATTTATTTAATTTATTTTGATTTTAATCATTTAAAGATCAGATTAAATCAAATAAATGATATAAAATAATGAAGATTTGTTTTTGATCTGATTTTGAATGGAATTACAATCCAAATATGCTGTCAAACAAAATCAAATCGTGCAAAGGGTGATTGGGATGAGAATGGAATGATTTGGTTTGATTTAGAAAGAAACAATGCAAGGATGAAATCAAATTAAATCTTGATAATTTGCAAAGATATGAATGCTTTTTGTTGTCCTAATTCAGTCTACTACATATATAAAACAATTCCCAAGCACAAAAAGGAGGATGGACCACGTGAAGCTAACAAGACAAGTTGCCACTTTTTGCCAAAAAGTCTCAAGACGAATTCCATATTACATCCATCCTCAAGGAGATGTAAGGATTGCAATACGTTCTTGGACACCTCCAGAAGCTTTTCCAACCCTTGCCAAGCTCTGAAGCATCAAGAATCACGTTCCATATACATCACGATTTGACATTATTTTTGATTTTGGTTCTGACTATACGCGCATGATTAACAATTTTTAAGCATACCTTCATGTTTGTATCATCATTTAGAGTGCATTGGTATGATTAATTATTAGTCTTGATGCATATATGGACAATTTCCATTATTAGGGTTTATGCTTGCATTTTAGGGATTTGTTATACAGGTAAAATTAGGGCCAAATATAGGCACCATCATGCTCACGAGATCAATCTTGGTTGATTGGTATACTTGGATTTCATTTATCTTGTTTGTTTGCCATTTTTGAGATGAGCAGGTTTTAGTTACAGGCATGGAACCGTAGGTAAAAGTCCAGCATCTAAAACAACAGTACTAGGGAAGAAGATGACTGCATGGAAACGTCTCACTGGACCATTTAAATATTAGCGCGTTTTTTGGAAATCACGTGTTTTTCCCTTATATTATTTTTATTTGATTATTTATATGAATTAACATCCAACACAAATGGCAAGAGGCGAACGTGTGAAAGGGAGGACCTGGGTTCGATCCCAGGTCCAAACCTTTTATATTTTTTGAATTCCTTATTCCAGATCCAGCGTACCTCAATACCCAACGTCCATCATACGTCCTTAAATCTCATCCTTGGGATCTATCTCCAGCCAGATCCAACGCTCCAAGAAAGCAGCGCATGGTGAACGCTCAGAAGCTAGCTACACTGAACCACACGCTGGACAATTGGGCCATCATCTTAGGCCTTTGCAAATTCTGGAAGTACACCCCAGATTACTCAACAACATCAGGCCCACTTTAATTCTTTTTTTAATTTCTTTTATTTGTTTTTTTACAAAATCATTTTTTTTATTAAATCATAAAATTAGAAAATCACAAAAAAAAACATTAGGATTAGTTTTTTTATAAAATATTTAATTGCATTAATTAATTAGGTTAATTAGGTTAATTTAAATACTTTTTTCCATAATTAAAATTAAATAGAAGTTAGGTAAATTTGCAAAGTTAATTATTTTTTTTCTCATAAAAATCCAAAAAAAAATATCTTTTCTTTATTCACAATTAATTGTGTCTGAATTTAATTCCCCGTTTAATTTACTCTCGCGCGTCTTGTTTCCATTATTTGATTTATTATTGTAATTTCTCCGAGTTTGTAATAGTTAATTAGGTTTACTATTCCGTATATATTATTTTTCCGGTTTTTGATTATGTAATCTCCCTTCCCAAGGCGTTGTAATAGCTAGGGGTTTAGTTTCTCCCACTTTGCTTTCCGCAATTATAAACTGCCTAGATGTATGGGTAATAGGATTGAATCGCAAGATAACAATTTAAAACGGTAGATAATCGTAATTGTACGAAGATAACATTAACTGAAATCAAACAGTTGCACATGCTCACTCGTAGGGTTTCTCCCCACTTCAGTTGCCTTTGGTAAATGGTCATGAAGCACAGGAAATTTTAGTGGTTTCCCTCTAGTCCCAAAAGATAAAAAATGACCCATTCGGATGTTGCCTCAGAAAAGATCTTTAGGGTTTTAGGGTAATTACTAAAGTTTCCTAATCATTGCTTATGTGACCGTATTCGTCCCTTGGAATGTCCCTTAAACTCCAATGATAGGGCTACCTACTCCTTAATAGGAGGATAGCGCTGTCTAAAGAAAAACGAACAGACTTTTTCGAGTAGGTAGAAAACTCTTAAGTACTTGCTCAAAACAAAAACTCTTTCACACAAACACTTTTCAAAACAGTTTTTAAAACAACTTTGTCACACTCTTGAGGACAAATACAAGGGTTATCAGGAAGTAAACAAAACTTTTCAAAACAAACACACACAAGCAATTTTAAAATGAGCAAGTACCTAAGAGCCTGTAGAAAACCACAAATAGAAAGGGTGCTAACACCTTCCCTTTCTATAATCTACCCCCCGTACTAAAAAACTCTCGAAAAAAGGTTTTTCTGTTCTTTTCCCTTTCCTTTGTTGGATAAAATAAAAGTCGGTGGTGACTCTTGCTTACGGCCATATTTGCGAATACAAAGTGCAAACCAGTATTAACAGTCGGTTATGGCACCGTATCACAATGTTCCCCAACTCCTAAAAAGGACAAAAAGAAAGGCGAAAGGAAAGCTCGGACGAGGAGTCCTCCTCGCCATAGAAGACACCGCTACAACTTCTCCCCATCTTGGTCCCCAGAACTAGATAGCGATGAAGATAACCCATGTGGTCTATTGTCCCAAGCTATTATGGAGGCTCATATCCCTAAGGTAATAGAGAAACCTCCATATTTGAACAGCTACGATTGCTCGATAGATCCTGACGACCATGTCGACGAATTTGAGATGATGCTCAAATTCCAAAATCTTAGGGTTTCCATCAAGTGCACGTTATTCCCTACGACTTTGAGGAAAACTACTATAGACTGGTACAAAGTGAAGGTGGAGAAAGAACTTAGAAGGGGGGGTTGAATAAGTTTCTCTTTTTCTTTTTCTTAAAGGCTCAACAATAATGGAAAGACAAGGTTATTTTTATCCTGGTTCATTTGAACTCAAACTACTCCAGTCCACCCGCCAAGGTGATTTCTCCTTTCTCAACAAGGACTTAATCCACTATAATCAACTGATTACAATCACACAACAATTGTTGTGACTAACAATGCACAAGTAAACTTACAAGTGACTCACACCACTAATACTTAAACTAGTCCTAGTCTACTTGATAAATCTGACCAAACTTGGTCTCTCAAGGAACAATTACAAGAGATAAATCTTTACAGATAGTGAAACAAAGTTTGTTTCTAAGAAAGGTATATCACAACTGTTATTTTTCTCTAAGAATAGTATAGCACAAAGTGTATGAAATTTTTTTGTGAGCCCATAATCTTTCACGTTGTTCTTGCTTCTTTTGAAATTGTTAAGTTCTATTCAGAACTTCAGTTGTTCAGCCTTTCAGCATTTCAGTTGAGCAGTGGTTCAGTTGTTGGCTTGCAATTAATGTTCTTCTATATATAGCATGAAGAAACATGATCGTTGTTGCCTTCAAATGGAGAGCATTAAATGTTTGTGTGTTTCCTTGCACTATTCTATTTTCAAATGCACTAGCGTAGACACTTGAGTTCATGTAGCCGTCTTTGCATTAAATGAGCAAACGACACTATGTAAGAACATGTTTCCTGAAGCTTGACAAGACTTATTAGCTTTTGCATTCTTTCAGAACTTTCTTCACGTCTTAAATTCAGAACATGCTTGCTTATCTTCTAAACAACGCTTTTCTTGCAAAGTACTTCTGATCAGCGCTTGCTTTCAAATATCTTCTGAACAACACTTGCTTTCAAATATCTTCTGAACAACACTTGCTTTGAAATATCTTCTGAACAACACTTGCTTTCGAATATCTTCTGAACAACACTTGCTTTCAAAGTACTTCTGAAACATAGCTTACACAGAAACTTGCTAAGCGTTAGAAGATTTATTTAAATAATTATCTTACCAGAGTCAGCATCAGCACTTGAGTTAAAACAAATGGTTCTTTCATCAAAAGAACTTCTTCATTTATTTTCAGCTCAGCACATCAAGATGCTTTTGTCAGAAAATTATCAGAGACAACATCAGCATCAGTACTTGCGCTTAAAACAAATAGTTCTTTCATCAAAGAACTTCTTCATTTATTTTCAGCTCAGCAGTTCAATATGCTTATTGTGATCGGTGGATCTGGAACAGACTGTTTAACGCTGGTTTCGCGAAATGTCGCGGAAGCAAGAGTCGCCACCGTCTTTTATTTTCTCCAAATGGAAAGGACAAAAGCACAGAAAAATTCCTTATAGAGATTGCTCTCGGTTCGGGATGTAGATTTATAGAAAGGGAAGGTGTTAGCACCCTTTCTATCCATGGTTATCCATGGGCTCTTAGATACTTGCTCATTTGTGTTTTCAAAATTGTTTGTTTGCTTTTCATTTGTGGGTTAAAAAAGTTTCTTTGAAAATTTCAGTTCGACTCTTGTATCAGTCCTCAAGAGTGTTTGAAAAGTTTCTTTTGAAAGCTTTTTGAAAGGTGTCGGTGCGAAAAGAAGTTTTTTGATTTGTTTTGAGTTAGAGCAAGTATCTATGAGTCGTCTACCTACCCTAAGGAATTCGTCTGTGTAAATGTCCTTAAAGTAGTGCCATCCCACCATTGAGAGGTAGGTAGCACCACCGTTGGAGGTGTTCGGGTCAATTCGAGGGTTCGGGACATTGTGGTCACCAGAGCAATAGGAAGACACCTTAGAAGCTACCCTCATGCCATGTTCATGGACATGAGGACTTACTAAAACATCCTCTGCTTGACGACCACCTTTCGAGGGGCAAGGCAACAATGAGGCGTACCCTAGGGGTGGTGTGTGATTTGTGTGTCGTTTTCAGATATTTTTGTTTTGTCAGGCATTAGTGATCTACGCTTTGTTTTTATTTTTGGCATTCATTCTTTCATGCAAGTTATTAACAGTTAAAAGGTGCGGAATTAAAAAGTCCTACGCTATTACAAAGGCGCGGGTCTACATCGCCGAATAAATCCAAGACCCGATTTGAAATAAAATAAAATGCAGAAAGATAAATGTCTAATTAATCTATTACACGGCTTTGGGATAAATACATTATATTCACAAAAAGAAATAAAAGTAAAATGCGAGAAGAAGTAAAGTCGGGAATGCGAGGGCGTTGGACCCTTTTAAGGAAATTAAATTACAATTAATAAATTAATTAAGTTAAATGAGAAAAGGAAATTATTTTTGAGTTTTTTGTATTTATGGAATTTAGTAAGAAAATTAAATGAAATTAAAACCCTAATTCTAATCTATTTTTAATTTATTAAAAAAATGTTTAAATTTAACCTAGTTTTAACCTAATTATTTAATGGCAAATTTATTTACAAAAAAAATAATTAATTATTAATAATGGTAAAAGAAAAGAAAAAAAAAGGGTAAAAGTATTTAAAACTCTAATTCTACATTTTTTAGTTTATTACAAAAATATTAAAATTAAAACCTAGAATTAAAACTAAATTAATTATTAAATTTATTTACAAAAATGTTAGTGAATTAAACATTAAAACTTATTTTTTATTTTTATAGTTTCTGATTTTTTTGTTATTTTTGGTATTTTTATAAATTTTATTTTGATGAATTAAAAGAAAATAATTAAATTAAAACAAATAATAAAAAAAAATAGAAAAAAGAAAAGAGAAAGAAATACAAACACTAGGGGGGTTCTGCCCCAATCTGGAGGTTATGTTGTGAGCAATTAGGCCCAAGAAGCTTGGCCCTTTCTGACTTCTCAATGATCATGTGCGTATGCGTTGACTGAGACATTCCATAGACTTTGGATCCTGGCCACTGGATGGATGATCATGGCCACTTGGCAAGCCATTGATGAGAGCCTATGGTGGAGCACTGAATGGCACGCTGCGTAGGAACGTATTAGAGAAAAAAATATGAAATATGCAAGGGGACCTGGGAATCGAACCCAGGTCCCAACGTTTACCAGATACATCCTTTTCCAAGTGAACTGCGCGCGCGCTTTGTATAGAAGTTGGCAAGCGAATAACATAAGGCAACACCATGCTGAGGGTTACCCAACGCGCCAAATTTCAAATTGTCCAATCCCATAGTGACACGCCAGGCTTCGTCTTCATTCTACCTGAAAATAACACACAAGTAGCGGGGGTTTTAAACCCCCACTAAACAGCATAGCAGATAATAGCGATTAGGCCATAGTGAAAGATAAATTGGGCGCGATATGATGATTGGATTTGTCTGGAGTTTCTGAGTCCAATGGTCCTGGTCTCGTTGCCCAATTTTTCCCTATGAAAGAAGCCCTAATTTTTGACCTCTGAAACCCTAAAGAGCTTCCATGGCAACTTCCTATTCAGACCACCATTCTCCAATTGAATCACGTCATTAGCTTTAGAATCATCACATTAGTATAGTTCAAACATTAAAATGCATGAAAAGTATGTATAAATTCAAACACGAATATGCAATTTTTAGAAGAAAGTCAAGCTCCCATCTACCAATTCTTTGAGTATGGAAGTGTGATTCTGATTAGAAACGATTCCTGGTAACCTTGGAAAGCTTTTGGAATAGTTCTTTCGCCTTGAAACTCCCTGCAATATCGGTTTCAGTTTTGAAAAATTTGATGAAAAATGCAAAGTTGGTTTGTTCTTCTGAGCGCAGCCTCTTGGTTCTTTTGATTAGGTTTAGCATCCTGTATATGTATGGGACGAATTAGGGTAAGAATTTGAGTCCATAACCCTTTGCATTGATGAATCCAATATTTGATTTCCATGGAATCTTTTTCAATATTTTCTTCATGAAAAACATGCCAATTTGCACCAAATCTTTCCTTTTTTGATGTGCACGAGATCCTTAGGCCTTGATGAGAGATTATACTGCACAAAAAGATTTGAAAACCTTATTTTAGTATTTTTCTTGTAATTAATTTTGATTAAATGAATTAAATAGATTAAATATTCAATTAATTAATTAAAAATAATAAAATAACTCCCCTTTGGTTCAATGGGTCGTGCCTAGCTCTTGGATGATGATTCTTGGAAGAATTTGTGGCCCATTAGCAATTTTGAGGCATTTGAAGTAAAGTTGACTTTTCAAAATTCCCAAAAATTTCCCAACTTCCACAAGGCATATCTTGCTCAATTTGTAAGCTTTGATCATGTTCTTGGACATTTTGGAAAGGTCTTGAAGTCCTCTAACCAATGCCTTTAGTCCCATGTCATTTTGATTTACCAATATCAAGTTATGGTCTTTGACTTAAAGTCCCTTTTTGTTGACTTTTGAAAATGACCTATAATGTTGAAATTGATAACTTTTTGTGAGAGCATCTCTTGGACTTGAAGTGTGAAGAGGAGTTGTAGGAAATGTCTTTATCTTAAAAATGAGCTTTGGATGGAATTTTTCTGATAAACCATGTGGAAGTTATGCCCTGGTCAAGTTACAGTTGACTTTTTCAACTGTCCAAATATGGAAACTTTTGCATCTTGAGACTTTTTGAGCCATGCCTTGAGAATCATGATCAAGAATTGATCAAATGATGTTTGTGGCTTCAAAATAAGATGTTGACCAAAAATTTGGACTTTTGACTGTCAAATGACCATTTTACCCCTACAGTTGACTGTTGAGCAATTAGGGTTTTTGACTGTGCAATTTTGTGCTGTGAGTATTGAAACTTGACATATGGATACTTGACAATGTTTGTAGGCATGTGGGACTTGATTGGACCCTTGAAAACTTCAATTTCTTTGCCAAACCCAAAACCCTAGTTTTTGACTGTTAGGAGGCCCTTGAACTGTGCAACCCTTGGGGAGATTTTGGAGCATGTTCTTTGCAAATTTTGAAGAATATGGGAGGGCAAATTTTGGGGTACAACAGTTGCCCATGTTCAATCTTCTTAGACCTGAGGATGCAGATTGGCTGACGTGCCTTTCGTAATCCGAAGGTGGAAGATGATTGAACACTAGAGTGCCCAGAAATTTGCGCTCACATAGTAGTGTGATGTGGGGAATGGGCTTACAGATGCCATTTGGAGATTTATGGATAGGATGATGGGCTTATAGATGCCATGCGGGTGTCAATCGCGTAAGGGATTCCTTAGCGAGAACTTGCGTACCTGAAAAAGAAAATGATTACCTGGCCTGTTACAGGAGTTGGTCTTCAAACTCTTTGTATAGATGTGCCCTAACTGGTTACAGGAATTGAATCTGGAGCTTCAAAAGGTGATGAATGAACCAGGGATGGTTACTACCTCAACGGGACGGTGAGAGAACCTTGGACGATTACTACCTCAACAGGAACGCTGAGAGAACCTTGGACGATTACTACCTCAACAGGAACGCTGAGAGAATCTTGGACGATTTCAACCTCAACAGTAACGCTGAGAGAATCATAGGCGACTTCAACCTCAACAGTAACGATGAGAGAATCATAGGCGACTTCAACCTCAACAGTAACGCTGAGAGAATCATGGGCGACTTCAACCTCAACAGTAACGATGAGAGAATCATAGGCGACTTCAACCTCAACAGTAACGCTGAGAGAATCTTGGGCGACTTCAACCTCAACAGTAACGCTGAGAGAATCATAGGCGACTTTAACCTCAATAGTAACGCTGAGAGAATCTTGGGCGACTTCAACCTCAACAATAACGCTGAGAGAATCATAGGCGACTTCAACCTCAACAGTAACGCTGAGAGAATCTTGGATGTCTTCTACTGAGTCTTCATCAGGAAAATCTTTTAGGGATCGATTTAGCTGGACTAGAGAAGGCCTTTGATTGGATAATAATCAAGAAAAATCTTAGGGTCGACTTAACTGAACCAAGCAAGGTCTTGGAATATCTTCAACTGGATAAGAATCAGGGAGATCTTAGGGTCGATCTGACTGAACCAGAGAAGGCCTTTGACTGGATAAGAATCAGGAAAATCTTAGGGTCGATTTAACTAAACCGGACAAGGTCTTGGAGTCTTCAACTGGATAAGAATCAGGGAGATCTTAGGGTCAATCTGACTGAACCAGAGAAGGCCTTTGACTGGATAAGAATCAGGAAAATCTTAGGGTCGATTTAACTGAACCGGACAAGGTCTTGGAGTCTTCAACTGGATAAGAATCAGGGAGATCTTAGGGTCGATCTGACTGAACCAGAGAAGGCCTTTGACTGGATAAGAATCAGGAAAATCTTAGGGTCGATTTAACTGAACCAGGCAAGGTCTTGGAATCTTCAACTGGGTAAGAATCAGGGAGATCTTAGGGTCGATCTGACTGAACCAGAGAAGGCCTTTGACTGGATAAGAATCAGGAAAATCTTAGGGTCGATTTAACTGAACCAGGCTAGGTCTTGGAATATAGCTGAGAATTTAACTGGATCTTTCCTGAAAGGTAAAGGTCAGTCATATGCAATGCATGATATGGATCAAGCAATGATGTTCTCAACATAAATGAGATTTGTAAGATATGATGCGTATATGCATGCTATAATGTATGGAAATGTGATGTTTATGAATGTATGTTTTCGTCCTAGGAAAATAAATCCTTGACGGATGCCGGGAAGTCATATCCTGGGCTGTTGTTGGAGAATAGTGCTTTGTTGTTTCTGCTGGGGGATGATAGTTGCAAGAATACCGGTAGGAGAAGATAACTCTGTTGGGGAATAAACTTGGCGAATGGATTACTCTGCGGGGAGAAAAGTACTCTAACGATCTTGCTGGGGAGCAATACTCTATGGGGAGAGAGGTACTTTGCTGAAATGTTGATGGTACCTTCGCTGGGGATACCATTGTTATGTTGGAAGTGTTAATAGACTTTGCTGGGGATAAGAAGACTTCACCGAGGACGATCCTTCCGTGGCTTTTGGCTGAGGATAACCCAGTTATATCCTGGTAGGGAAATAACCTTTGAATAAAGCCAGGAGACGCGTTCGTGCTCTACGGGGGAATAAGCTTCCAGAATCTACTGAGGATAAGCTTACTGCTTGGGGAGCTGGGTTCCAACTTCCCTGGGGAAAATTGGTTGGACTCTCTTGGGGAAGTTTTGAACTGTACCGGGGAAGTGACTCCATTGAATGTTTGATATACCGCCGGGGAACAATCTTTAAGTTAAGACTGTCGGGGATGCTTGTTAAGAATGCCTGTATATTACTGGGGAATGTTGAGATCTGCTGGAGGATACCCAACTTCCTTAAGGTTGACTGTAACTTGGGGAGAATGCATTGACTTGCTGGTTCACTCTCTGGGGAATTAAGGTATATTGGTTACCTTCTTCAACTGATCATACCTTGTATCTTGTGGATAGAGCAATTAGATTGCTTGGACGACTCATTACTGCCCCTGTTTCTGAGGTATGAGAGGAAGACCTGTGAGGTGCTGATAGTTGTTGATGGACGAACCTTCTTCTGGTAGGCCGGTGACAAGATGACAGGACATAGTCGTACGTTTTGATCCCTAAATTTTGCCTGGACCGCCCTTTCGGGTTTTCAGTCCACCGGGATACCATTTTTGCCCAAGCCGCCTTTTCAGGTTTTC
The DNA here is from genome assembly GCA_948472305.1 of Vicia faba. Classification (NCBI taxonomy): domain Eukaryota; kingdom Viridiplantae; phylum Streptophyta; class Magnoliopsida; order Fabales; family Fabaceae; genus Vicia; species Vicia faba. The sequence continues at coordinate 1,527,796,007 of OX451737.1, forward strand.
GACTTGCCGGGTGTACAGATTTTTTTCATTTCATCCCTTATTTTTGCCCGAACCCTTTTGGTTCGCCGGGAAGCCCTTATTTTTGCCTAGGTGTGTCAACCTAGCGGGTCTTTAATTATGCGTAGTATTTTTAGACTATGTCCATTCTCTCGGAATGTAGGGAATTGCCCCTGTTAGAAGTGTTGTGTTGCCTTGCTACCAGAAGATGTCTGATTAGGCAATATTCGTTGCCGGAATGCCCCAAGTGACTCAGGCGGAGATTTGTCCCAGGCTATTTGGCCTTTGAGAGATTCTCCGAATCTTGACTTAACTGCCCCAGATAATGGACAATAGTCATGCCATGCCCCTTGATTGGAAGTGCTTTTGTTCACTAGGTATTCATCGTGCGAATTTCCCTGTTGTTCAAACAAATAGTCATATGCAAACAATGTTATATCAAAAAAGCAAAGCTTATGTCTGTCTTGAAGATTTTGAAAATGCATTCTTTTTCATAAAACAAGTGAATGTTTGTAAAACGTGATGTCAACTCCGTATTTACCTTAGGCCTTAAGGAGTCAGGATACCTTTCGTAACAGTATGCTTTCGAATTAACCCATGCTTCAGCTAGGACTTTTAAGGGTTATAATGTGGCCTGGTTCACGGTTTAAGAAACAAAGGATAAAGGCTCAAAATTTATTTGTACCCACCCGCTCTTCGTGATGTTCTCCAAACCTAAACTCAGTTGATCATACGTTGGACCTTGTTTGAGTCTTTGCTCTGATTTTCCGGTGATGGTTCGGATGTTGATAACTTATTTTGAATAGGCAGTCATTTTTGTCGAGGGTTTGTAAGACCTCTTTCTTTTTTTTTTGTTATCCCTTTCTTTTTGCCTGAGCTGTTCTTTTGTGATCACAGCCAGCGGGATGCCCCAGTTTTATAAGTCTCCTTCCTAGGTTTTAACTTAATGGGTTCTTATTTTGAAAGATAATGACTGCCTTTCTTTATTGATTATTCGGAACCATCACGGTCTTCCTTTGTTTTGTGAGGACCTCTTGGGTGCCATTCGTTATGCACTTGGATCAACTGAGAGACTACCCTGCCCCAGGTTATGATAAAGGGTTTTAACTTTCTAAAAGAAAAACTCCTACTTCTTTGGCTCAGAGGGGTTGACGAGGGTGTTAGAACAATGTTTGAATCTAGTACCCTATAATTAAGTTTTGATGATAACAAAGTGAAAAGATATAGTAGTTAAACATTTCATGATTGAATTATATGCTACTTAAAATTACTATGCTCTGACTTGCAGATATGCTGATTAAAATAAGCAAGATCACGTTCTCAGCATCAGAATATGAGTTTGCACACCAGCATCAGAAGTTGCTGAATCAGAACGTCAAGATCAGATGATCAACGCTTGCACATGCTGAAGCTTGATGAACAGAACTGCGCGTAAAATACTCTGATACAGAATCAAATCAGTTCATCAGCAGCAAAGCAGAATCAGAATGAGCCAAGCCAGATCGTGCATTGAAGAAGCAACGGTACTGTGCATTGAAAGCTAATCAATACCAACGGCATCATTCTAGACAAGATCTGCTCAGAAAGGAAAGCTTGTAAATAGCATTGAATCAAGAATATTTGCTTCAACGTTCATCTTCTCAAAGTGCTATATAAACCAAGCTTTGAAGATTATAACGGCTAATGCTTCCAAACTCTCTACACGCACAAAGCTGAACAGTAATCTTCACTCTACAAGTTTTGCTAGACCACCAAACTCTGATACTCTATTAGCGTTTAGCAACTTAGTATTCTAAGCTTCATTTGTGTAAACATCACAGTTGTGATATAGTTTTTGTAGAAACATTCACACACATTTGATTATTCCTTTGTAAGAAAGTATTGCCTTGACAAACCGGATTGTGGTTTGAATCAAGAAGGTTTTAGCAGTTGCTAAAACAGATTTGTATTCAGTTGAATATAGTGAATTAAGACCTCGTTGGAGAGAGGCGAAATCACCTTGAACGGGTGGACTGGAGTAGTTTGAGATCAAACGAACCAGGATAAAAATACCTTGTCATTTGCTTTAAGTTTCCAGTTTTACAATTCAACCCCCCCTTCTTGTGTTTTTCACCCCTTCAATTGGCATCAGAGCGCCTGGTTCTGAGCTAAAACACTTAACCGTGTCAGTAAAAGATCCAGTGTCAGAAAAACACTATGGCAGGAAACAACTCTCATTTCAGCAATGACACCAATGAGGATAGAGACAGATTCAGCGGCAAACCTCCAGTCTTTGATGGAGAAAACTTTGACTACTGGAAAGACAGAATTGAAAGCTTCTTTCTAGCACATGATGCTGATCTGTGGGATATGGTGACAGATGGATACACGCACCCTGTTAATGCAACTGGTCAGAAGATTGATAGAAAATCAATGACTGATCAACAAAAGCGTGATTTCAAGAATCACCATAAGGCCAGAACCATCCTTCTCAGTGCTATCTCCTATACTGAGTATGAGAAGATCTCCAACAGAGACACAGCTAAGAACATCTTTGATTCTCTCAGAATGACGCATGAGGGCAACGTCCAAGTCAAGGAAACAAAGGCTCTGGCGCTCATTCAGAAGTATGAGGCGTTTAAAATGGAAGAATCTGAATCCATTGAAACTATGTTCTCTAGATTCCAGATTCTGGTAGCTGGTCTCAAAGTTCTGGACAAGGGGTACTCTACTGCTGACCATGTCAAGAAGATAATCAGAAGTTTACCCAAGCAGTGGAGGCCTATGGTTACTGCTCTGAAGCTGGCGAAAGATCTCAACAAAATCACTCTGGAGGAACTTATAAGCTCCCTCAGAAGTCATGAGATAGAGCTGGAAGCTGACGAGCCTCAGAAGCAAGGTAAGCCTATAGCTTTGAAATCTAACAGAAAATCTGAATCTAAAGTTTTGCAGGCAGTTGAAGAAACATCTGATGGATCCTCATCAGAAGAAGACGAGCTTTCTCTCCTCTCCAGAAGAGTAAATCAACTGTGGAAGCAAAGACAAAAGAAGTTCAGGAATCCCAGAAGATCTGATCATAACGAGTCTTCTTCCAGACACAGAAGGACAGATTCTTCCTCTGGATACAGAAGATCTGAAGGCTCCTCAGGTAGCAAGAAGCCAAATACAAAAGACATCATCTGCTACGAGTGCAATGAGCAAGGACACTACAAGAGTGACTGTCCAAAGCTTCAGAGGGAAAAGCCAAAAAGGAAGTTTGGAAGAGAGAAGAAGAAAAGTCTCATGGCCACATGGGATGACTCTGACTCGTCTGAAGCTGACTCAGAATCAGATGATGAATGGGCGAACATAGCGCTTATGGCTAACATTCAAGATAACAGTGAAGCTTCTGACTCAGACTCAGAATCAGACACAGAAGAGGTATTCCCTAACTTCGCTGTTAATTTTACAAAGGCTGAACTTGCTGAAAGCCTAAATGAAATTCTGGAACGTTATCAGCAGATTAGAGCTAAATTCAGAGACCTGAAAAGGACTCTTGAATCTGACTCTAATAAGTCTGAGAGTCTCAGATTGGAAAACTCTGAGCTGAGAGATAAAATTTTAAAATTAGAAAACTCTTTACAAAACTCTCAGAAGGAACCAATTGCTGAAACTCCCAGCAACGCTGATGAGATCATCAAGGAGTATGATCATAGTTTCCAGAAGTTCCTTGCTAAAAGCATAGATAGAAGCAAAATGGCTTCAATGATCTATGGAGTTAGCAGAAACGGCAGGAAAGGAATAGGATACCTAGGTAAGAATCCTACACCTAAAAATGTCATGGATTTAACAATTAAGTACACTCCTCTAAATTCACACTTTGTGTATGGTCACACACATGACATCAAATATACTAGTAGCAATCACTTTGTGAAACCAAAATTCAACCAGAGTTTTGGTAAGACTAACAAATCAGGACCCAAGAAGATCTGGGTACCTAAGGATAAAATAATACATGTTGCAGATATCTTTAGCAGCAAGTCAGAAACACCAGTCATGGTACCTGGACTCTGGCTGCTCACGTCACATGACGGGAAGAAGGCATATGTTCCAAAGCCTGGAACTTAAGCCTGGAGGCCACGTTGGCTTTGGAGGCAATCAGAGGGGAAAGATAATTGGCTCTGGAACTGTAGGTAACGGAAATCTTCCCTCTATTAATAATGTTCTGCTTGTTGATGGATTGATGCATAACTTGTTATCCATAAGTCAATTAAGTGATAACGGTTATGATATAATCTTTAATCAAAAATCATGTAAAGCTGTTAGTCAGAAAGATGGGACTATCCTATTTAATGGTAAGAGGAAAAACAACATTTACAAAATCAAACTTTCTGAACTTAAGAGTCAGAACGTAAAATGTCTTCTGTCTGTTAACAACGAGCAATGGATCTGGCACAGAAGATTGGGACATGTTAGTATGAGAAGAATATCTCAAATTAACAAACTCAATCTGGTCAGAGGACTTCCAAATTTGAAGTTCAATTCAGATGCTCTGTGTGAAGCATGTCAGAAAGGCAAATTTGCAAAACCCTCTTTTAAATCCAAAAATGTTGTTTCTACCTCTAAGCCATTAGAACTTCTGCACATTGACTTATTTGGACCAGTTAAGACTGCTTCTGTCAGTGGCAAGAAGTATGGGTTAGTGATCGTAGATGACTATAGCAGATGGACATGGGTAAAGTTCTTAAGACACAAGGACGAGTCACACTCTGTGTTTGTTACCTTCTGTAACCAAGTTCAGAATGAAAAAGATCTTAGAATCGTTAAAGTCAGAAGTGATCATGGTGGAGAATTTGAAAATAAAGATTTTGAGTCATTCTTTAATGACAAAGGCATTCTGCATGATTTCTCTTGTCCTAGAACTCCCCAACAAAATGGAGTTGTAGAACGAAAGAACAGAACATTGCAAGAAATGGCCAGAACCATGATCAACGAGACAAACGTTGCTAAGACTTTCTGGGCAGAAGCAATAAACACAGCGTGCTACATTCAGAATAGAATCTCAATAAGACCTATTCTGGAAAAGACTCCATATGAATTGTGGAAGAACAGAAAGCCCAACATTTCGTATTTTCATCCATTTGGATGTACTTGCTATATGTTAAATACTAAGAATTATTTGAACAAGTTTGATTCTAAGGCACAGAAGTGTATTATGTTAGGATACTCTGAACGCTCAAGAGGGTACAGAGTATACAATACAGAAACACAGATTGTGGAAGAATCAATCAGTGTTCGTTTTGATGACAAGCTTGACTCTGAAAAGTCAAAGCAGAATGAAAATCTTGCAGGTATAGAAATTGAATTTGCAGGTTCTGAAGACAAGGCATCAGAAGCTCTCAACACAGACATCCCTTCAACGTCTGAAAGAAGCAATGCTAGAAATCCTACAACTGCTGCTGATCAACCTCAGAAGAGAGTACCCAGAAGCAGTTTGGATCACCCAGAAGAATCTATTCTAGGAAGAAAGGAAGATCCAATCAGAACAAGAGCAAGCCTCAGAAACTCTGAAGAAACTCTGATGGGACTTGTGTCTCTGATTGAACCTTCTTCTATTGATGAAGCACTTCTGGACAATGACTGGATTCTGGCAATGCAAGAAGAGCTGAATCAATTCACCAGAAACGACGTATGGGATCTCGTTCCAAGACCAAAAGGATTCAACGTCATTGGAACAAGATGGGTGTTCAGAAACAAGCTGAATGAACAAGGTGAAGTCGTCAGAAACAAGGCACGACTGGTTGCACAAGGTTATAGTCAGCAAGAGGGGATAGACTATACAGAAACCTTTGCCCCAGTCGCCAGGTTAGAATCTATAAGACTTTTAATCTCATTTGCTGTTAATAGAGGCATCACTCTGTATCAGATGGATGTCAAAAGTGCATTCTTAAATGGTTATATAGAAGAAGAAGTGTATGTTCACCAACCCCCAGGTTTTGAAAATACCAAACATCCAGAACATGTTTTCAAACTGAAAAAGTCACTGTATGGTCTGAAACAAGCTCCCAGAGCTTGGTATGAAAGGCTAAGCAACTTTCTGCTTGAAAATGAGTTCACCAGAGGGAAAGTGGACACCACTCTATTCTGTAAAACAGTTAAGAGTGACATTTTAGTCTGTCAGATTTATGTTGATGATATAATCTTTGGTTCTACTAATCCTTCTCTTGGAAGAAAATTTGCTAAGTGTATGCAGGCAGAATTTGAGATGAGCCTCATGGGGGAACTGAAGTTCTTTCTAGGAATTCAGATCAATCAAACTCCAGAGGGAACTTACATTCATCAGAGCAAATACATCAGAGATCTTCTGAAGAAATTTGACCTCTCAGAATGTAAGCCATCAAAAATTCCAATGCATCCCACGTGCATTCTGGAAAGAGAAGAGGTAAGCAAAAGCGTAGAACAGAAAGTCTACAGAGGTATGATTGGTTCTCTCCTTTATCTGACTGCTTCAAGACCTGATATTCTATTCAGTGTATGTATTTGTGCTAGATTCCAATCAGATCCTAGAGAATCTCACTTAACAGCTGTTAAGCGAATTTTCAAGTATCTGAAAGGTACTACTAATCTGGGTTTGTTTTATAGAAAATCTAGTGATTACAGTTTAGTAGGCTACTGCGACGCTGATTTTGCTGGAGACAGAGTGGAACGAAAAAGTACTTCTGGAAGCTGCCAGTTTCTGGGAGAAAATCTGATCTCGTGGTCCAGCAAAAGGCAATCAACTATTGCTCTGTCAACAGCAGAAGCTGAGTACATAGCAGTAGCTGGTTGCAGCACACAGATGCTCTGGATGAAAAGTCAGCTTGAAGACTTCCAGATTTTTGAGAGTAACATTCCTATTCTTTGTGATAATACTTCTGCTATTTGCTTAAGTAAGAATCCTATTTTACATTCTAGAGCTAAGCATATAGAAATAAAACATCATTTCATTAGGGACTATATTCAGAAAGGCATTTTAAACTTGAAATTTATAGATACAGACCATCAATGGGCTGATATCTTTACTAAACCCCTTTCAGAAGATAGGTTTAATTTCATTCTGAAACATCTCAGCATGAAAGTATGCCCAGAATGAAAATGCTTTAATTCCATATGTTTATCTTTCAGAATGTAATTATATTTCTGTGAACTTCTGATCAATCTTTGTTTCAGAAAGTTAGAACATGCAGATTGTATCAGAGGCAAGTCTGAAGATCTGAGAGTCTAATCTCAAATACAGACGTGCTGATCACTATATCAAACAAGTGTCATCCAATCATCAGCAAATCCCTGAAGCAGAACGCGTGCACGTTTCTGAGAAAGGAAAACGCTGATTGGGTGCATTGAGACACATGTCTGGTAACCGTTTTTAAGTATCTTTCTCAAATCCCCCAAAATCAGCAAGCATTAAATGCAAAAGTAATCACGCTTGTTAATTGCAATCATTATTTTTTTTCTCTCTCTTAAAAACGTTTTATTTTTCAAAATAATTTTTGAAAATCCTATTTAATCACATTACTCTTCATTCTTAATCTTTACGCTTACTCATAATCTCTTAAGAATTTTTCTGCATATCTCCTTCAAAACCCTAGCTTTTCTCAAATCACTCTCAAGCTTTTTGTGTGAGAACAATGGCATCCTCCAGCATTTCTGCAGGAAATCAGAAGAAGGAAACCTCTGAGCAATATCAAGCGCCTACCAGAACGCTTCTCACACCAGTCAAGAATCTTGAGGTTCTCTCTGAGTTAATCGTGGATTTCGAAAGTTTGAAGGAAAATGGATTTGACCTATCTGCTGAAGTCAAAACTCAAAGGTGGGAGAGGTACTTTGATAGACTGGTTGGACCAACCTTCCCAGAGCTTGTCAAAGAATTTTGGATTCATGCCAAGATTGATAAGCATCTAGTCGTCTCTTCTGTTATGGGAAAGAAGATTATAATTTCTGAAGACCTCATTGCTAGGTTAATTGGTCAGAGTGGTGGTGGAGTCCGTTGTGTGGACATGGCTGATAGGTGCCCCGATATTGGTGTGGTAGCAAACTGCATTTTCACTCTTGGTCTTCCCAGCAGCAAAATCAAGGATCTGAAGGATCACTTCAGAGTGTGGGCCAAGATTGTTCTAGGCTGTTTCAATCACAGGAAGCCAACAAGCTCTCCTGACTATATAAACGTGGATCAGCAATTTCTGATCTACTTTATTGATCAGAGGGTGAAGATCAATTTGGCACACTTCCTGTTCAATCATCTGAAGACTAGTGTGAAAGAGACTAGAGAAGAAGAGAGGACCAAAAGGGACTGGATACCATTTGGGAGGCTCATATCAGATATTCTGACAGAGAATAAGCTGATAGATTATCTGAGCGAAGCTAAAGTACTGGGCAATTTTGAACCAACTGTTGGAAAAGCGCTGAATGCTAAGAATCTGAAGAAGATGAAGCTGATAGACAATATCAGGAAGGAACCCAGAGCTTCTTCAACCGCTGACATCTCCAGAAGAAGAGTGCCTCTGAATGATTTCCCAAGATTTTCTGAGATGGAATCCCATCCTGATATGGTTGCCAAGTATCCAGATTCTTTCAAGGAAGAAGTTGCAGGTTCGAAGCTGAAGATCAAAGATCTGAGTCAGGTTCAACCTGAAATGGCTCAGAAGAAGTCAAAGAAGAGGAAAGCAGAAGGATCATCTCACCAGACTCCAAAGAAACGAGGTAATCCATCTACTGCTCCTATTTCAATTTCAACTACTATTCCAACATCTGTTGCCCCACCCCAAACCTCTCACAGAATTTCCATTCCAATCCCCACTATTGATGAAAACATTCAAGAAGACCCTTCTGAGACCTTACAACTCAGAAGAACCAGAATAAAAATTCCTCTCAAAATTACCAAACAACAACCAACTGTTTCAACAACACCAGCACTTGATAGAGTGCTAGCTGACATTGAGCGTGAACATACTTCTGTTCAACCTCACTCTGAACCACCAAATATTCCTCCTCCACAACCTGAACCAGAAATTCAACCACAACCAGAACCAGAACAAGAACCAGAACCACAATCTCAACAACCTATCACAGAAGAACCTCTGATCCATGAACAATCAGAAGTTCCACCTCCTCAACCAGAAAATAATCCTCCCTCACCTCCAACAGAGTTTCATCGCTATGAAACCCCATCTCCTCATCATTCTGATCCCCACTCACCTCAACCTTCACCGCTGGCAATACAGTTGCCATGTGGAACCACCATTATCACACCCCAGTTACCATCATCAGAGGAATCAACACCTCCAAAAACTCCAACCACTCCAATAGACATATCCTCTGACTCTGATAACCATCCACCAAAACAGACAGCACCTCAGCACACCTCTGAAAGCCAATCCTCTGAAAACCCCAGCAAAACATTCATTGACTTAACAAGTCTTGAACGTCTTGCTGATTTAAGACACAAATTGGCCATTCCCAAACCAAAGCAATTAGATGTTGGCTCTGGTATTTTGGACTTTGAAACAGGTATGCTGCAGTGGATTGCTTCCTTGAAGCAAGTCTGTCCCGGGATGATCGACCCAGCTGCTTCTGATCAGCTCTGGTCACAGTTCAGAGTTTGGGTTCGTGCTGAAGCACTCAAGCTGCAGGACGTCAACTATGAGCAGGCTCAACAGAACTTTAGCAAGCTGCTGAAGGAAGTTGAGAGTCAGCTACCTCAAGAAGTTGTGCTGCCTCTGGACTCTGAATCTTGGGCTGAGAAAGAGCAAGCTGCTCAGATGGAACCAGCAGAAGAAGACAAGACTCTTCAGGAAGAGAATCAAGCAGAAGATGTAGCTGAAAGTTCTGAGAAGCTTCCTCCTGCTGAAAGTTCTCAAGCTGCCTTGGACAGGCAAGCTCTGGAAGAATTAAGGCTGAATGACTTGCGTCTACAGCAGCGGATGGATGAGAATAATCAGAAGATGGAAGCTAGAATGAATGTCCAGGACAGCAAGATTGATACTGTTGTCACCATGGTTCAGAAGCAGAATGCAACTTCTGAAAAGATTCAGGCAATGCTGGAAAGCCTGTTCTCACGCATGCCCCCACAACCTTGAAATTTTTTTCATGCATGACATTCTCTATATTTTCCTTATTTTCTGATGTACTTTTGACTATGTTTTGACTATGGTTTGTAATGCTATTTTGCTCTAATTCTGAACTATCTTTATTATTATTAGTTTTTCTGATCTAAATCATTTTAGCACATCACCAGCACTTTTTGATTGCTGACAAAAAGGGGGAGAACAAGAATGATATTTAAAATCAATAACGGCTAACTAGACAGAAACTCTCAAACATTCTAACTCTCTATTACTTGAAATGTTTTTCTGTTTTGTCTTTAAGTCTACAGGCACAAAGAAGCTCTTGAACACAATGAAGACTAGAAGCTCATGTTGCTCTGATCAAATATGAAGTTCTGATATATGAAGCTCTGATCGACCTAACACTCTGATCCGAAGCAAAGCTCTGACAGGAAAAGCTCTGAAGCTCTGCTTTCTGATAAGTCAAAGACTTACAATCTGATGCTCAAAGATAGAAAAAGATCTGACTCTGAAGAAACACGCATATCAAAGGGAAGTAACAAACTCAGGGGGAGTATTTCTTAACTCTGACTTCTCCGTACTTCTTATTCTGATACATAGATCTGATAACCTTTTCACGTTATTTTTTCATTTAAAATATCTAGTTTTTGTCATCATCAAAAAGGGGGAGATTGTTAGAACAATGTTTGAATCTAGTACCCTATAATTAAGTTTTGATGATAACAAAGTGAAAAGATATAGTAGTTAAACATTTCATGATTGAATTATATGCTACTTAAAATTACTATGCTCTGACTTGCAGATATGCTGATTAAAATAAGCAAGATCACGTTCTCAGCATCAGAATATGAGTTTGCACACCAGCATCAGAAGTTGCTGAATCAGAACGTCAAGATCAGATGATCAACGCTTGCACATACTGAAGCTTGATGAACAGAACTGCGCGTAAAATACTCTGATACAGAATCAAATCAGTTCATCAGCAGCAAAGCAGAATCAGAATGAGCCAAGCCAGATCGTGCATTGAAGAAGCAACGGTACTGTGCATTGAAAGCTAATCAATACCAACGGCATCATTCTAGACAAGATCTGCTCAGAAAGGAAAGCTTGTAAATAGCATTGAATCAAGAATATTTGCTTCAACGTTCATCTTCTCAAAGTGCTATATAAACCAAGCTTTGAAGATTATAACGGCTAATGCTTCCAAACTCTCTACACGCACAAAGCTGAACAGTAATCTTCACTCTACAAGTTTTGCTAGACCACCAAACTCTGATACTCTATTAGCGTTTAGCAACTTAGTATTCTAAGCTTCATTTGTGTAAACATCACAGTTGTGATATAGTTTTTGTAGAAACATTCACACACATTTGATTATTCCTTTGTAAGAAAGTATTGCCTTGACAAACCGGATTGTGGTTTGAATCAAGAAGGTTTTAGCAGTTGCTAAAACAGATTTGTATTCAGTTGAATATAGTGAATTAAGACCTCGTTGGAGAGAGGCGAAATCACCTTGAACGGGTGGACTGGAGTAGTTTGAGATCAAACGAACCAGGATAAAAATACCTTGTCATTTGCTTTAAGTTTCCAGTTTTACAATTCAACCCCCCCTTCTTGTGTTTTTCACCCCTTCAGAGGGATTATCATCCTTATAACTTCAGTGTTTAGGAATTGAAACAATGCCTGTACCTCATCAGCGGGGTCTGTTCAAAAGCATACTGTAATTGTCGTGGTATCGTTTTCGTCATCCTCCCTCAAGAGGCTTAGAATTATTAATCGAGCGTTGATCATCAGAAAAAATATGAAAATAATTTGCGTATAGTGAATACGAATATATTGCTTCAAAACAGACATATGCGATGCATTAATGAAATAACAACGTTTAACATGAGTAAATGTTTGAACAAAAGAAGGTTACAACTTGAAAATCCTAATGAACAAAAGTCTTTTCATCTCAGGGCTTGTTACTTCAAATGGTGAGCCTTGGAGGGATGGTAGAAAAACGCAGCCTGACCATCTTGTGTGAACTCCAATGCTCCTTCATCGATCAGGTCCTGGATCTTGTTCTTCAGAGCCCAGCACTCATTTGTATCATGTCCTGGGCAGGCAGAGTGGTAGGCACACCTTTTATTGGGGTGATAGGTAGGAGATGTTGTGTTGGGGTTCAGGGGATGAGCCCTTAATGTGATCAGATTCAATCTCAACAGGCGTTGTAAAGCTTGAAACAGCGACATATTGAGCTGGGTGAATTGCCTCCTGGGCTTATCTGGCTGAAGCTGGCGAGGTTGATGCTGAATTTGTGACACTGGAGCCATTTGAGGAGCTCTCCCCTTATCTCCTTGTCTCAAAGATGGTTGAATGATGACTGGCTCTCTACCCTTAGACGTTTGCCCCAGTTGGTTACCCTGAAGCAGTTGGTTGATGAGAACTCCGAGCTCTTCTTGTCTTTGAGCTAAACCTTGAATGGCAGTCACCTGCCCCAGCATCTGGGCTTTCAATGCATCCACTTCAGCTTGCAGATGTTTCAGCCGTTCGTCCTCAGCGCTATTCCTGACCAAAGTCCCCATGAGAAGTGTCCTCAGCTCCTCCTGCCCCTTGGATAGATTCAGGAGGATTTCCTCGAACCGAGTCTCTTGAGCAAGAAGGTCCTGGTTATCTTGTTGGGAAGCCATTGCTGAAATAGACAGCGAGAAAGGTAAGTGACCTGCAACAAGGATACCTGTTATGCAATGATGTGTATGACATGCATGTAATGTTTTCAAGGACCTCGCGGGGTAAACAAGAAATTTGTTAGCATTTGGAAACTGGTAACTTGATTGAAGGAACTTCATGTTGTCGAGAGTCCTTCTTCAAGGGTCAAGGCTCACCATATCCAGTGGGTCATAGCCCCTGACAACCTTGGCTAGAGGAAAATAAATCCCCTTTGCCCCTTGCTAGACCATTGGTTTATCATGACCTGCATCACAGACCCTCGAGATCCTTGAAATGGGTTAGTCCTTATGCAGGATGTATGCAATGGTATGATGGTATGATGTTATGCTATGCGTGGAGTGATGTAAGTAAACCCTATTATGAGTCCAGATTAAGGACTATAAACAACCTGCAAGAAACTCAAGTGTCAGATAACAAGCATGCAAATAGTCAAGTTGGAAGGCACGCAAGTCACACAAGAGAAACCCTTAGAGTTTAGGCCAGCATGGGGTCTAGGTATTACCCTCTTTCAGTTGGTGGGCTCAACCTGTCCTATCAGAAGTAACCGGGTTCTAAGGGTCCCAATATCACTGGATTGCTTTCATTGTTCATCGTTTCGATTTAGCCACTGAACTGGCGACCGAAATATTCCAGGAAAGCAACCCTCAATTGAGTGTAGTATCGAGTATCAACCAACCTCGGACTGCACCAAAGTCAGTTATCTCACTACCCTAAAGAGGCCAAGATAATTCAATTAAGGTTCCTAATGTCATTTGATGCTTCACGACACCACATGGAGGCCCCGTACTCTCCTTGACTAAACTCAAGGGTTACCGGTACACACCAAAGTGCCACATCAACGTAGCAGGTTGTTTCAACCATGTCGGTATACCCCACACAGTTCCCTCACAGCCTTGTTGCTACTTTCTAAGAAGGTATCCCCCAGATCCGGGTTAGGATCTATAGAACTCCCAAGACAGGCCCAATAATATTAAAGCAAGCAAAACAAAGCAATTGAAAACATAAGTATGAGCTATCCTAAGGTACACCTCACTTTAAGTGTCCCCAGCAGAGTCGCCAGTTCTGTGATCGGTGGATCTGGAACTGACTGTTTAACGCTGGTTTCGCGAAATGTCGCGGAAGCAAGAGTCGCCACCGTCTTTTATTTTCTCCAAATGGAAAGGACAAAAGCACAGAAAAATTCCTTATAGAGATTGCTCTCGGTTCGGGAGGTAGATTTATAGAAAGGGAAGGTGTTAGCACCCTTTCTATCCATGGTTATCCATGGGCTCTTAGATACTTGCTCATTTGTGTTTTCAAAATTGTTTGTTTGCTTTTCAACTGTGGGTTAAAAAAGTTTCTTTGAAAATTTCAGTTCGACTCTTGTATCAGTCCTCAAGAGTGTTTGAAAAGTTGCTTTTGAAAGCTTTTTGAAAGGTGTCGGTGCGAAAAGAAGTTTTTTGATTTGTTTTAAGTTAGAGCAAGTATCTATGAGTCGTCTACCTACCCTAAGGAGTTCGTCTGTGTAAATGTCCTTAAAGTAGTGCCATCCCACCATTGAGAGGTAGGTAGCACCACCGTTGGAGGTGTTCGGGTCAATTCGAGGGTTCGGGACATTGTGGTCACCAGAGCAATAGGAAGACACCTTAGAAGCTACCCTCATGCCATGTTCATGGACATGAGGACTTACTAAAACATCCTCTGCTTGACGACCACCTTTCGAGGGGCAAGGCAACAATGAGGCGTACCCTAGGGGTGGTGTGTGATTTGTGTGTCGTTTTCAGATATTTTTGTTTTGTCAGGCATTAGTGATCTACGCTTTGTTTTTATTTTTGGCATTCATTCTTTCATGCAAGTTATTAACAGTTAAAAGGTGCGGAATTAAAAAGTCCTACGCTATTACAAAGGCGCGGGTCTACATCGCCGAATAAATCCAAGACCCGATTTGAAATAAAATAAAATGCAGAAAGATAAATGTCTAATTTATCTATTACACGGCTTTGGGATAAATACATTATATTCACAAAAAGAAATAAAAGTAAAATGCGAGAAGAAGTAAAGTCGGGAATGCGAGGGCGTTGGACCCTTTTAAGGAAATTAAATTACAATTAATAAATTAATTAAGTTAAATGAGAAAAGGAAATTATTTTTGAGTTTTTTGTATTTATGGAATTTAGTAAGAAAATTAAATGAAATTAAAACCCTAATTCTAATCTATTTTTAATTTATTAAAAAAATGTTTAAATTTAACCTAGTTTTAACCTAATTATTTAATGGCAAATTTATTTACAAAAAAAAATAATTAATTATTAATAATGGTAAAAGAAAAGAAAAAAAAAGGGTAAAAGTATTTAAAACCCTAATTCTACATTTTTTAGTTTATTACAAAAATATTAAAATTAAAACCTAGAATTAAAACTAAATTAATTATTAAATTTATTTACAAAAATGTTAGTGAATTAAACATTAAAACATATTTTTTATTTTTATAGTTTCTGATTTTTTTTGTTATTTTTGGTATTTTTATAAAATTTATTTTGATGAATTAAAAGAAAATAATTAAATTAAAACAAATATTAAAAAAAAATAGAAAAAAGAAAAGAGAAAGAAATACAAACACTAGGGGGGTTCTGCCCCAATTTAGAGGTTATGTTGTGAGCAATTAGGCCCAAGAAGCTTGGCCCTTTCTGACTTCTCAATGATCATGTGCGTATGCGTTGACTGAGGCATTCCATAGACTTTGGATCCTGGCCACTGGATGGACGATCATGGCCACTTGGCAAGCCATTGATGAGAGCCTGTGGTGGAGCACTGAATGGCACGCTGCATAGGAACGTATTAGAGAAAAAAATATGAAATATGCAAGGGGACCTGGGAATCGAACCCAGGTCCCAACGTTTACCAGATACATCCTTTTCCAAGTGAACTGCGCGCGCGCTTTGTATAGAAGTTGGCAAGCGAATAACATAAGGCAACACCACGCTGAGGGTTACCCAACGCGCCAAATTTCAAATTGTCCAATCCCATAGTGACACGCCAGGCTTCGTCTTCATTCTACCTGAAAATAACACACAAGTAGCAGGGGTTTTAAACCCCCACTAAACAACATAGCAGATAATAGCGATTAGGCCATAGTGAAAGATAAATTGGGCGCGATATGATGATTGGATTCGTCTGGAGTTTCTGAGTCCAATGGTCCTGGTCTCGTTGCCCAATTTTTCCCTATGAAAGAAGCCCTAATTTTTGACCTCTGAAACCCTAAAGAGCTTCCATGGCAACTTCCTATTCAGACCACCATTCTCCAATTGAATCACGTCATTAGCTTTAGAATCATCACATTAGTATAGTTCAAACATTAAAATGCATGAAAAGTATGTATAAATTCAAACACGAATATGCAATTTTTAGAAGAAAGTCAAGCTCCCATCTACCAATTCTTTGAGTATGGAAGTGTGATTCTGATTGGAAACGATTCCTGGTAACCTTGGAAAGCTTTTGGAATAGTTCTTTCGCCTTGAAACTCCCTGCAATATCATTTTCAGTTTTGAAAAATTTGATGAAAAATGCAAAGTTGGTTTGTTCTTCTGAGCGCATCCTCTTGGTTCTTTTGATTAGGTTTAGCATCTTGTATATGTATGGGACGAATTAGGGTAAGAATTTGAGTCCATAACCCTTTGCATTGATGAATCCAATATTTGATTTCCATGGAAACTTTTTCAATATTTTCTTCATGAAGAACATGCCAATTTGCACCAAATCTTTCCTTTTTTGATGTGCACGAGATCCTTAGGCCTTGATGAGAGATTATACTGCACAAAAAGATTTGAAAACCTTATTTTAGTATTTTTCTTGTAATTAATTTTGATTAAATGAATTAAATAGATTAAATATTCAATTAATTAATTAAAAATAAGAAAATAACTCCCCTTTGGGTCAATGGGTCGTGCCTAGCTCTTGGATGATGATTCTTGGAAGAATTTGTGGCCCATTAGCAATTTTGAGGCATTTGAAGTAAAGTTGACTTTTCAAAATTCCCAAAACTTTCCCAACTTCCACAAAGCATATCTTGCTCAATTTTTAAGCTTTGATCATGTTCTTGGACATTTTGGAAAGGTCTTGAAGTCCTCTAACTAATGCCTTTGGTCCCATGTCATTTTGATTTACCAATCTCAAGTTATGGTCTTTGACTTAAAGTCCCTTTTTGTTGACTTTTGAAAATGACCTATAATGTTGAAATTGATAACTTTTTGTGAGAGCATCTCTTGGACTTGAAGTGTGAAGAGGAGTTGTAAGAAATGTATTTCTCTTCAAAATGAGCTTTGGATGGAATTTTTCTGATAAACCATGTGGAAGTTATGCCCTGGTCAAGTTACAGTTGACTTTTTCAACTGTCCAAATATGGAAACTTTTGCATCTTGAGACTTTTTGAGCCATGACTTGAGAATCATGATCAAGAATTGATCAAATGATGTTTGTGGCTTCAAAATAAGATGTTGACCAAAAATTTGGACTTTTGACTGTCAAATGACCATTTTACCCCTACAGTTGACTATTGAGCAATTAGGGTTTTTGACTGTGCAATTTTGTGCTGTGAGTCTTGAAACTTGACATATGGATACTTGACAATGTTTGTAGGAATGTGGGACTTGATTGGACCCTTGAAAACTTCAATTTCTTTGCCAAACCCAAAACCCTAGTTTTTGACTGTTAGGAGGCCCTTGAACTGTGCAACCCTTGGGGAGATTTTGGAGCATGTTCTTTGCAAATTTTGAAGAATATGGGAGGGCAAATTTTGGGGTACAACACTTATGTCAGAACATTATCTGAAACAGTTAAATACGTTCATCAGAGTATCAAATATATAAAATATAATTTATTGTTATCATCAAAACTCTGAGATATGATCAGAACCAATCTTATTCTAACAATCTCCCCCTCTTTGATGATGACAAAAATATATTTAGATATAGAAATAAATTTGAATAAGAGATAGGAATCCCCCCCTGAAATAAATATTTCTATAAGAAAAAACTTCTTGAGAATTTTCATCAGAGCTTTGGAATTTTTCTTCTGAGATTTCTTCATCAGGTTCTTTTAAAGATAATGTTCATTTGAAATTAAACTTCCATAGTTTAAATGATACCTACAAAGTTCTTTAAAGCATAGAAAGAAATCTTGTATTTTGTTAGAATGTTTGACTTAGTCCCATAACTGTTAATCAGAGATTAGATCAAAATACTCATTTTCTCACCCTTTTTAGCATAATCAAAAAGTATATAAAAATAGTTGAAGAGCGTAAAAAATTTTATTTAATAAAAGATTCAGAGGTTCACCAACACAACAAGTGAGAAGGATTTTTACAAAGATATTTATATGAATACTTTTCAGAAATAGGTTAAAAAAATAAAACTGAAAAAAATATTTAGTAAAAGTTTAAATAAAAAGAATCTAATCATGACTTAGTCATTTAATGAAATTGAAAAGTGAGGGGAAAGCGTGAGATTTAAATCAAATCAGAACAGTTACCTAGAACGGCTCTCAATAACTTAGCATGTGTGACCTTTCAGAAACACACCAAGTGTTCATCTCCTGAAGGTTGCATGAGACAGCTGTTTGATCTAATGAACTTCTGAGCTATACTTGAAATGAAACGTTAGAACATTTTAGAACTTTACATATAGCTTCTGATGTAACTTCTCTTCTAACTTCTGAAGAAATGTTAATCAGAGCATTCATTTCAGAACATTCCGAAGTCAAGCACAGAAGATAAATATTATTTTATTCAGGACATAATTCCATACAAATATTTTTCAAAATGAATTTAAATCTATCTTCTGAAAGGGGTTTGGTAAAAAAATCACCCCATTGATGGTCTGTTTTTACAAAGTTTAAATTTAAAAATCCCTTCTGAATATAGTCCCTTATAAAGTGATATTTAATTTCAATGTGTTTAGCTTTAGAATGTAAAATAGGATGTTTAGAAAGACAAATAGCAGAAGTATTAAAATCTTCATATGAGAACTTCATAAAGATTAAAATCTTCTAGCTGACTTTTCATCCAAATCATCTGAGAACTACATCCAGCAGCAGATATGTACTCAGCTTCTGTTGTTGAAAGTGTAATTGTTGCTTGCTTCTTGCTGTACCACGAGATAAGATTTTCACCCAGAAACTGGCAGCTTCCAGAGGTGCTCTTTCTTTCAATTCTATCTCCAGCAAAGTCAGCATCACAATAGCCTACTAGTCTGAAATAATTTGATCTTATGTAACACAGACCCAAATTAGTAGTACCTTTCAGATACCTCATAATTCTCTTAACAGCAGTTAAGTGAGATTCTCTAGGATCTGATTGGAATCTAGCACATAAACATATGCTGAATAATATATTAGGTCTAGATGCAGTCAGATAGAGAAAGGATCCAATCATACCTCTGTAGAGCTTCTGATCTACCTTCATACTTACCTCATCTTTTCCCAGAATGCATGTTGGATGCATTGGAGTCTTAGCATCTTTGCTTTCTGACAACTGAAATTTCTTCAGAAGTTCTTTGACATACTTCGTCTGATGTATGTAAGTACCTTCTGGAGTCTGGTTGATTTGAATTCCCAGAAAGAACTTCAATTCTCCCATCATGTTCATCTCAAATTCTGCCTGCATGGTCTCAGCAAATTCTTTTCCAATGGAGATATTAGAGGTTCCAAAAATAATATCATCAACATAAATTTGACAAATTAAGATATCATTTTTAAATGTCTTTCTGAATAGAGTTGTGTCCACTTTCCCTCTGGTAAAATCTTTTTCTAAAAGAAAATTACTCAGACGATCATACCAAGCTCTGGGAGCTTGTTTTAAACCGTACAAAGACTTTTTTAATTTAAAAACATGTTCTGGATGTTTTGAGTCATTAAAGCCAGGAGGTTAATGGACATAAACTTCTTCTTCTATATAGCCATTTAAAAATTCACTTTTAACATCTATTTGATATAATGAAATGTTATTTTGAACAACAAAAGAAATTAATAATCTAATAGACTCTAACCTGGCGACTGGGGCAAAGATCTCATTATAATCAATTCCTTCTTGTTGAATATAACCCTATGCAACCAGTCGTGCTTTGTTTCTGATCACCTCTCCTTGCTCGTTCAGTTTGTTTCTGAAAACCCATTTGGTTCCTATAATGTTGAATCCTTTGGGTCTTGGAACTAGATCCCATACATCATTTCTGGAAAATTGATTGAGTTCCTCTTGCATTGCTAAGATCCAATCATTTCCTTCCAGAGCTTCATCAATAGAAGTTGGCTCAATCAGAGATACCAATCCAAACAATGATTCTTCATTGATTCTGAGAGAGGATCTTGTTCTGATGGGATCTTATTTTCTCCCAATAATCACGTCTTCTTTGTGAGATAAAGAGATTCTAGGAAACCTTTTCTGAGTGGGTTATTCAGAGATTCTGAGATTGTCCCGAGCATTGTCAAGAGGATGATCTTCTGAGTCTTCCTTTGCTTCTGAGTCTCTCTTTGCTTCAAAGTCTTCCTTTGCTTCTGAAGATTCAGAGTTTGAGGGATGATCTTTTGTACCTACAGAAATATCAATTTGTTTTGGCTGTTGCTGGCCAAGCTTATCATCAAACCTGACTTTGATTGATTCTTCAACAATCAGATTTTCTGTGTTGCATACTCTATAGCCTTTTGAGTGTTCAGAATATCCAAGCAGAAAACACTTTTGTGCTTTAGAATCAAACTTGTTCAGATTTTCTTTAGTGTTCAGAACAAAACAAGTACACCCAAAAGGATGGAAATAAGAAATGTAGGGTTTTCTGTTTTTCCACTATTCATAGGGAGTCTTTTCAAGAATAGATCTTATTGAGATTCTATTTTGAATATAACATGTTGTGTTCAGAGCTTCTGCCCAAAAGTGCTTTGCTATATTAGTTTCATTGATCATGGTTCTGGCCATTTCTTGTAATGTTCTATTCTTTCGTTCTACAACTCCATTTTGTTGGGGAGTTCTAGGACAAGAGAAATTATGAACAATACCATTTTCTTTAAAATATTTTTCAAAATAATGGTTTTCAAATTCACCACCATGATCACTTCTGACTTTTATAATTCTAAAATATTTTTCGTTTTTCACTTGGTTACAGAAGTCAACGAACACAAAATGTGACTCATCATTGTGTTTTTAAAACTTAACCCATTTCCATCTGCTGAAGTCATCAACAATGACCAATCCATACTTCTTGCCTCTGATGGATGCAGTTTTAACTGGCCCAAACAGTTCAATATGAAGTAGTTCTAATAGCCTAGAGGAAGAAACAACATTTTTAGATTTAAAGGAAGGTTTTGAAAATTTTCCTTTTTGACATGATTCGCACAGAGCTTCTGAGTTGTACTTCAGATTGGGAAGTCCTCTGACTAAATTTAATTTATTTAGTTGAGATATTTTTGTGAAACTGACATGTCCCAATCTTCTGTGCCATACCCATTGCTCATCGCTAACACACAAAAGGCATTTAACATTCTGAGATTTAAGATCTGATAAATCAATTTTGTATATGTTGTTCTTTCTCTTTCCAGAAAAGAGGATTGATCCATCTTTTTGACTAACAGCTCTACACGAATTTTGATTGAAGATAATGTCATAACCATTGTCACTTAATTGACTTATGGATAGAAGGTTATGCGCTAATCCTTCTACTAATAAAACATTAGAGATAGAAGGAAGGTTATCGTTTCCAATGATTCCAGAACCAATAATCTTCCCTTTCTGATTACCTCTAAACTTTACGTCTCCTCCAGCTTTAAATTCCAGGTTTTGGAACATAGACTTTTTTCCCGTCATGTGTCGTGAGCACCCAGAGTCCAGGTACAATGACTGGTGTCTCAATTGAGTTGTTAAGGACATCTACAACAAATATTATTTTATCCTTAGGTACCCATATCTTTTTGGGTCCTCTTGGGTTATAGTGTTTAAAGTTCTGTTTGAACTTTGGGTTAGCATAAGAGTTTCCAGAATGTGAAGTATATTTTATATCATATGTGTGTCCAAACTTGAATTGTTTGTTCAGAGGTTTGTAAGTGAAAGTCATCTTAGCAACAAGTTTTTGTATATATGTCTTCTTCCCTTTGGGAGGTTCGTATCCAATTCCTCTTCTGTTTTTCCCACTAACTCCATAGATCATTGAAGCCATTTTGCTTCTATCTATGCTTTTCGCCAGAAAAGTTTGAAAGCTACAGTCATATTCTTTCAGAATATCTTTTGAACTTGACACAGACTCTGAACTAGAAATTTTTTGAACATTTTGAATTTCTTCTTTAAGTTTAAAATTATTTTCTATGAGTTCAGATTTTTCTGTTTCATGTTTCTCAAGATCAGATGCAAGACTCTTCTTGAGTTTCTTGTATTTGATTTTGAGCTGACTGTAGTTTTTCAGAAGTTCTGATAAATAATCACCAAGTTCATCTCTAGTAAATTCAAAAAATACCCCTCTTGGTTCTGACTCACAATCTGAGTCATCTGATGTGGTAGCCATCAGAGCTAGGTTGGCGTTCTCATCTTCAGAATCAGATTCATCTTCAGAGGATTCTGAATCATCCCAGGTTGCCATCATCCCTTTCTTTTTACCAAACCTTTTCTTTAGTTTTTCTCTCTGAAGTTTTGGACAATCACTCTTGTAGTGTCCAGGTTCTTTGCATTCAAAACAAATTAATTCTCTTCTGTTTGACTTTTTGTGTCCAGAAGATTCTGGTTTATCTTCTGACTTCTTGAAGTTCCTAAACTTCTTCTGTCTGTGCTTCCACAGATGATTGATCCTTATGAAGAGCAAGGATAGTTCGTCTTCTTCTGACACAGATTCTTCAGGGTTTTCCTCTTCAGCCTGAAAAGCGTTAGTATCATATTTCTTAATTTATTTAAGGGCAAGAGACTTACCTTTCTTCTGAGGCTCATGCTCATCAAGTTCTATCTCATGGCTTCTGAGAGCGCTGATGAGTTCTTCAAGAGACGCGTTGTTCAGATCTTTTGAAACTTTGAAAGCAGTGACCATAGGTGCCCATCTTCTGGGTAAGCTTCTGATGATATTTTTAACGTGGTCTGCTTTAGTGTATCCCTTGTTCAAAACTCTCATACCAGCGATCAGAGTTTGAAACCTTGAGAACATTGCTTCTATAGATTCAGTTTCTTCTACTTTGAAGGCTTCATACTTCTGGACGAGAGCCAGAGCTTTAGACTCCTTCACTTGAGTGTTTCCTTCATGAGTCATTTTGAGTGACTCAAACATATCATGTGTTGTATCTCTATTTGTGATTTTTTCATATTCCATTTTAGAGATAGCATTTAGAAAAATATTTCTAGCTCTATGATGATTTTTGAAATCAGCTTTTTGCTGTCTATCCATATTTTTCCTATCAATCTTGTTTCCTTCTGAGTCTGTAGGATGTGTGTAACCATCCAAGACTATATCCCATAAATCACTATCATGACCTATAAATAAACTTTCTAGTCTATCTTTCCAATAATCAAAATCTTCTCCATCAAACACTGGAGGTCTGGTGTAGTTATTAATGTTTTGTTCATTTGCCATTGTGTTTTCTTCTGGATCTTTTCCTGACACGGTTAAGTGTTGAACTCAGAGTCAAGCTCTGATACCAATTGAAGGTGGAGAAAACACTTATAAGGGGGGGGGGGGGGGGTTGAATAAGTTTCTCTTTTTCTTTTTCTTAAAGGCTCAACAATAATGGAAAGACAAGGTTATTTTTATCCTGGTTCGTTTGAACTCAAACTACTCCAGTCCACCCGCCAAGGTGATTTCACCTTTCTCAACAAGGACTTAATCCACTATAATCAACTGATTACAATCACACAACAACTGTTGTAACTAAAAATGCACAAGTAAACTTACAAGTGACTCACACCACTAAGACTTAAACTAGTCCTAGTCTACTTGAGAAATCTGACCAAACTTGGTCTCTCAAGGAACAATTACAAGAGATAAATATTTACAGATAGTGAAACAAAGTTTTCTTCTAAGAAAGCTATATCACAACTGTGATTTTTCACTAAGAATAGTATAGCACAAAGTGTATGGAATTTTTTTGTGAGCCCAGAATCTTTCACGTTGTTCTTGCTTCTTTTGAAATTGTTTAGTTCTATTCAGAACTTCAGTTGTTCAGCCTTTCAGCGTTTCAGTTGAGCAGTGGTTCAGTTGTTGGCTTGCAATTAATGTTCTTCTATATATAGCATGAAGAAACATGACCGTTGCTGCCTTCAAATGGAGAGCATTAAATGTTTGCGTGTTTCCTTGCACTATTCCATTTTCCAATGCACTAGCGTAGACACTTGAGTGCATGTAGCCGTCTTTGCATTAAATGAGCAAACGGCACTATGTAAGAACATGTTTCCTGAAGCTTGACAAGACTTGTTTGCTTTTGCATTATTTCAGAACTTGCTTCACGTCTTGAATTTAGAACATGCTTGCTTATCTTCTAAACAACGCTTTGCTTGCAAAGTACTTCTGATCAGCGCTTGCTTTCAAATATCTTCTGAACATCACTTGCTTTCAAATATCTTCTGAACAACACTTGGTTTCAAATATCTTCTGAACAAAACTTGCTTTCAAATATCTTCTGAACAACACTTGCTTTCAAAGTACTTCTGAAACATAGCTTACACAGAAACTTGCTAAGAGTTATAAGATGTATTTAAATAATTACTTACCAGAGTCAGCATCAGCACTTGAGTTAAAACAAATGGTTCTTTCATCAAAATAACTTCTTCATTTATTTTCAGTTCAGTACATCAAGATGCTTTTGTCAGAACATTATCAAAGACAGCATCAGCATCAGTACTTGCGCTTAAAAAAATAATTCTTTCATCAAAGAACTTCTTCATTTATTTTTAGCCAAGCACTTCAAGATGCTTCTGTCAGAACATTATCTGAAACAGTTAAATACGTTCATTAGAGTATCAAATATATAAAATATAATTTATTGTTATCATAAAAACTCTGAGATATGATCAGAACCAATCTTGTTCTAACACAAAGACCTTGCCCAGGACCCATCACTTCTTGGAGAAATCTGAAGAGCCAATTTGCCAACAGCTTTACCGCTTCTCGGCGTCACCTTAAGACTGAGGCATCCCTATAAGCGATCACCCAGGGAATCGATGAATCTCTTAGAGCATACATTGACTGTTTCAACCACAAGGCCATTCAGGTCCCCACCACAGATTGTATGAAGAGGTATCTGCTCGTGAAAGGCCTTCTCCCGGGAAGTGATTTTCAAAAGGCAAATGGCATCAAGCCCCCAAGGTCATTCGATCATCTCCTTCATAAAGCCTGGGCTTACATCCCGAAGGAGGAGAAGGAA
The DNA here is from genome assembly GCA_948472305.1 of Vicia faba. Taxonomy (NCBI): domain Eukaryota; kingdom Viridiplantae; phylum Streptophyta; class Magnoliopsida; order Fabales; family Fabaceae; genus Vicia; species Vicia faba. The sequence goes on from OX451737.1 coordinate 1,527,821,128, forward strand.
GCTTCCAATAATGTTTGTGACTCCAAGAACCGCAAAGCACCCAGTGGCTTGAGGCACAATGATGCAGAACCATCCTGATGACCTGGGGATAAGAAAAGGGATGAAAATCCTCATGACCCTCGCAAGCATTAAGGGTCAGTCGGGCACTTTACTGAGTACACTCCTCTGACCGCTCCCTGCAAGCGCATCCTTTCCAAGTATACTAATGTTGAATTCACGGACGGCGGAGTCTGTCGACCTAAAACTACACCCTCCAAACCCGAGATCGACAAAACCAAATATTGTCAGTACCACCGGAGTCACGACCATGTTACCGAGGACTGCATCCATTTGAAGGATGCTATTGAGACCCTCATTAAGGCGGGGAGACTTGGGCAGTACAAGAAGAATGATGCCCCTTGTTGCAACTCTCGCGATGTGAAAGAGATCGAGGAGAATTCCCGCCCCTCTGACAAAGCTGGCCCCCACCAAGTTGCCCTGTCCGTTTCGTGACCCAAGGATTTCTACATTCCTGATGACATCGAAGAAGATGAGATCTTACTTACCAATAGCAGACGGGAGAAATTCCCCGCATCCATGGTCATTTCCAGTGGGGGACTTTACACTCTCCCCGTGAATTCGGTGAAAAGGAAGTTCGAGGAGCTGATAGATGTGACCCCAGTCCAGAGACCCTTGACAGGTTCTGGGGAAAATTCGAGCCCATCACTTTCTACCTCAAGGAACTTCCTGGTGGAGCTCCCAACTCCCACATCCATTTGCTCGTGCGGGGAAAGATGGCCAACTTCGACGTGTACCACATCTTGGTCGATGAGGGAAGTTCTTTCAACGTCATTAACAATAAGTTGTTATAGACTCTACAACATGACAGGTCCCACTTGTCACCATATGTGGGGTCCGGCCAGCAAGGCTTCAATGGCTGGAACTCTAAGCCATGGGGCTAGATCGAGCTGCTGGTCACATTCAGGATAGAGACATCTGCCAGACAGGTGAAAGTCTGCTTCCTAGTGGTCGACTTACCATCCCTTTACAATTGCATCATGGGAAGATCAACGCTTTCCAAGTTGACCGCCGTGCCCTGCATGGTTCATTTAAAGATGAAGTTTTACACAAAGAGGGTATGTGTCGCCACCATCCTTGGAGACATCCAAGCTGCGAGAAGGTGCTTTAATGCGACCTCAAAGGGAAAGAACATGAAGTCGAGGACCCCAATGGAGAACAAGATCCTCTTCGGCCCGTCCCCAACGGAGAATTTGAAATCACCCTCCTCGACAATGACCCGAACAAAGGTGTCAAAATTGGAGCTAGACTCCCCGATCTAGTGAGGAAGCAACTCAAAGCTTGTCTGAGGGAGAATGCTGATTTGTTCGCGTGGAGCACTACAGAGATTCTTGGACTCGACCTTGAGGTTTCCTATCACCAAATTTTTGTGGATCCAATCGCTAGGGCAGTAGTACAACATAGGCATAGGCAGCCTTCTGAGAAAGTAGAGGCTGCTGAAAAAGCTAGAAAAAAGACCTCCTAGAGGAAAATTTTATTTCTGAGGCCCGATATTCAACCTGGCTCTCCAAAGTTGTACTTGTTAAGAAAAATAATGGAAAATGGCGTATGTGTGTTGATTATACTAGTCTCAATTGGGCATATCCCAAAGACGCATATCCCTTACCTAATATTGAAAGGCTGGTAGACACCTTGGCCGAATATAAACTCTTATCATTTATGAATGAATATTCATTTTATAATCAAATTCCCATGGCAATGAGTGATAAACAGTTCACTGCCTTCACGATCGAGTCAGACAATTATTACTACAACGTAATGCCCTTCGGCCTGAAAAAGGCCGGTGTAACATATTAACGAATGATGAACAAGGTTTTTTATGGAGAGATCAGAGACACACTTGAGGTATATATGGATGACATGATGGTCAAATATCGAGCAGAAAATGACCATACGGCCCACCTAAAAAGATTCTTCGACCAGGCAAGGAGATGCAAGATGAGATTCAACCTGGAAAATGCACTTTCGGGGTTAAGGAGGGAAAGTTCCTCAAATCTATTTGACAGAACGAGGGATCGAAGAAAACCCATAAAAATGAAGAACCTTCTCTAAACTCTCCACGTCTGAATCGAAAAAATCCATACAATTATTGAACTGTATGCTCACCTTGCTCTCTCGCTTCGTAGCGAAATCTGCCCAACGCGCACCACCATTTTTCAAACTCCTATGCAAAAAAGAAACATTTGAATGGACCATGGAATGCAAGAAAACCCTCTTCCACCTCAAGAAAGCTCTCTTGGAACCTCCCGTGCTCTCACGACTTGAAAACGGGGAGATTCTTTTTCTGAACATGGTCGTTTCAGTAGAGGCCGTTAGCACGACCCTTGTTCGCGAAACCACTAACAGGCAGAAGCCCGTGTACTTCACCAACAAAGCATTATAGGGCCCCCGAGGTTAGATATCAACAAATTGAAAAGGTTCCTTTGGCCCTCGTCAATGTAGAAAGGAGACTCAGACATTACTTCCTGGCCCACATAATCATTGTGCGAATCGACCAACCTATGAAGCAATTACTCGGATGACCAAACATGGTAGGTCAAAACCAAAATGGTCTCTAGAGCTGTCGGAGTTCAACATCTAATATGAGATTCAGAAATCCATCAAAGCCTAAGCACTAACCGACTTTGTCGCAAAAGACCATCGTTGAGCCCCCTGTAGAGGGAGTCTGAAAGTGGACCATCATTGTAGATAGAGCATCTAGCCCGATAGGGAGTGGAGCAGGCATCCTCCTCGAGAATGAAGAAGGTGTCGTAATCGAGCATTCGCTCGTTTTATCTTCCCCGACTCAAACAACCAAGCCGAGTACAAAGGCTGGTCAAATATTTAGGCGCTCAGGAGGTACAAATATTCACTGACTCCCAACTCGTTGCGTCCTAAGTACGCGGAGAGTACCAGTCCAAGAATGACAGTCTCATCTAATACATGACCTTGGTAAGAGAAAAAATGAAAAGGCTCGACCATGCGGAAATCAAACATGTTCCCTGCTATTGTACCCCAAAATTTTCCCTCTCATTCTACTCAAGACATGTCCATTGAGATCCCCAACTTGCCCTAGGATGACCAAGAATTGACACGGCAAACTCTCCCCCTAAAGGCAATGAACCTCAAACTAGGGTTTCAATTTTAAGCAATATGTGCAAGTCCCAAGGATCCCAAATGTTCTCCATTGTCCTAATATGTCCTCAAGGCCATCCAAGCCAAATTCCATGCCTTGAACAACAAGTTTGCTCGGTTAACTGCTCAAATACCTAAAAATCAACTGTACTAGTTCAAAAGTCAACTGTGGCCCAAATACAGTCAAACTTCAAGATTTTTGGTCAACATCAATATTTTGAAGTGATATCCTTAATTTGATCAAGGATTGATCATGATTCCTCAAGAAATGCTCCTAACTCATCAAAAGTCAAAAATGGAAAATTAGGGTTTCTATAGGAAAAGTCAACCAAACTTTGACCAGGCATAACTTTCTCATACTTTATCAGAAATTTTTCCACCAAGGCCCATTTTAAAGAGAACCTAATTCAATACAACTTATGTTCATCCCTCAAGATAAATAAATGCCCCAGTCAAAAGATACAAGCTCAGACATTATAGGTCCTTTCAAAAAGTCAACAAAAACACCTTTTGGGTCAAAGCTCCTTACATGAACATGGAAGATCCAATTGAGATGAAACCAAAAGGGTTATTTAGAGGAAATCCTAAGATCTATAAAAAGTCCAAGAACACCGTCTTGGGGTTAAAATTGAGAGATATAAGGATTGCACAAGTTGGGCAATTTTCAAGGAATGCATGAAATCTCAATTGGGCAAATTTGTATTTTTGAGCTATTGTGCCCAATTTTTAGAGTCCAAACGTGTTCATGATGTATCTGAGGATCTCTAAACATGTCCATGCATTATTTTTTTTATTTTACTTATTTTGATTTTATTCAAATAAATTCAAAATAAATTAAATAAATACTAAATAAATGCAAGAATATGTAAGATATAGAATATGCAAATCTTTTTTAAACAAAAAAGATCATAGCCAGCTATCAAAATCGTGTGGAGTGAAAAGGGAAGTTGATATTTTCTTTTGGAAGGATTTGAATCAAAATATTCACACTTTAAAAGAGCATTGATCAATTGGATTTCCTCCATATTTGTTGACCTAAGGTGATTTATTACATAAGCACATCAACCCTAGACCAAAGCCAGACGTAAAGCCTTCCTCCAAACCAAGAGAACAAAGTTTCAAAATTATTCAAGTGTGGTGCAATTCAAAATCTCACTCTCCATCCAATCCCAATCAGATCCAGGCAGTCCAACATCCTTCTGAGGATCACAGGGGTAGAACCAACCCATTCCTGAAGTCCAAAGCATACAGAACCACCCCCTACGATAACTCACGGTTTATAAATTTCTCAAAGTTCAAACTTTCGATTCATGGCATATAAATGATATCTCTGCACATATTTGAGTTTAATATCGTATTTGTGTATGTTTTGAATCGTTATATGCAAGCTTTGACGTCAGAATCAAGATGTGCCATTGTTAGGGCACAAGGTTTCTTTTTTTTGCAATTTGCGTTTGCAGGCTGCTTCAGACAAAAAGAAAACCACCATCGTGATCACAACCCTCAAAATAGGGGGGTAGGGTATCATTTACGCTTTTATTCGCAATGTTTTTGTAGGTTTGGAATTTGAGTTAACCGGAGAAGGTGACCGGAGCTGTGCTCCGGCACTGTTGACTAACCTAGACTCCGGTGGCTTAAATGGCATGTTATCATTGGTCCAGGAGAGATCTGATCTGGCGTGTTTTGACAATTTGACCCTTGACTGAATTTATTATTATAATATTATTGTGTCATTATGTACATGAATTAACAGACTGGCTGAGTGGTAGAAGGGACGCGTGCAAAGGGAAGAGACCTGGGTTCGATTCCCAGGTCTTGAATTTTGTTTTTTCTAATAAGTTTCCTCTAGGTCCAGTGTAGCCAGGCTATCCATGCTTATCATGGGACAGCAGGTCAACACCATCAGATCTCAGTTGACCTGGATCCAATGCCTCCAGCATGCAGGCTTACCATAGACCCTCTAGACGCTACCCCACCAAACCACACGCTTGCATTGGGCTTGCTGAGTTTCTGGGCCTAACAAAAATTCAGCAGCATACCCCCCAATTTGCTTTTACTACCAGGCCCATTACTTTCCCTTTTTTTTAATTTCAATATTTTATTTTGTTTAATTATTTTAATTGTTTTTGTTTTAAATCATTTTAGCATAAAATAAATAAGATCACAAAATATAGTTCTAGGTTTTTTATTTTAATTTTGTAAATTAATTATTAATTATTTAACATCTTTTCTTAATTAAAACTAATTAGACCTAAGATTTAATTCATGTTTAATTTATGTTCTTTTCATAATAGAAACTACAAAAATTTAGAATTAACTCTTTTTAATTAGTTTGAATTTTCTTTAATTATTTATTTTTCTTTAAATCTAGATTTAGGTTAAATAATCTAATTCTTATTTAAACATTTTCTTGAATAGAATAAAAACAAACAAAAAAAGATTTTTATACCTTAGGGTTTTAGACGTGTTTTCGATTCGCGCGCTTTACCACTTTTCGCGTTTTCTTTTCAAATATTGTAACTGCACCCGGTTTGTAATAGTCTAATTAGGGTTTTAATTTCTGCATTTTACATTTTCAGTCAAATATAATTGTATTTGCCCCGAAGCCATGTAATAGCTTAGGAGCGTTTATTTCCTGCAATTTACTTTCCGCCCTATATTATATGCTTGTATATAAACTATTAGTAAATTAGGCGTGTATGATAAGAATTAATCAATCAATCATTAGATCACTAACATCAAGATAAAATACCTGAAAAAAGCACACTGTTGCACACTTGCACCCCTAGGGTATTTCCCACTTTGGTTGCCTTCGGAAATGGTCATGTCCCTCGAACATAGGGATACTCTTAGTAAAGACCCTCAATTTACAGTCATCATAAAGATCATAGTCCCTAAATGTCCCTCGAGTTGCCTACGAGAAATGATCTTGTCCCTCGATGTTGCCTACGAATATATGATGACAGTCCCTTCAAAATGATAAGATGTCTCTACATGTTACTTTTAATGACCATAAATGTCCCTTACGATAGTCCCTCAACATCTAACGATAGGGATACCTACTTATTAATAGTAGGATAACACTGTCTAAAGGAAAGGAGGAAAAGAACACCCTTTTTTAAGTAGGTAGATAGCTCTTAAGTACCTGCTCAAATTTAATTCATTTTCACACCACACTTTCAAAACTGTTTTCAAAAATGCTTTATCACACTCTTGAGGACTGATACAAGAGTTATCATAAAGGAAACAAAATTTTCAAAACACACAGAAAAAGTCAGTGATAACACCTTCCCTTTCCATAATCTACCCCCCTTACTCAGAAAAATCTCGAAAGGTCTTTTTCTGTTCTTTTCACCCTTTCCTTTGTTGGATAAAATAAAAGTCGGTGGCGACTCTTGCTTACCGCAACATTTGCGAACAAAAACGCAAACCAGTATAACAGTCAGTTCTGCCACCGTATCATAGACCTGGCGACTCTGCTGGGGAATATAATAAAAGTGGGGTTTACCTTAGGGTCTAGTTCATTTCTAATCTGTTTTCTTTGTCTGTTTTGATTGCTTTACTTTTAAGGGTATTGTTTGGGTTACTATAGATTCTACACACGGATCTGGGGAAACCTTTTAGGTAAGTAGCAACAGATCGTGGAAACTGTGCGGGGTATACCGACACGGTTGAAGTGATAGCTACGTTGATGTGACACTTTGGTGGATACCGGTAGCCCTTGAGTTAATTAAGGAGAATACGGGGCCGCTGTGTGGTGTCATGAAGCGTCAATTGACCTTAGAACCTTAATTGAACAACTTGGCTATTAGGATGTAGTGAGATGACCGTCTTTGGTGTATCCCCAAAGTCGGTTGATACTCGATACTACACTCATTGAGATTTGACTCCCAAGTTTTATTTGCTGGCAAGTCAGTTGTCTATCGGAACAAAACTTGTGGGAAAGATCAGTGATATTGAGATCCCTTAGAACCCAGTTACTATTCATAGGACAGGTTGAACCAATCAAAACTTCAAGAGGGTATCACCTTAAAACCCATGCAAGCCTTAAACCTAAGGTCTTTGTGTGATTTGCTTGTGCTTGTTATATATGTGATTTCTTAGCATAATCATGACATCATAACATGGCATATCATACTAACCATTTCAAGGATTTTCTAGGGCTTATTTTTGTCTTGTTTTGTAGGACATGACATCCGCTCGCAGGAACACTATCCAAGTCAACCTTGTGAGGGTACCTCCTCAACTCAAGGAATTAGCATCAAGGATTCATGAAAGCTCTCCCTTCACTGAAAGACATGGTCGACATCTCAACTTGGTCACTTCAAACCATGATGAAGAAATGTTAAAGGTGCTCTTTCAGTTCTTTGACCCGTTACATCACTGCTTCACTTTTCCTGATTACCAGTTAGTGCCTACTATGGAGGAGTTTTCTCAGTTATTGGGGGTACCTTTCCTTAATCAGTTACCATTCAGTGGTATGGAAAGAGACCTAAATCATGAAGAGATTGCTCAAGCTCTGTCTTTACAACAGTCTGATGTAGTGGAAAATTGGGAAACCAGAAGAGGTGTCCAAGGATTTATAACTAAGTTTTTATTTGAGAAAGCTCACGATTTTTGGGATACCCTGGATTTACAAACTTTTGAAGAAGTTTTGGCCCTTCTCATCTATGGGATGGTACTATTCCCTAACCCGGACCAACTCATAGATGTGAATGCGGTTAAGGTTTTTCTGTCTCATAATCCGGTGCCTACTTTACTTAGGGATATTCTAGACTCTCTGCATACTCGCACTCTAAAGAGAAGAGGGACCCTTATGCGTTTCACTCCTCTATTAGCTAGGTGGTTTATTTCGCACCTACCTCGGTCTGTTATGAAAAATGAGCAGGGTATGAGATGGTCTCATAGGTTGATGTCCCTCACACATTCAGATATTCATTGGTGTTCTCGATCCTTAGAGAATGTTACCATCATTGATCATTATAGGGAATTCCCTAATGTCCCTCTCTAAGGAATTAGGGGAGGAATCACTTATAACCCCTATTTGGCGTTACGACAGTTTGATTATGCTAGAAGAGACGGTCCTCATGATGCACTCGTCCAAGGAATCATATTTGACTATGCGAATGATGTTCAGGGTTATCGTAAGAAGTTCATCCGAGCTTGGGGCATAGTTGATAGCAAAACACTGGGGCACAAGAATTCCATCCCTCTTGAGCCTTACCTCAAATGGGTGCGATCTTGTGCTCAATGTCTTAAGATGCCTTACCCCTCCATCTTACCTGTGATTATGGAGCCAATTGCTGGGGGAGACACTCTTTACATTGTTCTCCATCCTGGCATTCCAACTGATTTTGAGGAGCTATAGAAATCCTGGATCCAACTCAAAGAAGAACTGGATACCTTTGAAACTCAATTCTACGCCAGTGATAAGAAGGTTTTAAAGCTCACCAGGTTAATTCACGAAGAGAAGAGTATAAATGCTTACATTTCACCAAAGAGGATGCGCCTGTGGGAAGCTTGAGTCTTTCTTTGCTTGGAGAATTTATTTTTGCTTTGTTACTTCCTTTCTAAGCCCAAGAGGCATCATGGTGATCGATAAAAATTCTTAATGCAATTAACATTTGTTCTCTTTCTGTTTAAGCAAATTTAAGTCTTAGAAATCCTTAAAAACATTGCATACACATATCATACATATCATTGCCTAAGCAGGTTTCTCATCTTCTTTGCTGTTTATTTAAGCAGTAAAGAAATGGCTCTCAAATAAACAGTAAAGGATATACAAACTCAAAATGCCCAGTTTTAAAAAATGATCATGGCTCTGGCCAAATGGCAAGAGGAACTGAAAGCCCTGATTGTCAAAGAGAAGGCCAAGAAGCCAAAGAAGCCAGCTAGTATGGTGAATTTGGGAAGGAGGTTCAGAGGACCGTTAAGGCAGGTTGTAGCACTGGCATCTTCGTCAAAAGAAAGAGACAATCAAGAAGGGGAAACAAGAGAGGAAGACCCCGGTCCAAGGGAATCTGATAATGAGACTGACTATAATGAAGAGCAGTACCCTCCGACCGACGAAAAATACAAACAGTTGGAAGAGCGTCTAAGTGCAATGGAAATTCAGAAGGTGCTTGGGCTGGATGTTGAAGAGATGGGTTTGGTTTCTGGGGTTGTCATCCTGTAGAAGTTCAAGGTGTCGGTGTTCACCAAATATGATTGGGTTTCATGTCCCAAGATGCATCTTTGATCTTATGCGAGGAAGATCCAGCCTCACACTGCTGACAAGGACTTATGGGTCCACTTCTTTTAAGATAGTTTATCCGAAACTCAACTAGAGTGGTTCTACCAGCTGGAAGGGACCAACATTTGCAATTGGGAAGACCTGGCCACAACCTTCTATAAGCAGTGTCAGTATAATGTAGACCTTGCTCCCACCTGTACATAACTCCAAAGTATGTCTATGGGTTTGAGTGAGGGTTTTAAAGACTATGCTCAGAAGTGGAGGGACTTAGTAGGAAGAGTCCAACCCCCCTGTCTGATAGGGAGTTAGTGGATACGTTTTTGGGTACCCTATCTGGTCCATTTTTCAATCATCTGATTGGAAGCTCCTCAGCTGGCTTTACTGAGTTGATTTTAATAGGAGAACAAGTGGAAGCTGGGATTAGAAGTGGCAAGATTCAGAAGGATGCCTCTTCAAGTGCGAGAAAGAGACCTTTAGTAGGGAAAAAAGAGGTCAGTGCTATTTACAATCAACGAAATCAAAGAAGAACCGAGTGTCGTCCAACGGTAGGGGCTGTTATGATATCCAAGCCTGCAACTACTCAACAATGAAATAATCAACCTAGAGCAGAAAGACCTGTAAGGCAATTCACCCGGATAAATATGACTTTGTCTCAAGTGTTGCCTCATATACTGAAGTCCAATCTGATTACCTTGAAGGAAGCTCCCAAAAATCCCAACACCGTGTCTCCTTCGTACAATCCAAATGCTCGCTGTTCTTACCATACAGAAAGTCCAGGTCATGATACAAACGACTGTTGGGCATTGAAAAATAAGGTGCAAGACCTTATCGAGGCGAAGGAAATTGAATTTGACGCTCCTGAGATTCCCAATGTTATAACTGCTCCCATGCCCAAGCACGATCGTGGTGTTAATGTTGTTGACAATGATGCGTTTGTTACTTCTGTTGAGGAACTTGTTACTCCTCTCATGACCGTTAAGTGGAACTTATTGAAAGCCGATTTATTTCCGGGCTGTGGCGAAGATTGCCAATTATGTTTATCTCTACCGACTGGTTGTCATTTGTTGAAAGCAGGTGTTCAGTGCCTGATAGATGATAAAGAGATCTTATTTGAGAAGACTCTTGTTCCAACTGTTTCTTGCAAGGATGTTTCAATCATAACCATTTCCGCCAATCCTCCCAGGGTCTCCACCAAAAGACCCGTCATGATTACATCTGCTCCGAAGTTGGATCCTCTGATCATCACTATGCCATGGCCAATCCCATACTCCTCGGACAAGGCTGTTCCCTAGAACTATGAGGCTGACGTCTACTACCATGGCGTCAAACAAGACTAGTTAGCTGCTAAAGATCAAGTTTTTGAAAATACTAATCCCGACATTGGCAACATCATTGGGACCAGCAAAATAATAAGAAGTGGACGAGTGTTCTCCCCTGAGATTTCTCCTCCAAAATCCATTACTATTCGTGTGATAATTCCTACTGTTGTTCCTGCTGATACTACCACTACAATTCCTGTGATTACCCCTGTTGCCACCCCTATCACCAAGTCGACCGAGACTTGGGGCAAAGACATATTGGTTGAGCATGTCCAGACGAAGGCACATTTATAATCTATTCTAGAGGCTTCCAAGAAGGAAATGGAAGAAATCTTGAAGATAATAAAGAAGAGCGACAACAATGTGGTCGAAAATCTGGGGCGGTCCCTTTCTAAGATTTCAATGTTAGCCCTACTATTGTGCTCCGAAGCTCATGCAAAGGCTTTGGTGAAATTCCTTAAAACTGCCCATGTGCCACAAGAAACCTCCTCTAACCAATTTGAAGATTGTGTTGCCAGTTTGACGACTGATAACGATTTGGGTTTTTCTGATGCTGATCTGACACCAAGAGGAAGAAAACACAATGATGCGCTGCATGTCTCTATCAAATACAGGGTAACTACTTTGGCCCATGTTCTAGTAGATACTGGTTCATCATTGAACGTGCTGCCAAAGAAGGCTCTGGAAAGATTAGACTTTGAAGGTTTGACCCTGAAACCCAGCAACATTATAGTGAGGACTTTCAATGGTTCGAAAAGAATGGTTCACGGGGAGGTGGACATCCCCATAAAAGTTGGTTCTCATACCTTTGACTCCACCTTCTACGTGATGGATATCCGACCATCTTATTCTTGTTTGTTGGGTCGCCCTTGGATCCATGGGGTGGGAGCTGTCATGCCCATTCTGCATCAGATGATGAAATACCCGGTGAAAGGAAACATTGTCGCGGTACATGGTGAAGAAGAATACATGGTAAGTCACCTGGACTCCTTCAGGTATGTGGAAATGGATGTCGAGTTCATCGAGACTCCTTGTCAGAACTTCGAGGAGGTGCCCTAGACTATGGCTGCAACTGAGACAGTTACCAATCTTCCGAAGATCACTAGACCTCCCTTGAAAATGGATTCTCTCAAAGACGCCAAAGCAGTTATTGAAGAAGGTGGGTGTACCATATGGGGCCAACTCCCTAACATTCCATACAAATCTGATAAGTTTGGTTTGAGTTTATCTTCAGGGGCTTAAAGGGTTGTTCGTCGTGCTCGTGCTGGAGGACCTCCCTTACGCATCAGCAACCATGGGGTCAACGCCTTGGAAGACAATGATGGTGACTATGACATGGATAGTTGGATCTTCCCTACTACCAACGGTGGACCCAGTAACTGGACAGAAAAAGACTTTGTACCAATTTCTTTTATTTAGAAGTAATTATCTTTCTTGTTTTCAGATATGTAATAAACAATATAAACTCTTTGGCCATGTGTCTTACCCGGGGAACAATGGTTTATTTGTGAGGGTTATCATGTTTCAATCTCATATGTCATTAATGAAGCATTGGACGCTTTGCATACAAATTTTGCGCTCTCTGTTTTTCTTTGCTGCTTTTTACTTTGTCTATACAACTATGCTCTTACACACACTCATGTATTAAACTGCAGATCCATATCCACTCTGGATCCCATTGATAACAATTCTTCTATTGCCGGTTATGACTTTGAAAATCTGATCAACCAAGTCGAGGACGAAGATGAGGAAGATTGTGAGGTACCCGAAGAACTTACTAGAATGTTATAGCAGGAAGAAAGGGCTATACAGCCTCATGAAGAGCCAGTTGAGACAATAAACTTGGGCACAGAAGAGGACAGAAAAGAAGTCAAGATAGGTGCAAATCTGGAGCTTAGTGTCAAACAGTGGTTGATACAGATGTTACATGATTATGTTGAGATCTTTGCCTAGTCATATAAAGACATGTCAGGGCTAGACACGGATATTGTTGTTCATCGCCTACAAACCAAAGAAGATTTCCCTCCGGTAAAGCAGAGGGTTCGTCGTATGAACCCTAAAATATTAGATAAGATCAAAGCAGAGGTTATGAAACAGTTCAACGCTGGGTTCTTAGCTGTCACCTCTTATCCCCAATGGGTTGCTAACGTAGTCCTGGTGCCTAAAAAGGACGGCAAGGTGCGGATGTGTGTGGACTATAGAGATTTGAACAGGGCAAGCCTCAAGGATGACTTTCCGCTTACCCACATTGAAGTTCTGGTTGATAACACCGCACATCATAAGATCTTTTCCTTCATGGACGGTTTCTCTGGTTACAATCTGATCAAGATGACACCCGAAGACATGGAGAAAACAACCTTCATCATGCAATGGAGAAATTCTGCTACAAAGTGATATCGTTTGGGTTGAAGAATGTTGGGGCAACCTATCAGCGAGCTATGGTAGCTTTGTTTCATTACATGATTCACCATTAGATAGAGGTCTATGTTAACGACATGATAGCCAGGTCTCAAACTGAGGAAGAGCACCTTGATCATCTACAAAAGCTGTTTGATAGGTTGAAGATGTACAAGCTGAGGTTAAATCCGAACAAGTGCACCTTCAGGGTAAGGTCTGGGAAACTTCTAGGTTTCATTGTCAGTGACAAGGGTATTCAGGTAGACCCTGCAAAGGTGAAGGCTATATAAGAGATGCCGACTCCTCGCATTGAGAAGGAGGTTAGAGGATTTTTGGGACGCCTAAATTACATTGCCAGATTCATTTCCCATTTAACTGCTACTTGTGAGCCAATCTTCAAACTCCTAAAGAAAGATCAAGTGGTAAAATGGAATGACGAATGCCAGGCCGCCTTCGAGATAATTAAGGAATACCTTCAAGAACCTCCAATTATGATGTCGCAAATTGAAGGAAGGCCTTTGATAATGTGTACTTAAAAGTGCTAGATAATTCAATGGGGTGTGTGCTGGGGCAGCATGACGAGTCAGGTCGAAAAGAGCATGCAATATACTACCTTAGAAAAAAGTTTATCGACTGTGAAACAAGATACTCATTGCTCAAGAAAACTTTCTGTGCTTTGGCATGGGCTGCTCGCCGACTGAGACAGTATATGTTGACCTACACTACTTTGTTGATATCTAAGATGGATCCGATCAAGTACATATTCGAGAAGCCCGCTCTCTCTAGAAGAATAGCAAGATGGAAAATGATCCTAACCGAATACGATATCCAATACACGACCCAGAAAGAAATCAAGGTAAGTGTATTAGCTGATCATTTGGCTCATCAAGCTGTGGATGACTACCAATCCATAAACTTTGAGTTCCCAGATGAGAATATTATGTTAGTGACTGACTGTGAAGAACCTGGACCGGATGAAGGACCTGAGAAAGGACCCCGATGGACTATGGTCTTTGATGGAGCTTCCAATGCACTCGACAATGACATCAATGCTATAATCATATCCCCTAAGGGTTGTCACACTCCCTTCACCGCCAGATTATGTTTCAACTGTACCAATAATATGGCGGAGTATGAAGCATGCATCATGGGTCTCAAAGTTGCTATTGACCTAAGGATCAAGTTCTTGAGCGTTTTCGGGGATTCAACCTTGGTAATAAGCTAAATCAAAGGGGAGTGGGACACGAAGCACCCTAATCTCATCCCTTACAAAGAACATGTGCTGACATTGCTTCCACACTTTGAAGAAGTCACCTTTGAACATTTTCCACGAGAAGAGAACCAGTTAGTGGACGTGCTAGCTACTATGTCGTCCATGTTAAAGGTCAGATGGGACAACGAAGCTCCTCGGATCACTATTGAGAGATTGGATGAACCAGCATATTCCTATGAGATCGATACTGAAGGGGTAACAGACAAACCTTGGTTCCATGAAGTGAAAAGGTATCTCGAGTGTTGTACCCCAAAATTTTCCCTCTCATGTTTTCCAAAGTCTTCCCTTACATGGTGGGTCACAAGCCCTTGCCTAAGGAAAATAAAGTTTTTTTGAAGATGAACAAAGTGTCTTTCGATTGGCATATGGGAAAAGTCTTCGATTGGGTATCCAAAATCCTTCGATACAGGCTTGACTCACCAGTCTTTGATTGGGTATTTGGTACTCTTCGATCAGGCTTTGATTAGTAAGCTTCGATTAGGTGTTTGGAACCCTTCGATCAAGCTTTAGTGTGCAAGTCTTCGATTGAGTGCTGGACCCCTTCGATCAAGTCAATTTCACAATGCTTCGACTAGTACTTCAGAGGGTCCTTCGACTGGAACTTCATACTTTACCTCAATCAGAACATCAGAACGAAATGACCTTCGAATGGCATTTCAGTGCAGAGTTTCTCTTAATCTAAGATGCTCTGATGAAGGAAGTTCTGGACACTTCAAATCAGAACTTAGACTCATCACAAGGCCAAGGGCTGGTCGAAGTTGTCTAATAGGGAATGTTCTAAATAGATTCGAATTGGACTTTGAAGCTGGCAAAGAAGACAGATTCGAAGGAATGAAGTAGGCTGGCATGACTAAGCAAAAACACATATCCTAACCTGTCCAGGTTCACCCAAAGTTCACAATGGCATGTGTCCCCTGCAAATATAGAAATAATTAAATGCTGATTGTGGATTCAATTCCTGAGTTAAAGGCCAGATTCTTGCCTTTTCTGTTCCTAACTCCACAAGAGCTGATTCGACCAGAGTGATTCTTTTCAAATCAAGCAGTCGAAGCATTCAGAAGGCCCATTCGAAGGGCACATAAGAAGTCCATTCGAAGGAGGTAACTCAAGACCAATCGAAGAGCAGGGCCTGAAGGCATTCGAAAATCAAAAGAGTCCAGGTTCATTCCAGATTCCAAAGAGACATGAATATTTCAAAAAAGGAAATATTTTAATATGTCTGATTCTTGTCTCATGGCTTTAAAGGCCTGGTTAAATGGTTGTCCCTTGCCATTTTCATGCACCCTCTCACTCCTATAAATACAAGGGCCAGCATACGGTGCAGAGGAGGAACAAAAAAACATTACAAAAATTATAGTAAAGAAAAGAAAACTCTGCAGAAAAAAACACAGAGGAAAAAAGAGAGAAAAGAAACAGGAAATATTTAGAGATACGCTGCCTACAATCCATCAAAGGTTGTCAGAATTTTCCAAGTCAAAGCAGTCCTTCAGATCGAAGGTGCCCACGCCTAGAAGCCCTCAGACTGAAAGTGCTTCCATCCAGCCAGTACCCAAATCGAAGATTCAATCTACTGGTAAGAGAGGGTAAATTGTCAAAAAATTTCATTTTGCATAACACCTCCATATTTTCTATCCCATTCGATTTGCCATCCTATACAGAATCCAAGGGCTTGGGTTTGGCCCCAGGTCATGTTCTTCGTTTGCTAACATTTGCTGCAGATTTAGCCTGAAAAGACTCAGCGCACACAGGATCGAAGGGCCTGGGGTTCGATACCAGGCCCTGAGTTTTATTTTGCTAACATACTTTTGCAGGTATAGCATCCCAGATCGAAGGAGACACCTTCTCTAGATCAAAGCTTCCCATAGTCCTCCTGGATCGAAGAAGGCATTTTTCCCAGGATTGAAGGGAAATCCCCTTCCCTGGATCGAAGGCTGTTCATGCCCACTTCCTGGCCCAATCGAAAGAACCATGACCCTGTTTAGATCGAAGCTTCCATTCCCTCCTTGGCTCTGAGCTCCTTTTTTCCCTGGATCGAAGGATCCCCCTTGTATTTTATTTTTGTTTTCATTGACATCTTTTTATCTTTTTAATTAACATTAAAATAAAAAAGAAAAACCACAAAAAACATTAGGCTAGTTTTTTTTCTATTAAATTAACTTTGTCAATTAATCATTTAATTATCTTAACATTTTTCCAAAACTAAAATTAAGTAGATTTAGATCATTTTACCAAAATAAAATAAAACAACAAAAAGATTACATTCTTAGAATTTTTAGAGGTTATTTTCAGATTCGTGCGCGTTTATTTTATTGTAACTGCCGACTGGTTTGTAATAGCTTAACTAAGACTTTTACACTTTATTGCTTTATTCCCCCAATTTTGGACATGTAAATAATCCCCCTCCCTGAAGCCTTGTAATAGCGTAGGATTTACAATTCCCGCACTTTAAATTCCTGTACATATATTAACTGTTTAGATGTATGCTAACTAGGATTGCATGACAAGATCTATCTTAATTTAAAATCAACCGTAGCTCACCATAACATGTACAAAGATAATATAAACTGAAAATTGACACACTCGCACATGCCACTCTTAGGGTACGCCTCACTTGGTTGCCTCGAACGTGGTCATTGAGTATAGGATGTTTTAGAGGGCGCCCTCTTGTCCAAAGATCATAAGTTGCCTCGAAACGGTTGCCTCGGAAAAATGATCTAAGACATTAGGGTTACCGCTAAGGCGTCCTAACATTGCTTTAGTGACCACACGTCCCTTAAACCGAATTGACCCGAAAACTCCAACGACGGTGCTACCTACTCCTCAATAGTGGGATAGCACTGTCTAAAGGACATTTGCACAGTTTAATTCCTTTTTGAGTAAGTAGATGTTCTTAAGTACTTGCTCCTTTAAAGACAAAACAAAACTTTTCGCACTTACACTTTCTTCAAAAAAACAAAACTCTTTTTTCAAAACCCACAATCACAAAGAAAAGCAAACTTTTGAAAACATAGTGAGCAAGTACCTAAGAGCCCGTGGATAACCACGGATAGAAAGGGTGCTAACACCTTCCCTTTCTATAATCTACCTCCCGAACTCGAGAAACATCTCGAAAAGGAATTTTTCTGTGCTTTTGTCCTTTCCTTGTTGGATAAAATAAAAGACGGTGGAGACTCTTGCTTACCGTGACATCTTGCGAAAACAAACGCAAACGCGGACCAGCATTCCAAAGTTCTCATTCCCACCGATCACAGAACTGGAGACTCTGCTGGGGATAATATAAGTGAGGTGTACCTTAGGATTAGATCACTTGTGTTTTCAATTGTATGCTTTGTATGCTTTTAATTTTGTGGGCTTGTATTGGAGTTCTATAGATCCTAACCCGGATCTGGGGGTACCCTTTTTAGGTAAGTAGCAATAAACTGTGAGGGATTTGTCCGGCGTAGACCGACACGGATGAAACAATAGCTACATTGGTGTGGCACCTTGGTCTGTACCGATATCCCTTGTGTTGAAACACGGAGAATATGTGTCTTCTGAGGAGTCATTAAGCACCAACTGACCTTAGAACCTTAAATTGACCAACTTAGCCATAGAACAGTAGCAGTATGCTACACTCATTGAGACTAAACTCTCGCGATGATTCCGGCCGCAAGAAAAGGTTGCTAAACTGGAATTATGACTGATTGAGGGTAGTCAGTGATATTGAGATTCTCTAGAACCCGGTTACTATTTTTAGGACAGGTTTAAACCAACTAAACTGAAAGAGGGTAATACCTAAATTCCATGCC
Source organism: Vicia faba (assembly GCA_948472305.1). NCBI lineage: Eukaryota > Viridiplantae > Streptophyta > Magnoliopsida > Fabales > Fabaceae > Vicia > Vicia faba. The sequence continues at coordinate 1,527,839,308 of OX451737.1, forward strand.
AGCCTAAACTTAAGGCTATTTGTGTGACTTGTGTGCCTTCAAACTTGAACTACTTGCACATTCTTGTTATCTGACAACATGAGTTCCTTGCAGGTTTTTTTTTACAGTCCTTATCCAATAATTTGGACTTATTGCAGGGTTTACTTACAGCATCTAACACTTTTTCTTAAACGCATAGCATACACATCATGACATCATGCCTTAACATTTCTTTAACCATTTCAAGGATCTCAAGGGACTGTGATGCAGGTTATGGTAAATCAAAAGTCTAGCAAGGGGCAAAGGGGATTTATTTTCCTCTAGCCAATACCGTTTAGAGATCAAAACATGATAACTTGAGTCAGGGGCTATGACCCACTCGATATGGTGAGCTTGACTCTTGAAGAAGGACTCTTAACGACACGAAGTTTCTTCTAACAAATTCTAACAAGTTTCTTGTTTACCCCGCGAGATCCTTGAAAACATTGCATACATATATCATACATATCATTGCATAACAGGTCTCCCAATACAGGTCTCTCATGTTCTCGCTGTTTATTTCAGCAATGGCTTTCCAACCAGACAATCAAGATCTTCAAACTCAAGAGACTCAGTTCAGGGAAATATTCCTAAACCTACCCAAGGGGCGGGAAGAGTTGAGAACACTCCTCATGGGGAATTTGGTCAAGAAAATTCCTGAACACAATAAGGACGAACGGCTGGAAAAACTGCAAGCTGAGTTCAGTGCCATGAAAACCCAGATGCTGGGGAAGATGGCTCTTATCCAAGGCTTAGCTCGGGAACAAGAAGAGCTGAGAACTATTATCATCCAGCTTCATCAAGACAGATACAACAGTATGAAGCAAACGGTTAAGGCTGGGGATCAAATCATTAATCAGCCTCCAAGAAGACAAGAGTTTGGTATGGTGAAGAATGGACCTCTCCAAGTTGCTACTACCTCACGGGTCCAACAACAACCTTGCCATAAACAACAGGTTAATCAGAGGCAGTTTACCAAGCTCAACATGCCGTTGTCCCAAGCTTTGCAACACTTGTTGAGATTGAATCTAGTGACATTGGTAGGACCTAATCCGAATCCTAAGACTTCTTCACCCAACTACAATCCTGATGCAAGGTGTGCATACCATTCTAACAGCCCGGGGCATGATACTGACGACTGTTGGAAGTTGAAGTACAAAATTTAAAAACCTGATTGATGAAGGAGCATTGGAACTCACACAAGACAGTCCGATTGAATTCTTTTGCCATCCCCCAAGGTTCACATTTGAAGGGACAAGTACTAAGACGAGAATACTTTTTGTTCATTAGAATTTTCAAGTTGTAATTTTCTTTTGATTGTTCGAACATTTACTCATGTCAAACTTTGTTACTTTATCAATGCATTGCATATGTCTATTTTGAATCATTCCATTTTTATTCACTATATTCAAATTGATTTCATTTTTGTGATGATAAACTCTTGATTAAAAAATTCTAAGCCTTTTGAGGGAGGATGACGAAAACGATACCATAATCTCTACAATATGCTTTTGAACAGACCCCGCTGATGATGAACATGCATTGATTCAAATCCTAAACAGTGGAGTTATAAGGAAGATAATCCCTCGTCAACCCCTTTGAGCCAAAGAAGTTGGAGTTTTTCTTTTCACAAATTAAAACCCTTAATTATAACCTGGGGCAGGGTAGTTTTCTCAGTTGATCCAGGTGCACAATGAATGGCATCAAAGAAGTCCTTCCAAAACAAGAGACAGTGATGGTTCCAAATAATCGTAAGGATAAGCAGTCATTATCTCTCAGAAATAAAAGCCCATTAAGTCAAAACCTATGAAGGAGACTTACAAAACTGGGGCATCCCGCTGACTGTAAATACAAAAAGAAACAGTTTAGGCAAAAGACAGGAATAATAAAATCAAAAAGAGGTCCTAAAAAATCTCAACAAAAATGACTGCCTATTCAAAATAAATTGTCAGTATCCGAACCATCACTGGAATATCAGAGCAAAGACTCAAACGAGATCTAATGCACGATTAGATAAATTTAGGATCGAAGAACATCACGAAGAACGGGTGGGTACAAATAAAATTTGAGCCTTTATCCTTTGTTTCTTAAACCGTGAACCAGACCACGTTATAACCCTTAAAAAGTCCTAGCTGAAGCATGGGTTAGTCCGAAAGCATACTGTTACAAAAGGTATCCTGACTCCTGTAGGGCTTGCTGTAAATCCTGAGTTGACGTCACATTTTTACAAAATTTTCCTATCTTACTGAAAAAATGCATTTTCAAAAAACATCAAGACAGACATAAGCTTTGCATTCTTAAAATAACATTGTTTGCATATGACTATTTGTTCAAACAGCAGAGAAGTTCGCACGAAGAATATCTAGTGAACAAAAACCTTCTCAATAAAAAGGGTCACCTCAAGTGGAAAAAACACTTCCAACCAAGGGGCACGGCATGATCATGGTCCATCATTTGGGGCAATCAAGTCAAGATTCAAGGAATCTCTCAAAATGCCAAATAGCCAGGGGCAAATCTCCATCTGAGTCACTCAGGGCATTAGACATGGATCCCAGCAACGAATCTTGCATGATCAAACGAAGATCTTCTGGTAGTATGGCAACACAACACTACCGACAGTGACACCTCCCTACATCCTGAGAGCGTGGACATAGTCAGAAAATACTGTGCATGAACAAAGACCCGCTAGGTTGACAGGCCTAGGCAAAAATAATGGCATCCCGACGAACCAAAAGGGTTCGAGCAAAAATTAGGGATAAAAACAAAAAAGACTTGTACACCTGGCAAGTCGAAAACCTGAAAAGGCGGCTTGGGCAAGAAAGGGTATCCCGATGGACTGAAAATCTGAAAAGACAGTCCAGGCAAAAGTTAGGGATCAAAGCGTACAACTATGTCCCGTCATCTCGTCACTTGCCTACCAGAAGAATATTTGTCATTTCAATCGGCAATTACCAAGCACCTCATAGGTTGGAATAATACTCGATCCACAAGGCCTCCGCAGGAACCTTCTCCCGCAGATACAGGGGCAAAAAAGTCTCAATGCAAAGTCATTATCATATCCTCAGCCCGCGTCCCAGTAACATCTATACTCCCCGCAGAGTAAGAAAAGGACATTGGTGTTAATTCTCCCCGAGTGAAGCTCGCAACCACGAATGGGTCGACAAGATTCTCCCCAAGCAGAGTTTATCTATCACCAGCACTGAAAGATTATCCCCAGTGAAGTCTGGAAGATTATCCCCAATGAAGTCGCCATTGGAAAATCATCCCCAGCGGAGTTCATTCCTTTCACAGACAGAAATTCAATCCCCAATAGGGCTCACTGTCACCAGCAATAGTAATTCATCCCCAGCTGAGTTTTATTTCTCTAAATCAGCAGATCTTCCAGCAGATTATGTCCTCCCTACAGAGACACTTCCTCGTCAGCTTATTCCCCATCAGAGTTATCCTCTCCTGCAGGTTTATTCTCACAATCATCTTCATTCACTATCCCCGGCAGAAACGAAGAATTCAACTCTTTTTCTCCAGCAGCTATCCGGGATTTATTTTCCCCAGCTAAAAACATCACATCTTCATACATCATGACACGCATACGCATCATACAACACAAATCTCATTTATTTTGAGAACATCACTGCCTGATGCATATCATGTATTACATACAGCTAACCTTTACCTTTCAGGAAAGATACAATCAGATTCTCACAAAAATTAAGTTATGAAGCCTTACCTAGGTTTCTTCCCGATTCAGATGCAGTTTCACCTAAACTCCTCATGAAGCAGCCTTACCTAGGTTTCTTCCCGGTTCAGATGCAGTTTTACCTAAACTCCTCGCAAAGAAGCCTTACCTAGGTTTCTTCCCGGTTCAGATGTAGTTTCACCTAAACTCCTCATGGAGAAACCTTACCTAGGTTCCTTCTCTTTCCTGATGTAGTTTTACCTAGACTCATCCTGGAGCAACCTTACCTAGGTTCCTTCTCTTTCCCGATGTAGTTTCACCTAGACTCATCCTGGAGCAACCTTACCTAGGTTCCTTCTCTTTCCTGATGTAGTTTTACCTAGACTCATCCTGGAGCAACCTTACCTAGGTTCCTTCTCTTTCCCGATGTAGTTTCACCTAGACTCATCCTGGAGCAACCTTACCTAGGTTCATTCTCTTTCCCGATGTAGTTTCACCTAGACTCATCCTGGAGCAACCTTACCTAGGTTCCTTCTCTTTCCCGATGTAGTTTCACCTAGACTCATCCTGGAGCAACCTTATCTAGGTTCCTTCTCTTTCCCGATGTAGTTTCACCTAGACTCATCCTGGAGCAACCTTACCTAGGTTCCTTCTCTTTCCCGATGTAGTTTCACCTAGACTCATCCTGGAGCAACCTTACCTAGGTTCATTCTCTTTCCCGATGTAGTTTCACCTAGACTCATCCTGGAGCAACCTTACCTAGGTTCCTTCTCTTTCCTGATGTAGTTTCACCTAGACTCATCCTGGAGCAACCTTACCTAGGTTCCTTCTCTTTCCCGATGTAGTTTTACCTAGACTCATCCTGGAGCAACCTTACCTAGGTTCCTTCTCTTTCCCGGTGTAGTTTCACCTAGACTCATCTTGAAGCAACCTTACCTAGGTTTCTTCCCGGTTCAAATGTAGTTTTACCTAGACTCATCATGGAGCAACCTTACCTAGGTTCCTTCTTTTTCCCGATGTAGTTTCACCTAGACTCATCCTGGAGCAACCTTACCTAGGTTCCTTCTCTTTCCTGATGTAGTTTCACCTAGACTCATCCTGGAGCAACCTTACCTAGGTTCCTTCTCTTTCCTAATGTAGTTTCACCTAGACTCATTCTGGAGCAACCTTACCTAGGTTCCTTCTCTTTCTTGATGTAGTTTTACCTAGACTCATCCTGGAGCAACCTTACCTAGGTTTCTTCTCTTTCCTGATGTAGTTTTACCTAGACTCACTGGAGCAACCTTACCTAGGTTCCTTCTCTTTCCCGATGTAGTTTCACCTAGACTCATCCTGAAGCATCCTTACCTAGGTTTCTTCCCGGTTCAGATGTAGTTTCACCTAGACTCATCCTGGAGCAACCTTACCTAGGTTCCTTCTCTTTCCCGATATAGTTTTACCCAAACTCCTCACAAAGCAACCTTACCCAGGTTCCTTCTCGGTTCAGATGTGACCCAGATATGGCTGACATTCTGATACTTATCCCAGACTCCTTCACGAGACAACTCCTAGATCTTGATGAAGATGTTTCCCTACATCATAGTGTGGACGAGTACTATAACCTCAATGGTATACTCCCGTTGAGCACGAGACAGTTCCTAGATCTTGATGAAGATGTTTCCCCCCAATTGAATTATGAACAGGTTCTTAAAAATCAGCTGAAACATTCTCTCAGTTGAAGTACAGGCAGGTTCCTAAATCTCAACAAGGTTAGACTTCCCCAGCAGAATCTTCTACAAACAACAGGTATGCAAGTTCTCGCTAAGGAATCTCTTATGCGATCGACACTCCTGCAGATGGCATCTATAAGCCCATCCTCCTACCAACCGTCTCCAAATGGCATCTTTAAGCCTATTTCCGACATCACAATGCTGATACTACACCATGCGAGTGCAAATTTCAGGGCACTCTAGTGTTCAATTATCTTCCACCTTCGGATCACGAAAGGCTCGAAAGCCAATCTATATCCTCAGGTTTAAGAAAATTGAACAGGGGCAACTGTTGTACCCCAAAATTTGCCCTCTCATGTTTTCCAAAGTCTTCCCTTACATGGTGGGTCACAAAACCTTGCCTAAGGAAAATAAAGTTTTTTTGAAGATGAACAAAGTGTCTTTCGATTGGCATCTAGGAAAAGTCTTCGATTGGGTATCCAAAATCCTTCGATACAGGCTTGACTCACCAGTCTTCGATTGGGCATTTGGCACTCTTCGATCAGGCTTTGATTAGTAAGCTTCAATTAGGTGTTTGGAACCTTTCGATCAAGCTTTAGTGTGTAAGTCTTCGATTGAGCGATGGACCCCTTCGATCAAGTCAATTTCACAATGCTTAGACTAGTACTTCAGAGGGTCCTTCGACTGGAACTTCATACTTTACCTCAATCAGAACATCAGAACAAAATGACCTTCGAATGACATTTCAGTGCAGAGTTTCTCTTAATCTAAGATGTTCTGATGAAGGAAGTTCTGGACACTTCGAATCAGAACTTAGAATCATCACAAGACCAAGGGCTGGTCGAAGTTATCTAATAGGGAATGTTCTAAATAGATTCGAATTGGACTTTGAAACTGGCAAAGAAGGCAGATTCGAAGGAATGAAGTAGGCTGGCATGACTAAGCAAAAACAAATATCCTAACCTGTCCAGGTTCACCCAAAGTTCACAATGGCATGTGTCCCCTGCAAATATAGAAATAATTAAATGCTGATTGTGGATTCAATTCCTGAGTTAAAGGCCAGATTCTTGCCTTTTCTGTTCCTAACTCCACAAGAGCTGATTCGACCAGAGTGATTCTTTTCAAATCAAGCAGTCGAAGCATTCAGAAGGCCCATTCGAAGGGCACATAAGAAGTCCATTCGAAGGAGGCAACTCAAGACCAATCGAAGAGCAGGGCCTGAAGGCATTCAAAAATCAAAAGTGTCCAGGTTCATTCCAGATTCCAAAGAGACATGAATATTTCAAAAAAGGAAATATTTTAATATGTCTGATTCTTGTCTCATGGCTTTAAAGGCCTGGTTAAATGGCTGTCCCTTGCCATTTTCATGCACCCTCTCACTCCTATAAATACAAGGGCCAACATACAGTGCAGAGGAGGAACAAAAAAACATTACAAAAATTATAGTAAAGAAAAGAAAACTCTGCAGAAAAAAACACAGAGGAAAAAAGAGAGAAAAGAAACAGGAAAGATTTAGAGATACGCTGCCTACAATCCATCAAAGGTTGTCAGAATTTTCCAAGCCAAAGCAGTCCTTCAGATCCAAGGTGCCCACGCCCAGAGACCCTCAGATTGAAAGTGCTCCCATCCAGCCAGTACCCAAATCGAATATTCAATCTACTGGTAAGAGAGGGTAAATTGTCAAAACTTTTCATTTTGCATAACACCTCCATATTTTCTATCCCATTCGATTTGCCATCCTAGACAGAATCCAAGGGCTTGGGTTTGGCCCCAGGTCATGTTCTTCGTTTGCTAACATTTGCTGCAGATTTAGCCTGAAAAGACTCAGCGCACGCAGGATCGAAGGGCCTGGGGTTCGATACCAGGCCCTGAGTTTTATTTTGCTAACATACTTTTGCAGGTGTAACATCCCAGATCGAAGGAGACACCTTCTCTGGATCGAAGCTTCCCATAGTCCTCCTGGATCGAAGAAGGCATTTTTCCCAGGATTGAAGGGAAATCCCCTTCCCTGGATCGAAGGCTGTTCATGCCCACTTCCTGGCCCAATCGAAAGAACCATGACCCTGTTTGGATCGAAGCTTCCATTCCCTCCTTGGCTCTGAGCTCCTTTTTCCCCTGGATCGAAGGATCCCCCTTGTATTTTATTTTTGTTTTCATTGACATCTTTTTATCTTTTTAATTAACATTAAAATAAAAAAGAAAAACCACAAAAAACATTAGGCTAGTTTTTTTTCTATTAAATTAACTTTGTCAATTAATCATTTAATTATCTTAACATTTTTCCAAAACTAAAATTAAGTAGATTTAGATCATTTTACCAAAATAAAATAAAACAACAAAAAGATTATATTCTTAGGATTTTTAGAGGTTATTTTCAGATTCGTGCGCGTTTATTTTATTGTAACTGCCTACTGGTTTGTAATAGCTTAACTAAGACTTTTACACTTTATTGCTTTATTCCCCCAATTTTGGACATGTAAATAATCCCCCTCCCCGAAGCCTTGTAATAGCGTAGGATTTACAATTCCCGCACTTTAAATTCCTGTACATATATTAACTGTTTAGATGTATGCTAACTAGGATTGCATGACAAGATCTATCTTAATTTAAAATCAACCGTAGCTCACCATAACATGTACAAAGATAATATAAACTGAAAATTGACACACTCGCACATGCTACTCTTAGGGTACGCCTCACTTGGTTGCCTCGAACATGGTCATTGAGTATAGGATGTTTTAGAGGGCGCCCTCTTGTCCAAAGATCATAAGTTGCCTCGAAACGGTTGCCTCGGAAAAATGATCTAAGACATTAGGGTTACCGCTAAGGCGTCCTAACATTGCTTTAGTGACCACACGTCCCTTAAACCGAATTGACCCGAAAACTCCAACGACGGTGCTACCTACTCCTCAATAGTGGGATAGCACTGTCTAAAGGACATTTGCACAGTTTAATTCCTTTTTGAGTAGGTAGATGTTCTTAAGTACTTGATCCTTTTAAAACAAAACAAAACTTTTCGCACTTACACTTTCTTCAAAAAAACAAAACTCTTTTTTCAAAACCCACAATCACAAAGAAAAGCAAACTTTTGAGAACATAGTGAGAAAGTACCTAAGAGCCCGTGGATAACCACAGATAGAAAGGGTGCTAACACCTTCCCTTTCTATAATCTACCTCTCGAACCCGAGAAACATCTCGAAAAGGAATTTTCCTGTGCTTTTGTCCTTTCCTTGTTGGATAAAATAAAAGACGGTGGCGACTCTTGCTTACCGCGACATCTTGCAAAAACAAACGCAAACGCGAACCAGCATTCTAAAACAGTCAGTTCTCATTCCCACCGATCACATCGAGGCTCAAGAATATCTTGAGGGGGCATCTGTCAATGATAAGAAGTTTCTGATAAGGTTCTCCACAAAGGTCTTCCTTAGTAATGGAATCCTCTACAAGCGCAAACATGACTCTACTTTACTTTGGTGCGTAGACAAGAGCGAAGCAGAGAGGATTATGGCATATTTACATGAAGGTACCTTTGGCGCCCACTCTAGTGGACACACCATGGCTAAAAAAATCCTACGGGCAGGATACTATTAATCCACTATGGAAGCAGACTGTTATCAATATTCCTGAACTTGTCACAAATGCCAGATCTATGCTGATAAAGTACATGTACCTCCGGTTCCCTTGAATGTCTTGACGGCTCCCTGGCCCTTTGCAATGTGGGGCATTGACATGATCGGAGAGATTAGACCTACCACTTCCAATGGGCATCGCTTCATCCTAGTGGCCATTGATTACTTCACGAAGTGGGTTGGGGCTGCCTCTTTTTCTACTATTACCAAGAACATTGTGGCGCAGTTTATTAAGCATAACCTTATCTGTCGGTATGGTGTTCCAGAAAGAATCATCACAGATAATGGTACAAATCTCAACAATACGATGATCACCTAACTCTGTAAACAATTCAAGATCCAGCATCATAATTCTTCCCCTTACCGACCGAAGATGAATAGCATTGTGTAAGCTGCTAACAAGAACATTAAGAAAATCATACAGAAAATGACGGTGACATACAAAGACTGGCATGAGATGTTACCATTTGCTCTTCATGGTTACCACACCTCAGCACGTACGTCAAGAGGGGCAACACCCTATTCACTGGTGTATGGTATGGAGGCTGTCCTACCTATTGAGGTCCAAATTCCTTCTTTGACGATCATGAAGGATGCGAGTTTGAACGAAGATGATTGAATCTAGACTCGACTTGATCAACTGAATCTGATTGATGAGAAAACGCTTATTGCTGTCTTTCATGGTCAAATGTATCAAAAACGGATGATCAAGGCTTTCAATAAAAAGGTCAGACATCAGGTATATCAAGTGGGTGATCTAGTAATCAAGCGCATCATACTTCCACAAGGTGATCCCAGGGGAAAATAGACTCCCACGTACGAAGGGCCATTTATAATCAAAAGCATATTTTCTGGTGGAGCCATGATTCTGACCACCATGGATGGTGACGACCTTCCTCACCCTGCTAATGCGGACATAGTGAAAAGATACTGCGCATAAATAAAGACCCGTTAGGTTGACTGGCCTAAGCAAAAATAATGGCATCCCGGCAAACCAAAAGGGTTCGGGAAAAAATTAGGGATAAATATAAAAAACCTGTACACCCGGTAAGTCAAAAACTTGAGAGGGCGGCTTAGGCAAAAAAGGGTATCCCCGCGGACTGAAAACCCGAAAGGGCAGTCCAGGAAAAAGTTAGGGATTTAAAGCGTATAACTATGTCCCATTGGATCACCTTACAATCAGACTTCAGTATCAACTATCAAGCTCAAACGTCACTGATTAATCCAGTCAGCTTCAGACAAGTAGCAAAGTGATGAGACGCTCAAGGACATAAGGGCGATAGCAGAATTAAAACTAAATTGGATTATGACACATAGCTGTTTTCTCTTTGTAAACTATTTTGTATAGTTTTTATTCTTTTACAGCGGCGTTCTCCTACTAGAACGTCAGTCTCTTTTTACAAAATGTCTGTTATAAGCGAACTTCAGAAATCAATACAAATCATTTCTTTGAAAGTACAAAACTATTTGTTTTTTATTTTTTCTGTTTTGTTTTGCAAAAACGTCGAATGATTATTTTTGACATATGGATTTGAATATGATTATTGTTTACAAATACTTGCATAAGAAACAGAAATAAGGTTACTAATGACTTGGAGAAACGGGGAAAAATCTAAAAAAGAAATTTGTAGTCCCGATAGCTACTCTTTCCAGCATGGTACAGGGGCAGAGATATTTTGAGATGAAGTCACCACTACATATGACCCTGTGACATCTATGTTCCCTACAGAGTAGAAACAGCCAAAGTTTTGATCTCTTCTTCCCCAAGCAAGAATTACCTCCTCCAGTAAAGTTCCTTCAGAGAGCTGAAATCTATTTTCCCCAGCCGAGTTTTATAATTTCAAACAGTTTATAAAACCTCCTCCCAGGTAGAGTTTATTTCTGAAACTGTGGAAGTTTATTCCCCAATAGAGTTTATTTCTCCACATCGTTAAAATCTTCTAATAAGGCATCCTCCCCCCACAGAGTTATTTTCAGGCAGGAGTTAAGAATCCCCGACAGAATATCCTCAAACAGAAAGAAGAAATTCCCAGCAAATCATCTCCATTCATCATCCCCAGCAGAAATGAAAGAGTCATCTTCCAAGTACTCCCCATTAGCAGTCAGGGATTTTTTTCCCAGACTAAGAAATATCGCAACAGCATCCCATATTCATGCATCATGGCATGCGCATACACTTCGCATACAGCATAATCTCATTTATTTTGCGAACATCATTACACAAGGAATTTCATACATCATTACATTGCATACGACTAACTCTTTACTATTTTCAGGAAAGATCAAGTCAGCAAACATCGTTGACTACTTACGCGACCTGATAGTCTTCTCGAAAGCTACGTCTGATGAAGGGCTATTTCAGCATTTTCCTCAGAAATATGTAATTCAAGACCTTCTTTGGTTCAGTTAGATCGATACTAATATCTCTCTGATTTGTATTCCAGTTGAAGATATTCCAAGACTTTTGTTTGGTTCAGTTAGATCGATACTAAGATTTTTCTGATTTCCATTCCATTCAAAGTTAATTCAAGACCTTCTCTGGTTCAGTTAGATCGATACTAAGATCTCTCTGATTTCTATTCCAGTTGAAGATATTCAAAGACTTTTGTCTGGTTCAGTTAGATCGATACTAAGATTTTTCTGATTTCCATTCCATTCAAAGTTAATTCAAGACCTTCTCTGGTTCAGTTGGATCGATACTAAGATATCTCTGATTTCTATTCTAGTTGAAGATATTCCAAGACTTTTGTCTGGTTCAGTTAGATCGATACTAATATTTTTCTGATTTCCATTCCAGTAATTCAAGACCTTTCTCTGGTTCAGTTAAATCGACACTAAGATTTTACTGATTTCTATCCCAGTTAAAGAAACTGCAAAGCCTGGAGTCTGACCAGATAGTAGTTAATTTCACGTTTCCCCAATAATTCACCGTGAAGCCTAGAATATAACCAGACAACGATCAACCTTATTATCCTCAGCAAGTCACTGTGAAGCCTGGATCCTGACCAGATAGCAGTTCACTTCCGTCTCTTCAATCAAGTGATACTCCCCAGTAGAGTGAGGGACAATTGAAGCTCCTAAACTCCATTTCCCAAGACAAAGACCAATATTCCTCAGCGGAGTCCTCCCCAACAATAGGCGTAGGAATTCCCACAAAGGAATATCTCATGAAATCAACATTGTTCTAGATTGCATCTTTAAGCCCATCTCCGATGAATCTCCATTATATTCTTTGGATGACATCTTTAAGCCTATCTCCGAAGATATTCTGTCATCTTATCCAAATTGAATCTATAATCCCATTCCTGATATTATCTGCACAGTCAAGTATCATTTCAGACGAGTGCAAATTTCTGGGCACTCTAGTGTTCAATCATCTTCCACCTTCAGATCACAAAAGGCAGACCATCCAATCTACATCCACAGGTTTAAGAAGATTGAACATGGGAAGCTGTTATACCCAAAAGTTTTCCCTCTCATTCTACTCAAGACATGTCCATTGAGATCCCCAACTTGCCCTAGGATGACCAAGAATTGACCAGGCAAACTCTCCCCCTAAAGGAAATGAACCTCAAACTAGGGTTTCAATTTTAAGCAAGATGTGTGAGTCCCAAGGATCCCAAATGTTCTCCATTGTCCTAATATGTCCTCAAGATCATCCATGCCGAATTTCATGCCTTGAACAACAATTTTGCTCGGTCAACTGCTCAAATGCCTGAAAATCAACTATACTAGGTTAAAATTCAACTGTGGCCCAAATACAGTCAAACTTCAATATTTTTGGTCAATATCAACATTTTGAAGTGATATCCATAATTTGATCAAGGATTGATCATGATTCCTCAAGAAATGCTCCTAACTCATCAAAAGTCAAAAATGGCAAATTAGGGTTTTTATCGGAAAAGTGAACCAAACTTTGACAAGGCATAACTTTCTCATACTTTATCAGAAATTTTTCCACCAAGGCTCATTTTGAAGAGAATCCAATTACCTACAACTTCTCTTCATCCCTCAAGATCAAGAAATTCCCCAGTCAAAAGATACAAGCTCATACATTATAGGTCCTTTCAAAAAGTCAACAAAAACACCTTTTGGGTCAAAGCTCCTTACATGAACATGGAAGATCCGATTGAGATGAAACCAAAAGGGTTATTTAGAGGAAATCCTAAGCTCTCTAAAAGTCCAAGAACACCCTCTTAGGGTTAAAATTGAGAGATATAAGGATTGAACAAGTTGGGCAATTTTCAAGGAATGCATAAAATCTCAATTGGTCAAATTTGTATTTTTGAGCTATTGGGCCCAATTTTTAGAGCCCAAACGTGTTCATGATGTATCTAAGGATCTCTAAACATGTCCATGCATTACTTTGTTTTTTTATTTTATTTATTTTGGTTTTATTCATATAAATTCAAAGTAAATTAAATAAATATTAAATAAATGCAAGAATATGTAAGATAAAGATTATGCAAAGCTTTTTTAAACAAAAAAGATCATATCCAGCTATCAAAATCGTGTGGAGTGAAAATGGATGTGGATCTTTTCTTTTGGAAGGATTTGAATCAAGATCTTCACACTTTAAAAGAGCATTGATCAATTGGATTTTCTCCACATTTGTTGACCTGAAGTGATTTACTACATAAGCACATCAACCCTAGACCAAAGGTAGATGTGAAGGCTACCTCCAAACCAAGAGAACAAAGTTTCAAAATTATTCAAGTGTGGTGCAATTCAAAATCTCACTCTCCAGCCAATCTCAATCAGATCCAGGCATTCCATCATCCTTCTGAGGATCCCAGGGGTAGAACCAACCTATTCCTGAAGGCCAAAGCATACAGAACCACACCCTACGATAACTCACGGTTTGCAAAATTCTCAAACTTCAAACTTTCGATTCATGGCATATAAATGATATCTCTGCATATATTTGAGTTTAATATCATATTTGCGTATGTTTTGAACCGTTATATGCAAGCTTTGACGTCAGAATCAAGAAGTGTCATTATTAGGACACGAGGTTTCTTTTTATTTGCATCTGCGTTTGCAGGCTGCTTCAGCCAAAAAGAAGACCACCATCGTGATTGCATCCCTCAAAATAGGGGGGTAGGGTATCATTTACGCTTTTATTCGCAATGTTTTTGTAGGTTTGAAATTTGAGTAAGTCGGGGAAGGTGACCGGAGCTGGGCTCCGGCACCGTTGACTAGCCTGGACTCCAGTGGCTTAAATGGCATGTTATCATTGGTCCAAGTGAGATCTGATCTGGCGCGTTTTGACAATTTGACCCTTGACTGAATTTATCATTATAATTTTATTGTGTCATTATGTACATGAATTAATAGGCTGGCTGAGTGGTAGAAGGGACGCGTGCAAAGGGAAGAGACATGTGTTTGATTCCCAGGTCTTGAATTTTATTTTTTCTAATAAGTTTCCTACATGTCCAGTGTAGCCAGGCTATCCATGCTTATCATGGGCTAGCAGGTCAACACCATCAGGTCTCAGTTGACTTGGATCCAGCGCCTCCAGCATGCAGGCTTACCATAGACCCTCCAGACGTAACCACACCAAACCACACGCTTGTATTGGGCTTTCTGAGTTTCTGGGCCTAACAAAAATTCAGCAGCATACCCCCCAATTTGCTTTCACTATCAGGCCCATTATTTTCCCTTTTTTTTAATTTCAATATTTTATTTTGTTTACTTATTTTAATTGTTTTTGTTTTAAATCACTTTATCATAAAATAAATAAGATCACAAAATATAGTTTTAGGTTTTTTATTTTAATTTTGTAAATTAATTATTAATTATTTTAACATCTTTTCTTAATTAAAACTAATTAGACCTAGGATTTAATTCACGTTCTTTTCATAAGAAAAACTACAAAAATTTAGAATTAACTCTTTTTAATTAGTTTGAATTTTCTTTAATTATTTATTTTTCTTTAAATCTAGATTTAGGTGAAATAATCTAATTCTTATTTAAACATTTTCTTGAATAGAATAAAAACAAACAAAAAAATATTTTTATACCTTAGGGTTTTAGACGTGTTTTCGATTCGCGTGCTTTACCACTTTTTGCATTTTTTTTTCAAATATTGTAACTGCACCCAGTTTGTAATAGTCTAATTAGGGTTTTAATTTCCGTATTTTACATTTTTAGTCAAATATTATTGTATTTTCCCCGAAGCCGTGTAATAGCTTAGGAGTGTTTATTTCCTGCAATTTACTTTCCGCCCTATATTATATGCTTGTATATAAATTGTTAGTAAATTAGGCGTGCATGACAAGAATTAATCAATCAATCATTAGATCACTAACATCAAGATAAAATACCTGAAAAAAGAACATTGTTGTACACTTGCACCCCTAAGGTATTTCCCACTTTGGTTGCCTTCAGAAATGGTCATGTCCCTCGAACGTAGGGATACTCTTAGTAAAGACCCTCAATTTACAGTCATTATAAAGATCATAGTCCCTAAATGTCCCTCGAGTTTCCTACGAGAAATGATCTTCTCCCTCGATGTTTCCTACGAATATATGATGACAGTCCCTTCGAAATTCTAAGATGTCTCTACATGTTTCTTTCAATAACCATAAACGTCCCTTACGATAGTCCCTCAACATCCAACGATAGGGCTACCTACTCATTAATAGTAGGATAGCGCTGTCTAAAGGAAAGGAGGAAAATAACGCCCTTTTTCGAGTAGGTAGATAGTTCTTAAGAACTTGCTCAAATTTAATTCATTTTCACTCCACACTTTCAAAACTCTTTTCAAAAGCGCTTTATCACACTCTTGAGGACTGATACAAGAGTTATTATAAAGCAAACAAAATTTTCAAAACACACAAACACGAAAGCAATTCTAAAAAATGAGCAAGTACCTAAGAGCCCGTGGAAAACCACTGATGGAAAGGGTGCTAACACCTTCCCTTTCCATAATCTACCCCCCTTACTCAGAAAACTTTCAAAATGTCTTTTTCTGTTCTTTTCACCATTTCCTTTGTTGGATAAAAGAAAAGTCGGTGGTGACTTTTGCTTACCAAAACATTTGCGAACAAAAACACAAACCAGTATAACAGTCAGTTCTACCACCATATCACACCCGTAAACAAAACACTTGAGCTGGTATACTCTCAAAAATTTTGAGCACAAGGAAGAAGGGCGAAAATAAATCTGTCATCCAGGAATCCCTTTCCCAGCCAAGCATCGAGAAACCCATTGTGTCGCTAAAAAAATGCCATTGGGGACAATACCTGTTGGATGACCCCGATGTTTAATTACCTCACCAAAGGGGGACGTGAAAGGAATCCGAAGATTTTTGGGTCATACGGGCTTCTATCGAAGATTTGTCAAAGACTTTTCTAAAATTGCAAGGCCATTGAGCAACTTGCTTAACAAAGATAAGTCTTTTATTTTTGATGATGCTTGTTTGATAACTTTTAATAATTTGAAACAAAATTTGACAATTTCACCCATAATTGTAGCACCAAATTGAGAAATTGATTTTGAACTAATGTGTGATGCTAGCGATTATGCTATTGGTGCGGTTCTTGGTCAAAGAAAAAGAAAAAATTGTCATGCTATACATTATGCTAGCAAGGTTCTTAATAAGGAACAAGTTAACTATGCCACAACTGAAAATTTTTGTTTAGCTATAGTGTATGCATTGGAAAAATTTAGATCCTATTTAATTGGTTCAGAAAAATTTGTTGTTTACACTAACCATGCAGCTTTGAAGTATTTACTTACCAAACCGAATTCCAAGCAAAGGATCATTAGGTGGACCTTGTTGTTGCAAGAGTTCGACCTAGAAATTCGAGACAAAAAGGGGAAGGAAAATTTGTTAGCGGATCACTTGTCAAGGTTGGTGAACAATAAGATAACCATAAAAGAGAAAGAAGTAGAAGAGTCATTTCTGGATGAGAAATTGATGATGATTCGGGAAAGACCATGGTTTGCGGACATAGCAAATTTCAAAGCCTCCGGGTTGATACCGGGAGATTTTAATGGGAAAAAAAGAAAAAGTTTCTCTAGGATGCAAAGTATTTTGTTTGGGATGACCCCTATTTATTCAAGTTAGGGGTGGATAATTTGTTAAGAAGATGTGTGACCAAACAAGAATCAAGTAACATTATATGGAATTGTCATAATTCGCCATATGGTAGCCATTATAGTGGTGAAAGAACGACTGCAAAGGTGTTACAGTCCATGTTTTATTAGCCTTCATTGTTTAAAGACTCATTTGAACATGCAAGAAGTTGCGACAATTGTCAAAGAATGGGGGGGGGGGGGGGAATTACAAGAAGAAATGGAATACTTCTTCAAAACATGATTGAAGTTGAGGTATTTGATTGTTAGATCATAGACTTTGTTGGCCCTTTCCCTTCATAATTTTCTAATGAGTACATAGTGGTTATGGTCAATTAAGTGTCGAAATGGGTGGAGGCAATTGCATCTCAAAAGGCGGATGCTAAAACAGTGATTAAATTCCTCAAGAAAAATATTTTCACCCATTTTGGTACTCTGAGGGTTTTGATAAGTGACAGAGGTTCACATTTTTGAAACTCTTAGTTGGCGTGAGCTTTGGAGCATTATGGTGTCAAGCACAAGGTTGTAATACCTTATCATCCTTAGACAAATGGCCAAGCCGAAGTGTCAAACTGGGAAGTCAAAAGGATTTTAGAGAAAATTATTTTATCTTCAAGAAAGGATTGGTCTTTGAAATTGGAAAAGGCTCTTTGGGCATATCGTACAACATTCAAGGCTCTGATTGGTCTTACTTCGTTTCAAATAGTTTATGGGAAAGCATGTCACCTTCTGACGGAGGTTGAACATAAAGCATTTTGGGCCTTTAAAATTTTGAACTTCGATCAAAATCAATCTGGGGCGAAAAGGAAGGAACAATTAAATGAATTGGATGAATTGAGGTTGCATGCTTATGAGTTGTTAAAACTTTACAAAGAGAAAGTCAAGAGGTATCATGACAAGAAAATTTGTCCAAAGAAATTTGAAGTTGGCTAAATGGTACTTCTCTTTAATTCTCAGTTAAGACTTTTTCTTGGAAAATTGAAGTCCAAGTGGTCGGGTCTGTTTTTTATCAGGGAGATAAAGCATTACGGATTAGTTGTGTTGGAAGATGCGATTACCAAATAACATTGGAGAGTAAATGGTCAAAGATTAAAAACCTACCTTGGAGGAAATGTGATTCGGGAAACTAGCTTCATTCGTCTTGGTGATCATTGAAATCACCATAGACCGTCGAGCTTTAACGACGTTAAACAAAGTGCTTATTGGGAGGCAACCCAATTTTGTGAGTTTTTACTATTTTCAGTTATTATAGTGTTTAGGTCATATTTAATTGGGATTGGTTTGAGATGCAATTCAAGAAACTAATTTTTGTGTTCTACAGAGCGGGCTAAGTGCGATCTGATCTTGCTTAGTGCGCCTTGGGAGTTTTTGAAGAAAAAAATTGCAGAAGTGAGCGCGCTTAGCATGACCTGATCGAGCTAAGCACGGTCTGCGATAAAAAAATAATAATAACTTTTGAATGAGGCCCATTTCTTTAACCTGGCCTGTTTATTTTACACGGGGTGTAGGGTTTGTGAGACTCCTTGTGTCTCAATTCATAACTTTTACCTTTTTCTCTCTTTGTCCTCCCAAAGTCAACACCTTTGCACACTTCATTCACCAAAGTTTCTGCAATTCTCTTTGTAATTCTATCTCTTTCAATCATCATCAAGGTAAGTTTTGATTTTAAGTTCTCTAATTTCTGTTCAACATTGTTTAAATGTTAGATTTAGGAATTAGGGTTAGATTTTATGGTGAATAAGCAAGAATAGGTTGTTATTATTATTGATAGTGATGGATAAATCGTGCAAATAGAGGTAGTTAAGATGGTATTATGGTTAGGTTTTGGTTGATAACTAGTTCTTTTATTCAGAGAGAAATTTTTCAGAAATTCGCAGAGCGGGCTAAGTGCGGTAGCCGCGCTAAGCGCGGTCTGATAGTTGTTGAAAATATTTTTCTTCTGTTCTGTCTTGTTGTATAGACCTGTGATGATTGTTTGAGGGTTCTTGACATTTAGTTTGCAGGAATTAATTTTTAATTTATGTTTTTGTGTTGTTTTGGTTGTTGTTTGTTTAATTTTTTCTTCAGATGGGTCCAAAACTTTTTACCTGAAAGAAGCGAAAGATATATGGGGAAGGCTCTTCTTCACAAGGGAGCAGGGTTGTTCCATTTGACCGATCCAGATTTTTCCGACCTGAACAATAAGCGAGGTATCATAAATTGGTAGAAAGAAATGTTTGGTCAGAGCGGTTTGTTTGGATTGATGATGGGGGTTCTTATAAGGACTACTAGACTCTTCTTGAGAATTACAAGTGGGAGGTTCTTTGTGATACTTTTCCTAATTTACATTTGAAAATCGTTCACGAATTCTATTTGAATGCTCTACCTTTGGAGGGTAGTCCTTTTGATTTCAAAACATGGGTGAGAGGAAAAGAGATTGACTTTTCTTGGTGTGCTATAAATGAATTTCTTGGGAACCCTTGTACTTTGGGTGATGATGATCTTGACTAGTATCACATTAAGTTGGGTAAAGGGAATTGGGATTTTGAGAATTTAAGGACCAAGCTGTGCAAAAGGGTGCATTCTTATGAGGTAAATGTGTCAGGGAATCCGTTAAAGTTTCAACGGAAAAGTTTGAAAATTGAGGCTTAGGTACTTATGTCTGTGGTCCTTTATAACATAAGGCCACAGAGTCACACTTCGTCTATTCTTATGGAAGCCGCGTGTTTGTTAGCTTACATGCTAAATGAGACGACTCTTGATATTGCTCGAGTAATTACAAATGAGATGAAGCGGTTAACTTTGAGCAATACCCAACTCAGAGATAGGATTTCTTGTCAGTTGACGTATCTGGGTTTGATAATGGGTTTGTGTAAGAAAGAAAAGGTGCAGATCCGGGGTGATGGTCATGTGACTATAGAGGGGGAGATTAATGATAATTTTATTTAGTGTTTTTGTATTCGTAGGCAGGTTGATCCAGCAGTGGGAGCAATTCCTGTATCAGCTGCATCTCCAGCTCAGCCACATTTTGATCCGCAGGGGGATTACAATATCGCAATGAATGAGGCACATCAAAGAGATTTTTTGTTCATGTGGGAGTCCATGCAGAAGTTGTACCTTCACATTGGTAATCCTGAGGTTCCTCACCCTTTGGGAACTCGGGAGGAGTTGATAGCTTATGTTAATTGGCCCGAGGGAGGGCCAAGTGCTCAGGAGGAGGAAAATGAGGATGATGAGCATATTAGCAGTGGAAATTCGATTTTTGATGAGGATGGCGGTGATGGCATGTATGATTGATGATGTTTGTGTTTTATGTTTTTAATTACTATTATCTTTATGTTTTAGGGTTATGTTTTGTTTATTCACACAATATTTATGCTATGTTGTTGTTCCATCCTCTTACGGATGATGATTTTATGTTGTGGATATTCCATCCTCTTTAGGATGATGATTTTGTTGTGAAACATTTTGAGCACTGTTCATTGTGGTGTTGCTTTAGACTTATATATTTTATGTTTTTAAGAATTTTGTTGTTTGTCCTTGTTTTTGGTTTAAGATAGTCAAAGAAGCAAGATGTGAATGATTTCAATAAGTGTGTTGTCAACACAAAGAAATGAGATGGTGATGATATGATTCTTGTTGTGATGCGCGAGAAAGGTACATTTTTAATTTCTTTGTAGAATGTTATCATGCTTATGAACTTTGTGCTTTATACAAAAAATCATGTAGTGAATCATTTTGCAATCATGTTCATGTTTGAATCATTAGGATAAAACCACAAAAATGAGTGACTTTCCATTGTTCACCAAATTGAGTTGATTTCTAGAATTGTATTTTAGCTCGTACAATTCATGTTAAATATTTTATTCAAAATTGATATCTTGGAAACATATAAGGGTCAAGGCAATGTTTTTGTATTTGAGAAAAACCACAAATTCCAAAAAGGCTTCATTCAACCTTGTTAGTGTGTGACCCTTTGTGAACCCTTTTGAGCTTTAATTTTTTTTGGAATGAATCAATTAAAAGGTCAACAAATTACTAAGTATACCACTTATTAATTTTATTAATGATCAAAAAGAAATTCAATGTCGATTCATTCTAAAAAAATTCTTATTTATAAACTTAACCCAATTGTTTAATTAGCCATGATAGAAAAGAATTTTCTTGTCACAAAATGAAAGAAATGTTGAAAGTTGGGGAGATTGTTTAAAAGAAAGAATTGGTGGCACAATGCATCCTTTGAGAAAAATTCAAAAAGAAAAAGAAATTGAAAAAAATGTATAGAATCATGAATAAAAAGAAAGGAGCACTGTGAGAAAAGAAATCAGAGGATGGAAAAGAAATTAAGGGTTGAGCAAGAATGAATGTTGTGAAAATTTTGACATGCTCTTCATGATATTTACCCATTTTTGTTTCAATGGTCTTATATATATTATCCCTTGTTTTTTACCTAAGCCAAGTTACATCCTATAAAAGTCCTTTTGTGATCTTTGTTTCCTTGATATCTATTTTGTTTCTTGAGATGAATGCATGAATTGTTCTGGATGTTAGCACGATTTCTAGTGAGAGTGCTTTGTCCCTTAAATAGTTGTACATAAATCTTGTTTTTTTGATTGTGAGTAGGGGATTCAAGTATGAACATGTTGTTGCTTATGTTTGCATTGTTGATGTTTTGTGTATAGAACTTAATTCTTAACCATGCTTGATTCTGAGAAAGCATTTGGAAATTAATCGTGTGCACATATCTGTGAGTTTGAACCATCCATTTCTATTTTGTTTTCTTATTCTAAAGTTTCATCTTGTTTCTTGATGAGTTTATATTTGTTCGAGGACAAACAAAGAAGTAAGTTGTAGAGAGTTGTTAGGTGCCAAAAATGTGTTAATATTTAATATAGTTATTGGTGCTTTTCGATTATATGTATCTAAAATTCTTTTATTTCCCTCTTGTTTCTATGTAAATAATCATATTTTTATTTAATCAATTAAATAGTTGTAGTTAATCATAATTTGTCTTAATTTTGTAGGTTTTTTCTTTGGATTGAAGCTTGGACATTGGAATGGCTAAAAGTTGGATTTCAAGCATTTTTGGAAGGATTTTCTATGGCAGAAGCTCTGGCAGAAGTGATCACGCTAAGCCCAGTCTGTTGCGCTTAGCGTGATCAAGGGCGGTTTATCTTTTTTAGTGGAGCGCGCTTATCACTATGTATCGCGCTTAGTGCGGACTGCAAAGTTTACCACTTGTATAAATAGATGACTTTAGATATTTTTTGGGTTCTAACACATTTGGAGAGAGGAAAACTGATAGAAAAATATTGTAGAAGAAGAAATCAAAGATTCAGAGCATCAATAGTCGAGAAATCACCGTTGATGCTTGATCATATTCTCACTTTACTTGTTGTTGAAGCTACCATGTCTATGGATAGCTAAATTTATCTTGTGTCAATATTAGAGGTGGTTAACCTAACTAATATATATTTCTTTTGATCATCTTGTGTATGGACTTGGTTGATGATAAATATATGTTGAATATCTTTGCTTTCATTATTCTTTTTATGGTTTGGATCACTATTGAGAATTATGTTTCAAACTTGACCTAAGATATTCATCTATTAATGAGTAAACTCCAAACATAGATTTGTGAGTTAATATTCACAAGTATCAAGCTTTAAAGATTGTTATGTTAATAGTTAGATTGAGACATCATCTAAGAATTAACATGACAATACTCACAATATTGTTTAGACATAAATGATATTGAGAGGATACATGGATATATCAATCATTATTTAGTTCATATGCTTGATTAATCAAATACGCATGAATTAGGTTAACGAACACTAATCTTGACATGCTTTTTGATCCGTAAAACCAAAACTTTTTACCGTTGATAACTACTTTTCATGCAAACAAAATTTTCAAACACCAAAACCTTTGATAAACACTTACTCAAAACATTGTTAACTATAGAACGACGATAATATCACATCAATCCATGTGGATATGATAACGCAAATACTTACCCTAACAAAAGTGTTTCAACAGTCGTCTAAAAAACAACTTATTGGAAACTTGGATATACAAATTATGAAAGATAAATCTATGAGATAAAATTGAGTAATTTATTAATATAAACTCAAAACAACAATCCACCTATTTATTGTTTGAACACAACCACTTTGCAATGCTATTTCTAAGACTAAATAATCAAAGAACTAACTTGATCGTTTTATCAAATACTTGGCGTGCAAGTGAATTTTCAGAATTTCTCTTTGAGTAGTGTTGATATACAAAACCAATTATAATTAAAATTTATTATAAGCTATATCCACACCTATTTCAAAATCCGATTTTGAGAGAAAATTTCTTCCAAATCAATTAATATCACAACGTTATTTGATAAAAAGATTGATGGAATTGAAAGCAAGTAAAAGCGGAAAAGTAAAAACACAACGAATTTGTCTACAGAGTTCCCCACCGCCGTCCTCGCGTATGGGTATGTCTGTGCCTATATCCAATGGAACTAGGATAATTCTTATATGCAAAACGTTTAATACAACGGAAAAGTTAGATACAACAAAACTAAATTCTCCAATTTGGTGTTGATGCTCCTTCTTCCAACCTTTGATCTTAAGCAAGATCAAATCAACCGATAGATGCAACCTATTCGCCACTTAAGCTACTTCCTTAAAAGTATTTGAAACACCCCAAGGTTCCTTGCAAAGATTTCAAACACTCCAAGGGATTTTTCACTCGAGTAAATCCGATTACAAAGTATCAATACAATATCACTGATTCTATCATCCAATTCTTGCCACTTCCTTAAAAATATTTCAACCACTCTAAGGTTCCTTGAAAAGATTTCAAATACTCCAAGGGATTTTTAACATGGAAGATTCCTTCTCACACGATCTTGCACGAAAACCCCCAATTCCATAAATGATGTTGAAGGGCAAACCCGATGGTTTTTCCGGATGAAGACCCCTATAAGAACTCAACCTAAACCAATTGGAAATCTTCAATTCTTTATCTAGCTGGCACCCCGACGGAACATCATCACAATGTAATGTTGGTGTGTATGCATAAATTAGAAGGTGGAAGATAAAGAGAAAAACCAGGCTAATTTTATGGTATCATCAAGTTAGAAATGATGCATGAAAAGGTATTTATAGTTTGGAAATGTTTATGGCAAAAAGGATAGATTCAGAATAAAAGAAAGCGAAAATTTGACCAAAATAGAATTTATGTGTCAACTTCAAAA
Organism: Vicia faba; assembly: GCA_948472305.1. Classification (NCBI taxonomy): domain Eukaryota; kingdom Viridiplantae; phylum Streptophyta; class Magnoliopsida; order Fabales; family Fabaceae; genus Vicia; species Vicia faba. The sequence goes on from OX451737.1 coordinate 1,527,863,659, forward strand.
TCGTATGTGTCGACACATACTTTATAAAAAGGTTGCATGTGTCGACCAGAAAGACTCTATGTGTCGACCTGAGCAAGTCAGTAGCTACAAGCTTTAAAATGTGAGTAAATGTGTCGACCTGAAATATGGATGTGTCGACACATAAAATAAGAATTTCGGTAATTTCAGAATTCTTTCAGTATGTGACGACCTGAAGGTTATATGTGTTGATCTGTGACTTATAAAAGCTTGCAGGCTTAAAAACTGAGTTGCATGTGTTGACCTGAAAATTGAATGTGTCGACACATACAAAACAAAAATGCGCAGAAAGTGTTTTTCAATGAGATTGGTCAATTTCAAAGTGTTTTTTGATGATTCCTAAGATCTAGGATGCATAGGAGTGTTACAAGAGAAAGAGATACAATTAATTTTACCTTCGTGTCATCTTTCTCGATTTTGACATCATGCAAAACACCTTATGTTGAAGTTGTACTCACAATTTAGTGGCATGATGTGGTAGTGTTCGCATTCTTATTGGATGCAGAGGGTTTCACAAGATAACGTATAATATATAGAGTGATGGTGTTTGCAATATCTTGTGGATTGATGTGTTGGAAATATCTTTAGCATCGTTAATTTATGAATGTATGGCATATATGGGTTCTAGGTTACTTTATGAATGTATACCCTTCGATTTCTAACTAAAACTGAGAGAAAATGTTATTCCCTTTTTAATTAAAAAAATAAAATATATGACATAGATGGGTTAGGTTACTTTATGAATGTATAGCCATCGATTTCTAAATAAAACTGAGCGGAAAGTTTATTTCCTTTTTAATTAAAAATTAAAGTAAAATAAGGATTTACCCTTCAGTTATTAACAAAACTGAAGGAATACATCATTTAATTTAAAATAAAAAGTAAAACAAAAATAAATGCACCACTTTTTCTCTCGGTTTTGGTATTTAACCGACGGGCTAAATAAGATTGAGTTTATTATATCCAATATGGATTGCTTATTTCACTCTAAGTGAATATATAACTTCTCAAAATTGTTTAGAAAAATAATTATATGAATAATTGTGTTATATATGAAGAACAACTTACACTAATCAATGATTTTCTAGCATTCTCTAACTCATCATTCATCTCACGCTATTTTATGGTTGAAATCTCTTCAATGTTTCAAGTTCTTTATTCAATACTACCTTTTCTACTAATTCATTCTTGAAAGCATAAAATTTTATGCTTTGAAAAATGAAAAAATATGAAAGAAAGTAAAATGAAAATTAGAGGTATTGGAGAAATTTTAACGATAAAAAATCATGACATAAATGGTGAGTTGTAGAATGCTAGAAAAATATTAATTAGTCTAAGATATGTTTCAAATACAACATATTTTTTCATATGATTATTTACAAAATAAATTTAATAGGTTATATGTTCAAAGAGGGGTTAGTGAAACAAACAATAGACATTAGATATAATAAACTCAACTAGACGGAACAAGATGAGATCTGCATAAAAAATATATTCTAAATACCAATATCAATATCAATACTCAAACTTAATAACAACAACATAAGTACAACATATAGTAGAAAATCTAAGCAACAACAATAACTCAAAAACAATATCTTACATTAAAAAAAGACTCAAAAAAAATCTCTCAATAAAACTAGGTTTCAACAACTACAACAACAAAATGAGAAGTGATGTTTGACGTATTGGATCTCTGAAGAAGAAGTGAAAGAAAACATTTTAGATTTATGAAGAAGAAACGAGAGTCCTAAACACATATCATCTTCATATTGAAGATGTTATTTGTTTATAGCACTTGTTATTTATAGCTCTCTTATTGGCTCTCTTGTTCATAGATCTTTGTTGGGGTTTAAACAAGTGAAATTGAATGCTACAAACTAAAGTTTTATATACCAGGAAAACAATTTCACCCTGATCGGAAAACAAAACTGAGGTGAAAAATGACTTATTTTTAAATTAAAAATAAAATATTCAATAAGGTGTATGACGTGTATGTGGGGCTCACATGTCAGAGTATTTGACACACATGGGGAGCTCAAGTGTCGAAGTTATGTCCTTAACAGGTTTTGAACAAAGTGTTGGCGACACGGCACAAAGAAGACGTGTGGTGGAAGAGAAAGATGGCACTTCACATTTTTCAATAGTATTGGTAATATACTTAAATTAATAAAATAAATAACTCGATGGAATTATCCAACCTCAATCCCATAGAAATAGTTCTTAAATCTGATAGAATAGAAGAGTGGAGAAGAAAGAGAGAGAAGAGAGAAGAGAGAAGAGTAACTGAATCTGTTATATATCTTTTCACAGTTACAGCAAACCCTTATATAGAAGGGCCTAGGGATAGAAAGGGAATTAGACACATGAGTCTAATTCCTACTAACTATTACAATAATACCCTCCTATCTCTAATACTCCCCCTTCAAACTTAGGGTGGTTGATCAAGTTTAAACTTGTCAACAACACGTAGTTTGCTCTTGAGAAACTGAAATCTGGCTGTGGAGAGAGGTTTGGTGAGCACATCTGCCCATTGGCTTGCTGCAGGAATGTGAGTCACAACAAGGGCTTTGCTCAGCACTTTCTCCCTGACAAAAAAGATGTCTAATTCCATGTGTTTGGTCCTAGAATGCAGCACAGGATTGTGAGCCAAGGAAACTGCACTAAGATTATCACATAGCACCTTTGGAGTTTGGTACTGCACCTGTAACTCTTGTAAGAGAGACTGCAGCCATAAAATTTCTGCTGTGGCAAGAGCTAAGCTTCTATATTCTGCTTCAGCACTAGATCTTGCCACCAATGTTTGCTTCTTTGCCCACCAGGTCACCAAGTTAGGACCTAAGAATATGCAAGCACCAGAGGTGGACCTCCTGTCATCAACATCAGAGGCCCAGTCAGCATCACAAAATCCTGTAATAGTGAGAGGTGCAGACTGATTGGCAGGGGAAAGAAATAAGCCATGAGAGGCAGTCCCTTGAAGATATCTCAAGATCCTTTTAACAGCTTTCCAGTGGTCTTCTAAGGGATTAGACAGAAATTGGCACACTTTATTGACAGCAAAAGATATTTCTGGCCGAGTCACTGTAGCATACTGTAACGCGCCTACCACAGATCTGAAGTATGTGGGATCAGTCACCTGTGCAGAGCCAACTTTGGATAACTTGGTGCTAGAAGCCATAGGGGATGCTATGCCTTTTGCAGCAGCCATATTGGTTCTGTGCAGAAGGTCTCTTATATATTTGCCTTGAGAAAGAAGTAAAGAGCCATTAGAAAGGTGAGTAACTTCTATACCCAGAAAATAGTCCAGCTGCCCAAGATCTTTGAGAGAGAAAGCCATATTCAGTTTGTTAACAAGCTGCTTAATGAAAGCTGAAGATACGCCAGTGATAATTATATCATCTACATAGACAAGCACCAAAGTGTAGCAGGATGGTGTGAGAAGCATGAACAAAGAAGGGTCACACCTGCTGGCAGTGAAGCCTAACTGAAGGAGAGCGCCTTTGAGCTTATCAAACCAAGCACGAGGTGCTTGTTTAAGGCCATACAAGGCTTTATGGAGCTTGCATACAAGTCCAGATTCACCTTTTTCAAAGCCTGGTGGCTGCACCATATAGACTTCCTCATTTAGCACCCCATTAAGAAAGGCATTATTAACATCAATCTGTTGAATGGTCCATTTTCTGGAGATGGCCAGAGTTAGAACAGTTCTAACCGTAACAGGTTTGACTACAGGTGAGAAAGTCTCAGTGTAGTCAAACCCTTCAACTTGATGAAAGCCTTTTGCCACCAATCTGGCCTTGTACTTGTTAATAGTCCCATCAGGATTCTCCTTAACCCTGAAAACCCACTTGCAGCCAATAGGTTTTCTGTTGGCAGGAGCAGGGACAAGAGACCAAGTGTGATTCTGAAGTAAGGCATTGTACTCAACTTGCATTGCTTCTTGCCATTCCGGAACAGTGAGAGCTTGCTTGTAGGAAGAGGGCTCAAAGTGAGTAAGAAGAAGTGTAGGATGCCGCTTTGGCTGCACTATGCCATGTTTGGACCTTGTGAGCATAGGGTGAATGTTAAGAGGATTTGCAGGAGGACCAGGAGCTACTGCAGTGGAGGAATCAGAAGCGGCAGGAGTAGAGAAACCGGAGGCAGGAACAGCAGGTGAAGAGAGAGCCTGTTCATGGCTAACAGCTGCAGTTGCAGGCAATTCTGTGACTGATGCAGTGGTGTCTGAGACTGGAGCAATGGTTGAGGCAGAGGCTAGAGAAGCTAACTCATGAGCTTCAGAAGAGGCAGTGTTGGAGTCTGATACAGAACTATTATGAGATATGACAGGAGTAATGAGGCCAGCATGACTCTGAGATTGTGATGGAGGTACAGCAGTGAGAGGCACAGGTAAAGGAGTAAAATAACCTTGAGAGTTTGCAGAACAAGGTGTAGGACTAGTAGGGGAGGATGAAGAGGAAAACATGACTGAATAAGGGAACCTACACTCATTGAATTTAACATCCTTGGAGATGTAAATTCTGCCAGAAGCATCCAAACATTTGTAGCCTTTGTGACTAGGTGAATAGCCAAGAAAGAGACACTCTTTGGAGTGCATAGCAAGTTTATGTGAATTGTAAGGTCTGAGGTGAGGAAAACAGGAGCAGCCAAAGGTTTTTAAGAATTTGTAGTCAGGATATTTGAAGTATAGCAAGAAATAAGGAGATTTATTGTGCAAGTTGGGTGAGGGCAGCCTATTGACGAGATAAGTTGCAGTGAGGAAAGCATGATCCCAAAACTTTAAGGGAAGATTTGCTTGAGCTAAGAGAGTGAGACCAGTTTCAACAACATGACGATGTTTCCTCTCAACAGACCCATTTTGGTGATGGGTGTGAGGGCAGGTAACCCGGTGTATGATGCCATGCATATTCAAAAAATGTGTCAAGGGTTTAAACTCTCCTCCTCCATCAGTTTGCACAGATTTAATTTTCATATTCAGCTGTAGTTCGACAAGTGCTTTAAACTGCACAAAGGTGGCTAAGGTATCAGATTTTAGCTTAAGGGGGTAAATCCAGGTGTACCTGCTAAAAGCATCTACACAAGTAAGGAAGTATGTAAAGCCAGAAACAGATGTAAGTGGTGCAGGCCCCCACAGATCACAGAAAATAAGTTCAAGAGGCTTGCTATAGACAGTTTCAGATAATGAAGAAGGCAGTCTATGCACTTTGCCCAGACAACAAGCATTGCAAAAATTACTGAATTGTTTATGTGGTACAGGAATATTACAAAGTTGAAGAATCTGTTTCAAAACCTCATGATGAGGATGGCCAAGTTTATTATGCCACATTTGATACACATTAGAAATAGAGCCTAAGTCCCTATTATTACATGTAGAGCTGAATACAGATTTAGAAAATGAATTTGAGATCCTAGACTTAGACTGCAGATGACTGCTGACAGCACTAAGAACTTGAGGAGAAGTAGGCTGAGAGACTGAATCAAACTTGTAGAGACCATCACTTCCAAGTGAACCCTTTAAGAGCACTCTAGAAGTATCCTGACATTTCACAAAACAAGCATCAGCATGAAATTCAAAGAAGACAGCATTGTCTTTGGCAAACTGACTCACACTTAAGAGATTTTTAGTGATAGATGGCACAAGCAGCAGATTATTAAGTTTGAGAGAAGACTTAGGACACAAATTAGAAGGAAATTGCATAGAGCCAACAGAGGTGATAGACAGACCTTGGCCATTGCCTATGTGAACCTGGTCAGATCCAGATAGAGACACAGAATCAGCAAGATTTGTGGCATCTGATGTCACATGGTGAGAGGCACCTGAGTCAGGGTACCAGGCCTGATTGTAGAAGGAGGAACAATCAGTTCCAGCAATCAATGCTTGAGGCCTAGGAGTAGGATATTGAGCAGGCATGGACGCAGCAGCAGGTCTAGCAGAGTTCATGGTGTGAGGTGCTGAGGCTCGAAAACCAGGCTGAGTCCACACATTGGGCTGAGCAAAGACATAATTGCCATAGTTGCCATAAGGAGGATATGAGCCATAAGCATCCTGAGAGTGACGAAAAAAGCAGTAGCTAGCATCATGACCTACTTTAGAGCATATTTGGCACTGAACAGAGTTTCTAAAGCCACTGCGACCACCGCGACCTCTGAACCTTCCACCTCTATTGTTTCGGCCACGAAAATTGCTACCTCTTCCATAGCCAGAAGAAACACCACCATTGGAATCAGGAATCTCAGCAGATTGAGGACTGAAACTGGACTTCTCTTCATTCCCTTGCGTGAGATTCACTGAAACAGTTTCCACGACGTTCTTCTTGGCTCTATCAATTCGCGCTTCTTGATCAAGAAGAAGCGACTCAAGCTCATCAATCGAGATGAAATCAGACTTCGTATTGACAGCAGCGACAACTGGATCAAATTCCGACGGCAGTGCCTCAAGAATCAATTCGATTTGATCGCGGTGAAGAACCGGATCGCCGATGGACATCAACGTGTCAACAATAGTGCGAACACGTGCAAGAAATTCCGAAACGGTGCGAGTACCTTTTGAGAGAGAACGGAGCTCTGATCTGAGTTGACGCGACCTTGTTTTCATCTGCGTATTGCAGAACGCATGAATTTCGTCCCACACTTGCCACGAATGGCGCAGAAGAACAAAGCGAGAGAGAAGAGAATCAGAGATCGTGGACAAGAGCCACGTACAGAGAAGAGCGTCTTGCTCCTCCCACGCGACATAGTTCGGATTCTCAGTTCCGACGTCGCGATCAGCAACAGTGAGGTAGCGTTCCGGTACTTGAGGAGAAACGACGAAGCGAACCATTTTGGTGCCACGAAGAACGCCTTCGACCTGTTGCTTCCATTGACGATAGTTGGTGTCGTCGAGTTTGACAGAGATCTTCTGCTTGAAGGTAGTTGTTGCAGCGAAGGAGCTACCACCGGTAGCGTTTGAAGAGTCTGGTGAAGCCATAGCCATAGGAGCCACGGATCAGAGAGAAGCTCTGGATACCATGATAGAATAGAAGAGTGGAGAAGAAAGAGAGAGAAGAGAGAAGAGAGAAGAGTAACTGAATCTGTTATATATCTTTTCACAGTTACAGCAAACCCTTATATAGAAGGGCCTAGGGATAGAAAGGGAATTAGACACATGAGTCTAATTCCTACTAACTATTACAATAATACCCTCCTATCTCTAATAAAATCCTCTATCTCAAATTACTTAACTAACTATAATTTTAACTCATCAATCCTATAAATATCATCACATGTAATAATCATACCATACAAAATAAGAATATTAGAATTGGTCCTAGGAAATAAAGGAAACCATGATCACTATAGCAAAAGACAAAAGATGTTGCATGTGTTTAGTTCTATTGTAAATGAAATTTATTTCAAATGAATTGATTTTGTAAAATTGATTATGTTTGAAAGTGAGTTGAAACTAAAATAATTATATTTGGATACAATTCATGCAAAGTAAGTTAAGCAATAATTTTTAGTATAAAAATTACATTTAAACTCATAAATCACAAATCTTAGTTTCTAATAGAATTAACTCTAGAGGCATAGTAATTCTACTTTTGATAAACAATACACGTCATAATCAATTACACACCTTTATAATTACGTTTGACTCTTTCAAAATGAAAACTAAACATACACATATTCACACCGTAGAACTTCTCAAACAGCTTGTGGAACTTGTTTAATACCATATGTGGACTTTTTCAATTTACACACTTCTCCTCAATTATATGAAATACCTGGTAAAGGTATTATATAAATTTCTTCGAATATCACCATTTAGAAATGAAATTTTAACATCTATTTAAGAAATATTTCATTGAAGAACAAATTTTACAAGAGAAAGAGTATGGCTAGTGTTCATCTTGGCTACTCGAGAAAATGATTCTTCATATTCTATATCATATTGTTGAGAGAATCCTTTAGTATCAAGGCAAGCTTTGTATCACTAAACTAATCCATCATATTTGGTTTTGATCTTGTATACTAAACAAGATCCATTGGAATATTTTCCTGATGGAAGAGTAAGTCCTAAGTATCAATCTTATGCAAAGAAGCAAGGTCCCTTATGTCGCACCGTGTAAAAAAATATGAAAAAGAAGATGTAGCGGTAAAGATTTGAGATTAAGCCATCAATTGACTTATCTCACTCAATGAAGTCACCACCGCACTTTATTGTTTCCAAAGGGAAATGGAAAAAAAGAGAACGAAACCCACAATGAAATAAAAGATCAGAGATCGAGCTACAGGGGTCGGTTATACAAAGGGAAGGTATTAGCACCCTAAGCATCTACGGTACTCCGTAGGATCCACTTTGTTTTCTTTTAAAAGGTGTGTTATCTAAAGGCTTACTTGCTAAAGGAAAAAATGAATGAGTATTTGCAAACAAAAGAAATTTTTTTTTTGCTCGCCTTGGGTCGTAAGACTTAGTGCCTACGTACTCCCTCGTGCAATGGGAAAGTCAGACCACTATAGTTCAGCTAGAAAAGACTTATCTGTTATTTGATTTTAAACGAAGAGACAAGTCATCATTCTTAGGAGAGAAATATCAAATAACGCCCATAAGATGTGAGAAAGATGGACCCTGCATCAGTATGAGTGAGGGTTTGAGAACACCTCTAGTACTCAAGTGGAAAAGTCGACACCTTTATAACCATGGGGTAGGAGAATGTTTCTAGACTATAAATGAATCATGTCTAATCTTGGAAAAGTTTTAAAGGATAAAAGGTGCTCGAGCGCACAGAAGGGTTTGAATGAGTTGAAGTGTTTTTTGTTAATTTTTAAAGATGTCAAAGTATGATTAAGTGAATTGAAGTTTGTTTAAAGAAAAGAATTTTTAAAAGAAAAGGCACTCAACAAAGTCGAGGTTTATTATGAAAGCGGTTCAAGTTTTATAAACAAAGAAGGTTTTTAAAACAAAGATGATATGTTTCTGAAAATTGAATAATGGGAGGAGATGAAGAGAGTATCCTATGTACATGAGGGACTATCCTAAAGCATAAGGTAAAAGTTAGGGAAAAGAACCGTCTAACCAACAAGAAGCAACGCTTGACACAATGAGTCAATTTAGAATTCCAATCCTTTGGATTGAAACCAAACAAGTAAAGGTAATAAACCTCTTAAGAATACCAAGCTTCAATTGCATTAGGTCTTCACAAAAATTGGGTAGAGTAACGGCTGTATACAGATGATTTTCTGATCACAGACAAAGCATGTAATTATAATAACCTGCACACAAAGTAAACAAATAATCCAATGTCTTGGGGTAAACCCCAAGATCTCCAGACAAAATAACAGTTGAGGTCACAAGGTCTCAAGTCAAGGTCTCTAATCCTAAGTCCAAGAAGTCCATAACTCCAAAATGCCAAGGATAGTAACCAAATAGTCCAAGCAACCTTAAATTTTTTTATTGTTCAAGTTGGTTATTAGGTATCTTCAAAAATAAAATGAAAGCTCAAATGAGCAAAATAAAGAAAATGACATGAAAATAAATGCTCAAGTGAGCAAAGATGAGAATAACATGAAATATAAATGCTAAAGTAGATGTGCTTAAAGTAAAAAGCATAAAGTAAAAGCAAATAAAGTTAATTGTTAGAAATTAGAGGTTAGTTGAATGACCATCTTAAAACTTGCACTTGAAACTCATTATAATATTGATAAAATCATAGCCTCTCAACAACAAGTCTCATTCGCTTTTTGTCAAGTATATCATTCATTTTAAAATTCTCGAGGACACAATAAATGATCAACGATGTTTAAGTGATTCACTTTGACCAAAGCTTATGAAGATTCATTAGAGGATTGATAAGACCAAAGCATCCTAACAATGAATCTCAAGGTTATTGGATCAAAGGATTCAAATTAACATACTTGGGCTTACAAACATGAGTTTGGGCCACGAATGATCATTTCTCGAATCGGTACAAAATTTAGCGTTTTGTTAAGCAATCGTAAGTGGACTTATATAGAAGTCACACATATTTTGAGGCCGGTCAATAAAGTCTATGCATCCATACGTGTTCAAGAGATAAATTGGAATTAATTTTGAAATCTCAATGTAATAATATAGAATCGACAACAATACTTGAATTATAAACAATAACACAAAAGTAAAAGAGATGCAAACATTAGATAAGGGGGTGTCAACATGAATGGGCTTAGAAATACCCAATACTAAAAATCCATATTATTCTAAAATCTTCATTGGATACTAATGAAATTATAAAACAAATAATATCTAAACAAGTAAATAAACAAAAATAAATTATAATATTTATATATAAATAAAACAAAACTAAAATAAAGAAAATGTAACTAAGAAAGAAAAACGTAAACAGGGGAATACATTTGAAGGGAGGATACGGAAATTCCGGGGGATGAAGATGTTGCGCGAATGGAGTATATCAGAACAGTGGGCTATGGTGCTGGATGGTGATGCTGTAATGGGAAGTTGCAGAAATTAAAGGGAGATTGATGAGGAAGTATCCCGGAGGTGAAGTGTTGGTTGTCTCACTGAGCAAGGTGCTTGACGGAGGAACTTGAGTCACAGTTTGAGATGGTTTTGTTAAGGTTGCATTTTGGTGGAGATGTTTAGTGGTGACGACGATTGGATATGTTGAATCGGAAGCGGAGATAGGTGGATGAGCGATGAAGGCGTATGGCTGGAGAGAAATGGAAATTCATGGAGAAATGGTGGTTTTCGGTTGATTGTGAACATAACAGGGGGTGTTTCGTGTGTGAGTCCAAAGAGGGAGTATGTAAGTTGGAAGGTGAGAGATGGATGATGAATGGAGAATGAGTGTTGGCAATAGGTTGTTGTTGTACGTGGCTGCTTCGGTTCAGTGGGAAAGTGTGGGTTTAAGGGAAGTTGAATGAAGAACGTGAAGATGAAGGCTAGAAGGTTCTAAGATGATGGTGAGTTTCACGGACTGAGGGAGTGCTCGATAAGGTAGCTGAAGGTTGTTGTTGGAAAAATTGATGAACGGAAAGGGTTTATGAAGATGAAGAGGAGCTAATTTCGTTTCTCTATATTTTCAATTTGGTTTCCATCGCTCTCTCAAATTCAATACAACTATCTCTCAATTTATAACACAAAACTTTGGTTTAACTAATTTTGTAAGTGACTAAAAAGCCCTCTCTCTAATAATAAAAATGACATAAAATATGAACGATCAAAAAATAATATATACAAAAATATTTTTTGTTTTAATTTTTCTGAATAAAAAATAGAAATCCAAAATGACTAAAAATAATTAAAAAAATGAACATTAATCTATCTAAAAAAATGAAATGAACATATTAAAATAAACTACATGTCACAAAGATTAATAAAAAATTATTCAAATGATCAAAATCAAAATAAAATGAGAATAAAAATATCAGGTTGAACAAATGCTTACACTTAAAAACGAGACTTCAAACTGTACTGAAAAAATGAAGCCAGCATACTGTCATGATCTACGTGAAACGCAGATTCATAAAATGATCAATAAAAGATGAAAACTTAAAATATTTTCTCGCTAATTTTCCACACAGTATCGAATCGCTTTTAACGATCTGTCTGTAAAACCGAAATAATAGTATTATCGACATGTAATCAACTTGGAGCAATGCAAGAAACGAATAAAGAGATAAAAATACGTTAAGTGAAATATCAGGTGTTTTCAACTATAAAATGATACAAACTTCGATTTAAATTAACTTTTGATCGACTTAAATACGACTAATGATACAAAATGTGATGAATGAAGATATTTATTAATGATTATGACTAAATAACAAAATATAATAAGATAATGCGACTAAAAAAAATTAAGGACGAAATTTAGAGTGCAACACCTTACTATAGTATGTTGCCAAAGAGGATCAATATTAGCTTCTTTATAAGAATATGACTAAAAAAATTGTGAATAGTAGTTAGAAAAAAAACAAAATAAGGAGAATAAGTGGAATATATATTCGGTGATTTGAAAAACTTAAATTATTAAAAAAAACATTAAACATTATAATCAAAATGAAATATTGATCATAAACAATATTATCATTGTCAAATGTATCATCTTTGGTGATTCAATACAATATAAGATTGTTTAAATAGAATACATAGATCCATATCAAACTTAGAGTTCTCTCTTCACAAGTCATTTAAATCACACAATAGTTCGTCATTCCATGCTCTCATAGTTCACAATTTACAACACACAATTTTCCTTGGTGTTCAAATATTTCCTAGGCGTTTACACATTCCTTTAACAAATGGTTAAATAGAAGGGAACAAATTGTGTGTCATTATTCTCTTGAAAAATCAACATCCAAAATTGAAACTCAAGCCTGCAAAATCCCAAAACAAAAATTGACATTCTGAATGGAAAATGTGACAAGCAGTTTCTTCTTAACGACACTGAAAATGTTGGAAATCTTGGAATGATGATAACTTGATTGGGAATTGGAATGATTCATTAACATTAAATGGGCAATAAATGAGCACATGAATGAACTAGTTTGTGAGTGAATTTGAAAGGATTCATTTTAGTCCCACATTGGAGGGAACACAACTTCTAGTAGTGCATAAATACTCCAACTTGGACACTTTGGTGAAAAATTAATTATTAATGATTATTAATAATTAATTAATTCGGTGGAATTAATTAGCATTAATTAATTAAAAATAGTGGAAATTAATTAATATTTAATATTAATTAATTACGGAATTAGTGACGTGTCAATTACTTGCCTTCCAAGAGTCAAAACGCATGACTGCATCACTGTCTGACCAAGCAATAACGGTCACTTTTGACTGGGCCAATTCCACCCTCTCCCACGTTCTTCCTACTTTTTCGAACCGTTTTGTTGGATCCGTGCTTATTTCATTTGCAAATAACTCCAGAATTCAAAATCTCGAATTCTCTCTTCTCTCTCTCTACTCTGCTTCATCTCAAGTTTTTTTTTTCTTTTCTGTTTTTTCGACTGCTTCTTGCCAGATACTACGAGTGGTTTCTACACCATCAGAAGGTGTTATTCATCGAACGATTTATCACAGTGCAAGTGATAATCGTATTTTATTCGAACGGGCTGTTTTATCCTGGAGACGTCGCCTATTATCGACTGCCTTGCACTTTGTTGGCATCCGGCGAAACGTCTTAAAGAAAGCATACTGAACCGCGACTCGACCCGATAAAATTCTCAGTGGCTATTCTTGTTTTCACTAATCCGTGTTCAACAATTTTAAGACGTTCGCCTTAACTGCCATGGCTACTGAGGAAATTATCGGTAATAATGCGGTCGCTGCTGTCACTGACAAACCATTTAAGTTTGAGGGTTCTCATTTCAAACATTGGCAAGCTAAGATGAAATTTTTCTTAACTATCAAGAAGGTTGCCCACGTTCTGACTGAGGATATCCCTGTTGTTCCTTCTGGATCAACCGAACAAACTGATGCTGCAACAATTGTAACTTCTGACAAAGCTCCCAGCTCTGCTGAAGCACAAGCTGCTGCAAAAGCCAAAGCCGCAGCAGATGATTTACAGCTTCGAAAAGAAATTGCCATATGGCAAGAGAATGACTACCTATGCAAAAATCACATTCTGAACGGTCTTGCTGATGACCTGTACGATTACTACAGTAATTACAACAGTGCTAAAGAAGTGTGGGAAGCTCTGCAGAAGAAATATGATACTGAAGAAGCAGGTGCAAAGAAATATGCTGTCAGCCGCTACTTGAATTACAAGATGGTGGATGAAAAGTCTGTGGAAACTCAAAGCCACGAAATTCAGAAAATTGCTCATGAAATCATAACTGAAGGTATGCCCCTGAATGAACAATTTCAAATTGCTGTTATTATTGACAAACTGCCCCCTGGTTGGAAAGATTTCAAAAATATGCTTCGCCATAAAACCAAAGAGTTTTCAATCGAAAGTTTGATTACTCGCCTCCGAATTGAAGAGGAAGCTCGAAGACAAGATCAGAAAGATGAAGTCTTAGTTGTTTCTAACAACAAAAAGAGATTCGGTGCGGTTCTGAAGCCTACGGGCAAACCATTAAAGAATCAGAACCGCAATGCTGTGAACCGAATTAAGAATGGGAATCCCTCTAGGGCCCCAAATGCTCCACTTGCTAGGCAGCAACCACCACCACAGAGAAATGATGCTCCGGTTTTCACTTGCTACAATTGTGGGAAACCGGGTCACATGGCAAAAAGGTGTAAGAGCAGGCCTAAACCTGTTGTTGGCTCAAATGCTCAGGTTAACCTGACTGATGAGCAATTCATTGCTATGATCACTGAAGTCAACATGGTTGGTGGATAGACACTGGCGCCTCTCGTCATGTCTGCTACGATCGTGCTATGTTCAAAACATACATGAATGCTGAAGATAAGAAAGTGTTGTTGGGAGATGCTCACACCACTAAGGTTGCTGGAATTGGGGATGTTGAGCTGAAATTCACCTCAGGAAAGACTTTGATCTTGAAGGACGTCATGCACGTTCCTGAAATTAGGAAGAATCTTGTTTCTGGTTTTCTTTTAAATAAGGCAGGGTTTAGTCAAACTTTAGGGGTAGATTTGTACACCATCACTAAGAATGGTATTTTTGTTGGGAAAGGGTACGCCACTGATGGCATGTTTAAGTTGAATGTTGATTTTAATAAGATTTCTCCTTCTGTTTACTCTTTGTGTGATTTTAATATTTGGCATACTAGACTTTGTCACGTTAATAAGCGAATTATGCATAATGCAAGCAACTTGGGCCTAATCCCTAAATTAAGTATTAATGATACAAATAAATGTGAATATTGTAGTCAAGCAAAAATAATCAAGACTTCGCATAAATCAATTAATAAGGAATCTGATCCCCTAGATCTTATACATTCTGATATATGCGAATTAGATGGAAGTTTAACTAGAAACAATAAACGTTATTTTATCACTTTTATTGATGATTATTCAGATTATACTTATGTATACTTAATGAAGAATAAAAGTGAAGCGCTTGAAATGTTTAAGATATATGTAATTGAAATTGAGAATCAACTTAGTAAGAAGATTAAGAGACTTCGTAGTGATAGGGGGACTGAATATGATTCTGGTTTATTTAATGACTTTTATAAAGAACATGGAATTGTACATGAAACGACTGCTCCATATTCTCCTGAAATGAATGGTAAAGCAGAAAGAAAGAATAGGACTCTTACCGAACTTGTTGTTGCAATTATGATAAATTCTGGTGCTGCTCCTCACTGGTGGGGGGAAATTTTATTGACTGTTTGCTACGTCCTGAATAGAATCCCCAAGTCAAAAAGTAAGATCTCACCATATGAGATATTAAAGAAAAGACAACCAAACTTGTCTTATTTGAGAACTTGGGGCTGCCTGGCTTATGTCAGAATTCCGGATCCGAAACGAGTTAAACTCGCTAGTAGAGCATATGAATGTGTATTCATTGGGTATGCAGCAAACAGTAAGGCATATAGGTTCTATGACCTAAATGCAAAAGTAATCATAGAATCAAATGATGTTGAATTCTATGAAGACAAATTTCCTTTCAAACTGAGAAATAGTGGGGGCACCCAATCGAGTCACATTCCTGTGATAAGAAGTACAGAAAACAAAAACGAAGTAGAAACAAAACTTCGGAGAAGTAAAAGAGTAAGAGTCGCTAAAGACTATGGGCCTGATTATGCGGCTTATAATATAGAAGAAGATCCAATAAATCTTCAAGCAACATTGTCATCTCTAGATGCAGATTTATGGCAAGAAGCTATAAATGATGAGATAGAATCCCTAGATTCTAACAAGACATGGCACTTAGTAGACTTGCCTCCTGGTTGCAAACCGATCGGTTGTAAATGGGTTCTGAAAAAGAAACTAAAACCTGATGGAACTATTGATAAATACAAGGCTCGCCTTGTAGCCAAGGGTTTTAGACAAAGAGAAAATATAGATTTCTTCGACACTTTCTCTCCAGTCACTAGAATCACATCCATTAGGGTACTTATTTCAATTGCTGCTATTTATAACTTAATAGTACACCAAATGGATGTTAAAACAGCCTTTTTAAATGGTGACTTAGAGGAAGAAATCTATATGGAACAACCAGAAGGGTTTGTGATCCATGGACAAGAAAACAAGGTTTGTAAGTTAGACAAGTCTCTATATGGACTAAAACAAGCCCCTAAGCAATGGCATGAAAAATTTGATAACTTAATGATATCAAATGGATATAAAGTGAATGAAAGTGACAAATGCGTTTATTACAAATCTGAGAATCGCATTTGCACTATCATATGTCTTTATGTAGATGATCTACTTATATTTGGATCAAACATTCAGACTATTAATGATGTGAAATCTTTGTTGTGCAACAACTTTGATATGAAAGACCTGGGAGAAGCAAATTTAATCCTCGGTATCAAGATCACGAGATCCAAACAAGGAATTTCTTTGGATCAATCACACTATGTGGAAAAGATCTTAAAGAAATATAATTACTTTGATTGTAAACCTGCTAGCACTCCATACGATCCAAGCATGAAACTGTTTAAGAACACTGGTGAAAGTGTTAAACAGACAGAATATGCAAGTATCATTGGAAGTCTTAGATATGCTACTGACTGTACTAGACCTGACATTGCATATGTCGTGGGATTATTGTGCAGGTTTACTAGTAGACCAAGTAATGAACATTGGGAAGCTATTGAGCGAGTCATGAGATATCTTAAAAAGACTGTGAACCTCGGTTTACATTATCAGAGATTTCCTGCTGTACTTGAAGGATACAGTGATGCTGATTGGAATACTTTGTCAGATGATTCCAAAGCTACTAGTGGCTATATATTTAGTATAGCCGGAGGAGCTGTATCTTGGAAATCAAAGAAACAGACCATTCTGGCTCAGTCCACAATGGAGTCTGAAATGATAGCACTAGCCACAGCTAGTGAAGAAGCAAGTTGGTTAAGATGCTTGCTAGCTGAGATTCCCGTATGGGAAAAACCTATGCCAGCTGTGTTGATCCACTGCGATAGTACCGCGGCTATTGCAAAAATTGAGAATCGTTATTATAATGGTAAAAGACGTCAAATAAGAAGAAAGCACAGCACCATTAGAGACTGTATCTCTAAAGGAGCTGTAAGAGTGGATCATGTACGCACTGATGAAAACTTAGCAGATCCTTTGACGAAAGGATTAGCTAGAGAGAAAGTCTATAACACATCATATAAGATGAGACTAATGCCTATATGAATATGAGTTGCTCACAATGGTAACCCGACCTAAATGACTGGAGATCCCAAGAAATAGGTTCAATGGGTAATAACAAGTTGTGAGTGATATGAGATGATCATGCAAGAGAAGCATGATTCCTGAAGTAATAAGAGATTGAGATAATAGAAACTCTTAATGAGATCTATACTCTGTATGAGGGAGTACCTAGACTACAGGAGTACTCTTGATAGACTCACCTTGGTGATTGTGGAACTTGGGTCGGTTCCTATGGAATTGCGAGGCAAAATTCCTAGAGCCTTCACTAAACCGGGATACACGTGCAGGGCCATTAAAGCACGAGCTATTAGAATACACCTTAAAGAAAAGGTTGTGTGCGGGTCTGATGTCTGAGATAGAGTTCAAGACAATTGTGTCACTCTTGTTGAATCAGAATCCTACTTGCTACGTAAAGGTTCAAGTCATAGACACCTTTGCTTATGCACAATCTTAGAAACGTCTGACGTTACCTCTAAAATCACCTTTTAAATTCAAGTGGGGGATTGTTGGAAATCTTGGAATGATGATAACTTGGATTGGGAATTGGAATGATTCATTGACATTAAATGGGCAATAAATGAGCACATGAATGAACTAGTTTGTGAGTGAATTTGAAAGGATTCATTTTAGTCCCACATTGGAGGGAACACAACTTCTAGTAGTGCATAAATACTCCAACTTGGACATTTGGGTTGGGCCCCAAGGGGCACCCCAATTTTGTTAAGGAGTGAGGACACACCACTAAGTCATCTAGACACACACGCGCGTGCGCCGCCGCCGTCCGTCCGACCGGCCGGCCGGCTCGGCTCGGTTCGGTTCGGTTCGGTTCGGTTCGGTCTAGATGAATTAACTTTTTGAACCGGATTTTGGTGAAAAATTAATTATTAATGATTATTAATAATTAATTAATTCGGTGGAATTAATTAGCATTAATTAATTAAAAATAGTGGAAATTAATTAATATTTAATATTAATTAATTACGGAATTAGTGACGTGTCAATTACTTGCCTTCCAAGAGTCAAAACGCATGACTGCATCACTGTCTGACCAAGCAATAACGGTCACTTTTGACTGGGCCAATTCCACCCTCTCCCACGTTCTTCCTACTTTTTCGAACCGTTTTGTTGGATCCGTGCTTATTTCATTTGCAAATAACTCCAGAATTCAAAATCTCGATTTCTCTCTTCTCTCTCTCTACTCTGCTTCATCTCAAGTTTTTTTTTTCTTTTCTATTTTTTCGACTGCTTCTTGCTAGATACTACGAGTGGTTTCTACACCATCAGAAGGTGTTATTCATCGAACGATTTATCACAGTGCAAGTGATAATCGTATTTTATTCGAACGGGCTGTTTTATCCTGGAGACGTCGCCTATTATCGACTGCCTTGCACTTTGTTGGCATCCGGCGAAACGTCTTAAAGAAAGCGTACTGAACCGCGACTCGACCCGATAAAATTCTCAGTGGCTATTCTTGTTTTCATTAATCCGTGTTCAACAGAAAATAATATCAATTTAAAAGGAAATAATCAATACAAAATAAGGTTAAGAACAAAGAAAATGATGTTTTTGAAAGATGAACAAATCACATGCCAACTCGCTTGTTTATTCTTCTCTGTGTCCTTGTTTCTACTTCTTTAATTTCCTAGCATTTACTAATATTCTATTATAAAGGAAGGTGGGAGAGATAGGATTAATGGTTAATGTGGTGCTCACATGAGATCTTAGGTGGTAGAGATCTTTCTTGTTTATAGAGATTCTTATTTTTGAGGGTTTTATGTCTCTGCTTCAAAATGTAACTTTTCTCTAGATAAAGATGAATTTATTTGGAAGCATGATATGAATGATACTTTCTCAATGTCTCCGCTTATATTGTTCAAAGGTTTTTGTTTGATCTCTCTATCGGCTCCTATTCCAGAAGAAAGATGTATCATCTCGCTTATTTGGATTGATTGGGCTCCTTCTAAGGTCTTTGTTTTCTCCTAGAATTTTTGCAAGATAGACTACCATCTAGAGATAATCTATTTGGCTGAGAATATGGTGTAGGAAAATAGTCTAGAGAGGGGTGAATAATCTTTTTTAAAACAAATCAACAAATTTTTTGAAATCGAAGTATCAAAGGTTTTTTAAAGTATGTGCGCAGAAGTTTTAGAGCGAAATATAGAGAATTATATTTGAAAAGGAATTAATACACAAAAACATGTATTCAATGTACAACAATTACAAATTGAATTTTTAATGATACACTAGGTATTCAATCTATACCACAATATAATTCACGAGAGATGATTATATAATGATTCAATTTACGAATTCTAAACTCAACATGTTTCTCAGATTTTAATCACTACAAAAGCTTGAATAGGTCCCAATTCCAACAAAACCTAATATAAAGCAATAAATCGATATCAATGCAATAAATAATAAACTAATCTATGAATGAAAAACCTAGGCATGCAATATACTACAAAATGTAAATGAAAGAGTAAAAGGTAGAGAGATGACACGTGGACTTATAGTGCTTTGACTTTGACGTCCTCGCGTGAGTCTACGTGCACTTTTGAAAGTACCTGCTTATTTCCGTTAGTTTGACAAATATTCAAAGAGTTTATTCAATCACTTATCCACAATAATGTTGAAGAAAATAAAACTTCAATTCTAGATCTTGACTTGTATACAGCTTCACGCCAAACTCTTTTGCACAATCTATACTCGATCGATCCTTCAAAAATCTTCTAATATCACCAATTATACTCCAAGCCTTTGTCTATAGCAACCAACCCTTTGAACCTACTGATTCCTTGAGCGGTGAATTATCTGAATATTTGAGAAGAATCATGCCTTATCCGTAGCCTTCCACAAAGTCACTACTAAGGCAATCTGGAGAGAAGAACCTCCTTCTTTTCATTGGAATTTGTCAGCACCAGCGACAACTCTTCAATCTTGCAATAACATGAACAATCTTTAAACAGACTCCAGGAATAGTTAGTTTCAAGATATCCTCTCTCCCAATCAATCACATATCTCTCATGATCAATATCTAAAACACAAACTGAGGTTGAAGAAGAAAAAAATTCAAGTTCAAGAACTTTGAACTTTTTAAAGTGATAGATGATTTTACATAAAACCCATAAATGAATATGAAATTACTCACTTGAAAAAGTGTTGACAAAAGGTTTTACATGTGCTTGAGTTTAAACACAAAAATTAGTGATAAAACTTGGTTAGATTCGAATCAAGAGCAATGCATGTAATGAGTCAAGTGAGCAAGTGAGTTGAATGAAAATATTTAGATTTTTGACCCAGTTTTCAGTTGCTTCGAATCAAGTGCAGTGTATGATTCAAATTAGAGACATTGTGATTCGAATCATGTTCAAAATCGGATTCGAATCAAATGCTCCAAGCCCTTAGAAAATGCTAAAAAAACAGAGTGATTCGAACCATGTACAAAGTGTGATTCGAATCAAATTGGGCAGAGGTGACATGAAATTGTCTGACTCGAATCACGTGTAAATCCTGATTTGAATCAAATGATTGTGAAAAGTTTTGTTCACCTCTGTTGGATTTTATTCAAATCAAATTAAGTGTGTATTTGATTGATTCGGATGAAACATCTCAAAACTCAATTTTTCATTATCTTAAAGGTTTTTCTTTGCACCTAACTTGAATGAAACACATATAGTTTTTATTCCATAAACTCATGCAATTGACTAAAGACATCTTGATTAAATTCAAACGTAACCATTATATTATGCATGCTAAAATGATAATGAATCCATTTCAAACTTAATTCAAAAGATGTTCAATTATCGGGAAGACTCAATAAACAAAAGCGATAAGACAAGCAACAAAATAACTGTATCGGAGATGCTCTCCTAGGAATATGCAGCTACAAATCTGTCTAAGAGGGAAGTGATTGTTGATCCCTGCAGAATTTTTTGTCTCTTGTGTGGGTATTTGGTTGATACGATTTCGCATCTCTTTCTTACTTATGAGTTTGCCTTGTTTGTCTGATTTGAGTCTTTACGTGGTTGGGCTGGCAGGTAGTTATCCTTAATGACCATATCATTATGTTTGAGTATTTTCTTTCTTTAGAGGATAAAATTAAATATATGGATGATTATCTTTTGATTTGACACACTATATTTTTATCCATCTGGAAAACCTGCAATGATGACATTTAAGACAGTCATAAAATCATCAAAAGAGATAGAGGAGAAGAGTATTCTTTTGGCCTCAAAATGGTTTTCGGGGAGATTAAGGATGAACTTTTGTATCTTCACTTAATGACTTTAAAACCCTATCCTCTACATTCACCTATAACAAATCGAGTATTTACTTTAGTTCTAAGGTAGGTTTTAGCATTTGGTTTTGTTGGTGTTCTTTAAATGAAATTTGATTCATTACTTGTGGGTTTGGTTTGAGATCTAATTTGTTGCCAACAAGGTGAATTTTTCGTTCTTTGGGTCTTTTTCGTGGAGTTCCCTTGGTTTTTGAGTTAATTAGATTATTGTGTTGTTAATGTTTTTTTTTTGTTTTTTGCTCTGGAACAATATTTGACACTTTAGTGTTTTGTACTATCTTTGCTGTACTTTAGTATTTTTCCATCATTTATTAATATATTATTATTACCTTTCAAACAAAAAATGAATTTACTAAATTAAACGAGATCACAATATTGTTAACTATACCTACACCTATGATTATGATGATGGATCATCACACTATAAAGCCCAATAAAAAAAGTAAAAATCCATAACCACACACTAAAAAAAAAAAGAACATTATACAATTTTAAAAGAAAACAATATAAACTTTTAACATAACAATTATTACAAATAAATCAATAATAATTAGAGAATTTTTATTATAATTTAGTTCAAAACTTTCATATTGGTTCTCATAAGCTCCCTAATATAATCAAGAGTTACACAGTTTAGTTGTCATTGTGTGAAAAACTTTCTTACCTTGTTTAATAAACATGCACCAATTTCATCCTTCAATGGTTGAATAGGTAAATGACCTATTATTCTCACAATAGCCAAATGGTATATACTATCTTTTTTTATGGCATAATATATAATATCCACAAATCTCTAATTATTTATTTTTTAAATGTCTTATGAAGACCATTATAAATAGTTGCACATTGTATTCCTATTTTACTACATATACTCTTAGTTGATTAAGAATGAAGAACAAGCTCTTTATATTCATGTTCTTTCTTTATGCACTAATGATTATTTCTGTTATAGCATTCGAGCCTTCTAAATATGGAAAGAAATGTATATTATATTAATTGCATGTGAAATATCTTTCTTTCATATATAATGTTTAATAAAACAAATATTTGTTGATTTACAGATAATGCAATGGAAGAATTCAAAACAAATATTGAGATAGAAGAACAAATGAGAGGAGACTCTTTCAATTGGAGGAAAAGCATTCCAAAACATAAAAAGAGTTTTGGAGGAGGAAAATTAGGTGGATATGGCTCTGGTGGATCGAGTCCAGGAAGTAATGGTGGTGAAGGAGGTGCACAGAATATAGTTGAACAAAATGGAGATGAAAAAGACAAAGAAAGTGAACTTGAATGAAGAGGAAATAAATATTTGATGACTAAGGAGGTAACCTAGATAACTAAAATAGATAGTTTTCTAAGGAAGCTATTTTGTTTTTATACTAGTAAAATACTTGTGTGTTCGTTCGGATAAATAAATTATGTATTGTGTGTTTGTATTGAAATGCAATAAGATGAATACAATAAATGTGTATTTAGAATAAGTAATGCAAATGTAGGTTATAAATTAAAAACAATAGAGAATATATTATAAGAACTAATAAAATATTATTAAAATGGTTTTGAAACTACAACAACTTTATGATATACATTGAGTAGAATATATGAACCTATAAGGTAATTGAGTTGTGAATTAGGAGCTTAGTAATTTCATGACAACATGATAGATAGCAGTTTGATGTTCAGTTTGATTTATTTACATATCAGTTTGGAAAATGATATTTAAAGATCCATGGAAATTGGATTGTAAAGTGGATATAGTAAACATAATAGACAACATTAAAATGGAACTGAATAAGCTTGTAGCATAGTAGATATTTGTAGTAGCAACAAAGATGTTTTCTTCATTAGATGTTTGAATACCAGTATATATTGTATAGCAGTTTGAATAATAGATTGATTCATTAGCATATTAGTGATCTAATTATATTTGTGTCATTAGATTTTATAAAAGATCTCTGTCGAAATTTCACTAGTTGTTTGAATGTTTTGTTAATTTCATTATATGTTTTATATATAAATAATAATGATAATTAATATATAGTATGTTTGACATAAATGTTGATTGTGTCGAAAGTGAAATAGATTTTTGTCATTAGGTGGTCAACACATTAAAATTGTTGTGAAACACGATGTCTTTGGAACAAAGAATAACAGGTTTTTTTATTAGAGGGAAATCTTCAAGATTAGAAAAGATGATAAATAAGATTAACAACAAACCTTCAAGGGTAGAAAAGATGATAAACAAAATTAACAACAAAGAATGGTTATTAACTGTTATTCTTTACTTTCTTTTAAACTAACATTACAAGTACACAAGAATAACAAATAACCCTCTCACCCTAAATTAAGATTTACATTACATAATGATGAGAGACTAATATGCTATTTATAATAAACCTAACATACTAGACTAATAGGATATTTCACAAATACCCATTATAATCTAACTTAGAGTACAAGTTAACTTAAACAATTGGACATAACAAATAGACCCAATTCGAAATACTAACAACCCTAGTATTTCGACACCAACATACTAGAACACACTTCGACTACAGTATGTAGGTTTTCGACACTAGCATGTGAACATATTTCGACGACATGCATAAATTCTGTCGAACCAGAAGCTACTCTTCGACCCAATAGAGTTCGATCTAATATCTCACAAATATCCACCTTGTAACAAACTCTAATATCAAAGAACAAACTAGCTTTCTTCATCCATCTTTATCAATTGCATACAGTGGAAAAACATACAACTTTGGAATGTCTTGGTGTTGTTATCATGAAGAGATTTCATCTCATCATCCATGGTCTTCAGTCATTCAGTCTTATTTCGACTCCTCATAACTTTCTTATGGTCTCTAGGTTCTTTGTCTAGAACCTCACTTGTAGAGTTTAAGGCATAAGCTATAAGATCTGCATACCTAAGTCTGTGAGGAGGCTTGATGACTCTTCTCGTCCCATCTCTTGCTAATAGGTAGTCATTGAGAGTTTCCTTAACTTTCTCAACATCTTCTGCTTCTTCTTCAATTTTATCCAGGATACGCAATTCAGCATCAACATGCTCCACCTTAACAGGAATTTCTCCTTGTTCCAGCTCTTCATCATATATTTCTGCACTTCGATCAACATCATCAGTTTTCTTTAAAGTCATTTCAGCTTCATTGAAAACTATATCTCGACTGGTGATAATCCTCTTGTGACCTGGCTCTAGGCACCGTAGCCTATAAGCTTTGACTCCTTCAGGGTATCCCATGAACATGCATTTCAGAGCTCTAGGTTCGATCTTTTCTTGCCTAATGTGAGCATAGGCTATGCAGCCAAATACTCTCAGTTTGTCGAGATCTGGTGGATGTTCCGACCAAACTTCTTCAGGTGTCTTTATATCTAACACAGTCGAAGGATATCTGTTTATCAGATATGTTGATGTCGAAATAGCCTCATCCCAAAAACATCTTCTTTAACCTAGCACTAGTCAACATGCATCTAACTCTTTCCGAGATGGTTCGATTAAACCTTTCAGCCAAACCATTTTGTTGTGGAGTACCTGTAGTAGTTTTGTGCCTTGCAATACCAGAGGAAACACAAAAGCTGTCGAAAGCCTCATTACAAAACTTAAGGCCATTGTCGGTTCTCAACCTATTGACCTTTCTACCAGTTTGATTTTCGACCAGAGTCTTCCAACTTTTGAAATTCTCAAAAGTTTCATCCGTAGTCTTTTGGATGAATACCCATAACTTTTAGGAATAATCATCTACTATGGATAGAAAATACCTTGCTCATGAATATGATGGACACCTTGCAAACCTCCAAAGACCAACATGGATGTAATCAAGGGATCCATGTGTTCTTTGTTTTCCTTTGTTGAACTTCACTCTACAAGATTTTTCAAGTATACAGGGTTCACAAAATTTCAGCTTTTCGACTATGTCTCCTGCAAGCAAATTTTGTTTCCCTAATTCAACCAGACCTCTTTCACTGACATGGCCCGATCTCATGTGCCAATTTTTTGTCTTCGAAAAAGGTTTCGTGGATACAATATTTGTCGAATCACTTACAACTCCAGCCTCAAGGGTATACAAGCCTTGCTTCTTCACGCCTCTCAAGACTTCCTTCGACCACTTCATGACTCTTAGGATACTTTTCTCTTTTTGGAAAACATATCCTTTCTTGTCGAATTCACCAAGAGAAATCAGATTTCTCTTCAAATCAGGTACATACCTGACTTCAGTCAACAACTTTATTGACTCATCATGGAACTTGAATCTCACTGATCCAACACCTTCAATCATGCAAGCTTTATGGTTTCTCAGCAATACAGACCCACCATCTTGATCACATAGCTCTTCGAACAAGTCTTTGTTTGGAGTCATGTGCCAAGTGCATCCAGAATTCATAACCCACTCCTTCGACGAGTTATTGCTCGAAACCACAAGAACATCATATGAGTTGAAATCATCTTGAACAATGGATGCATTTCCATTATCCTTACCTCCATGATCTTTCATGCGTTCAGGACACACCTTTCTTGTGTGACCCTCCTTCTTACAATAATAGCATCGAATACCAGATGCTTCACTACTATAAGACTTATGCTGACTTTTACCATTCTTCTTGTAGATATTACCATCCTTTCGCAAGAATGTTCCCTTAACGGCCAAATCTCCCCCAACCATCAAAGGTTTATTCTCTTTTCGTTCGTTCAAGTCCTTAGAATACAAGGCTAATTGAGCTTCTTCAAAGTTCAAGGACTCCCTTCCATAAAGAGAGTTTCTTTGAAGTGAGCATGTGTTCTGGGCAAAGAGCACAATAGCAACAATGTTCGATCTTCATCATCGATCTTCACATAAATATTCTCAAGATCAAGAATCAGCTTGTTGAACATATCCAACTGCTCAGCCAACACTTTGTCTTCAATCATCTTGAATAAATACAAGGCTTGCTTCAGGTAGAGTCGATTTACTAGCGATTTGGTCATATACAAACTTTCAAGTTTCACCCATAATCTTGATGTCATCGTCTTCTTTGATACATGTCGAAGAACCTTATCACCAAGGCTCAACAAGACTGCGACGTGGGCTTTCTCTATCATGGTCGTCTTTTCCTTTTTCGTTAACGCAACATCCATGGCCACCACTCCCTTCAACGCTTCCAAACAACCATGCTGAACTAGTAGGGCTTTCATCTTCAAGCGCCACAGACCAAAACCCTTCACTCCGGTGAACTTTTCAATCTCATACTTTGTTGAAGACATCTTCTCCATTCTCACTGCACCAATTTGTTGTGAAAAGTATGCCTTAGAAACAAAATACAATAGGTTTCCTTATTATAGAGAAACTTTCAAGGGTAGAAAAGAAGATAAATAAGATTAATAACAAACCTTCAAGGGTAGAAAAGATGATAAATAAGATTAACAACAAGGAATTATTTATTAACTTCTATTCTTTACTTTCTCTTAAACCAAGATTACAAGTACACAAGAAAAAAAATTACCCTCTCACCCTAAATTAGGATTTGCAGTATGCAATGATGAGAGACTGGTATGCTATTTATAATAAACCTAACATAATAAACTAATGGGGTTTTTCACAAATACCCATTATAAGCTAACTTAGGATACAAGCTAAGTTACACAATTGGACATAACAAACAGGCCCAATTCGAAATACTAACAACCCTAGCATTTCGACACTCACATACTAGAACACGCTTCGACTACAGTATGTAGGTCTTCGACAACATTATGTGAACATACTTCAACGACATGCATAAATATTTTCGAACCATAAGCTCTTCGACCCAATAAAGTTCGATCCAATATCTCACAAAAATGATGTGGGACATTACAAAAGATAGACATAGAACACATAAATTGAATTTTATCAGCATTAGTACATAATTGATTCAATATGTTAATACATTTAAATGATGTGGAACATTACAAAAGATGTTGCAAAGACAATAAAAAAGTAAGTGGTTTGGGAAACTACATATCACTCTTTCTTATAGTGTTTAACTTTTGTGGCATACAATTTGGGTATTAAATACAAGGTTGCAGAAAGATCATCCTACCCAATGGTAGAAGTATCCATGTTTTATGGGTTAGTCGTTGAACTTGTTTTAGAGATACTTAGATTAGTAGATTGGCTATGGTGGAAACAAGAAAACACATCTGACAATTAGGTTACGATATAACAATTTTATCATTTAACAATGAATAGAAAATCCATATTTACAAATAAAATACCAAAGGTTGGTTGAGTTGATCAGTTGGAATTGTTGGTAGTCTTTCAATCGCAATAACATTTGAAGTGTTTTATAGTCATATGAAATAGATTTGTAAATCATCACTATGTGTAAAAGTAGGTAACATGACATTAAAATATATTTGAGAAAGCATGAACAAGTGATGACATTTAGGATTGATGTATTACCTCATTGGATATATACAAAACAATAGATAAATTGGGTAGAATGTAAATCATCAAATTATGTGATACAAAAGTACCACTTAAGTTGAAGGGAAAATTCCATTAGATAACGATAACACTGACGATGTTGTACGAGAAAAAATGTTGCACGGTTAAGAATCACCGCGAAAATAAAGTAAGTGTAGCAATATGATGATGTTGTATTGGATGTGTGTTAAGACTTGATGAGAAAATAACAGTATTAGAGAGAGTGTTGGGTAACACCTATTGTATAATAAATAATTTAAAATAGACTTAGTTGATTTGGTCATGTAGAGAAAAGACCTTTAAATTTTGTTGTAAGGAGAATAGATCAAATGGAATGGAGTAAAATAACTTAGGAAAAGAAAGAACTAGAAATATTATAATAAAAACTATTAAGAAAGATCTTTGGATTAACAAATTAGATATCAAACTATAGGGATAAATTATAAGTGAATTGTTAATGATACCAATTTTATACTTAAGTTTTCTTGCTTAACATTTTATGAAGCTACTATACAATTTTTTATACACTAGTTATGAGACAATATTTGTTTCACTCAATATTATTATACCCCAATTTTTCCCCTAATATCTCTCACCATTTCAATATCAACCCAATCACATCAAGATCACACACTAGGGTTTGGTTCTTCTTCTTATCTTTAGATTTTCTCATGTGAGATCACCAAGCACTTTGATCTGTATGTTTCGTACATGTATATCTTGTGTTGATTAACTTTTAGCCAACAAATACAATGTATTTATGTTTTCTCTATGGATGTTGGCATTATAGGTGATGACACAACACATTTCATCAAGATGATTCATAGGTTCATGAGTTTATTTCCATGTCTTCCTCAACAAGCTTCATTGAGATTTAAAATTCATCTTTAAGTTTGCTTTAATACAATGTCATGACAAGGCATAATATAATTTATCATGCTTCAATTTGGCAAATGAAGTCAAAATATGCAAGATTGATTCAAGAAGTTTGACCTAATTGGACAAGTTTTTGATTCCTTGATTACAAGTGCATAACTCTCTCAATTCTCAACATTTGGAAGTGATTTTTCTTGACATGGGTTCATATTATCATTTAAAACAAATTTTCTTCATATGGAAAAAGTAATTATGCAAGAAAGATTGTCAAAATTTGAAAGGATTTCCAAGTCATTTTCATGCTTTAGGGCTAGGGTTTTGAACTTATAAGGGCTATATCTTGTTCATCTTTTCAGATTTTTGAGTGATTCCAAATATATGTTTATCTTTAAAGGGTTATTAACAAATAAATTCAAGAGTTTCAAGAAAATTTTATGTAGAAGATCATTAATGATTGAGAAAGATTGCAAGTCCTCTAGATAGGCCATCAAATTCTATTATGTGACTTCAAAGGATCATAACTTGGTCAATTTTTATAATATTGAGCTCATTCTTTTTTCACAATAATCTTAAGAATTTTAAATTTAACTTTATTTTTGGGGCTAAGCTTGTAAATGATTGCAAGATACTTTTTGAGCTCAAAACATTATAGGTCATCTCATGGATTTCCACCAATTTCACAAGATCATATCTTGTTCAATATTTGGAATTTTTGAGTGATGTAACTTTCACGATACTCTTTAGAAAGTCTAGTTCAAGCTAGAATCAATGGTAAAAGCTCATTTTTTTAAGGAAGATCTTGTTTCGAATCAAAACATTATAGGCCATTTTTGAAGAAGAAACTTAGAATTTTTCTAAGTACAAAAGTCAGCGTATTTTTCTTGATTTTGACTAAGCGTAAATTTCAGCTCGAGCATCCAAATTAAGTCTTTCTTGGCACATTGTGAAGAGTGTCATGTGATCTTTCAAATGCATCAAGAATCAATTCGTAAGGCTTACTAAATTGCACACCATGAGTTCAAAGTCAGCTACTTGAAACTAAATTTTTCTCCAAAGTCAGGATTTGAAATCCATAATTTTCCTTCTAATCATCAGATTTGCACGCATTTTTTATCTAAACATGATTAACAAACTTGCTCAGACTTGTTTAAGCATCAAAATGCAGGAATTGGATGAGTTTTAGGTGAATTAGAGTCACGTTTTTCCACTTTCGAGCTCCATCCAATTTCCCTCCTATTGTAACCATGAATGCATGGAAGAAGAAGAAGAAGAGAAAAATCCATTTTTTTGAAAAGAGTTTATTTTATATTTAATAGAACATGTTTTATAAATGGCTGAAATAGCCACCCCAATGGTAAACAATGTGCGCACTAAGTCACTTGTCTATTGGGACCTGGGTTCAAGTCCCATTGGTACCCTTTTGTATTTTATTTGTTATTTTTCAAACTAACATGCAGGGGTTTATTATATTTTGTGTGATACTTGTATCTAAAACACAAGTGGGTGCTTGGTTTGGTGGTAAGGGCGTGCGCTGGAGCCTTAGGGGACGTGGGTTCAACACCCACTCTATGCAACTTTTATTTTTTCTTTTGTTATCATTTATTTTCATCATTTTTAACTATTATTTTTTGCATCCAAATTTAATCATTTCAAGATGATTTTTTGTACACTATTAAATTATCACCTTTTCTTTATAAATATTAAAAAATATCACAAAAATATTTTTTATTTCCTTATTTTTTTAAAATCAAAACCTTTTCCATAAATTAACCTTTTCTTTTTTGAATTAAAACTAAATTAGACTTAGGTTTTTATTTTGTTTTCTTTTTAATTAACTTAGACTTTACATTTTATTAAATAATTAATTAATTTCTCTTGTAAATTAATTAGTTTAATTAGATTAACCATAAAACCTCTTCTATCAAAAAACTCATAAAAATATTTTCTTTTACATTATCTTTATATTCTTGTACATTATTATTTTGCATTATTCAATTTGTTTGTAATAGTAATTAGGTTTTAATTGCTTTCATCCCCATTTGTAAATTTGTATCCCCATCCCCAAAAGTATTGTAATAGCATATAATATTTACTTTCTGCAATTTATCGCTTTCCGTATTATTGTTAATAATTATGATTTGTATGGAAAGACTTAAAATCAAACAAGTACACAACCCTAATTCAAGACAAATTAAATGAAAACAATACACTTTGCATACATGTACCTCTAGGGTAACCCACACTTGTTGCCTCGGATAAAATAGTCATGTCCCTTGAACGTGGGATGTTTTAGCAAAGACCCTCGATTATAAGACCGTAGTCCCTCGATGACCCTTCGATGTTGCCTTTGGTAAACGATCTTAGTCCCTTACGATGATTGCTAAAACATTCTTACAAGTTACCTTCTATGATTATACGATGACCCACACCCGTCCCTTTGCATCCAATGGTATGGTTTCTTACTAACTAATGGTAAGATAACACTATGTAAAGGAGGAGGAAAAGAACTAATACTTTCTGAGTAGGTAGATTGCTCGTAATTGCTTGCTCACAAATTAAAATCATTTTCACACTCACACTTTCAAAACATCTTTCCAAACACAAACATCTCTTTGAACTATTTTTAAAACCAACACTTTGTATATATTCTTATAGAGACGAGAATCATTACAAAGTTTTCTGGAACAAAGACGTTTTCAAAATATTTTCAAACTTACACAAAACACAAAAATATTTACAAAGCATTTCAAAGTGATCTAGAAACTAAGAGCCCATAGATAACTACGGATGAAAAGGGTGTTAATACCTTCCCTTTTCATAACCTACCCCCTGAACTCAAGAAAATTCTCAAAAGATCTTTCCTGTTCTTTTCACTTTTTCCTTTATTGGATAAAAGAAAAGCCGGTGGTGACTCTTGCTATCAGCAACAATTGCGATAAAATGCAAAACATCTAAGTCAATTCTCCCACCGTATTACACCTCCAAACCTTACTATTTCTTCCAATTCTTTTCACCATTCACTCTCTTATAAATAGAGGGATATATTGCACTCATTTCCTCAAGCTTGGATAGCCAAAACTACTCTTCCAAGATCCCACATGAACTCTTGAGCTTGATTTCTGTTTTGTGATTTCCTCACCTTAATTCACAAAAAATTCCATTCAGTTAGCTTCCTTGACATTCATTGAAGTTAACCAGATCCTTAGCAAGAAGAATTATGCATAGAATCGAGTTACATAAGTCTAGTTTCAGAGCAATTTTCTGCTACTTTGTTCAAGTAGAATTTACAACCAATTGAATCAAATAAATCCATATTCTACTCTACTCATCCTTCTGATTCTCATACTTGTTCCGATTTTCATTTTCATTAAGAATTGAGAGAGATACTTGGAAATTTCATGCTCGTTATTTTTTATGTTTTTTTCAAATAGAGTCTTGCTCAACTTATATAAATTTGGCGCGAGGGTACCATTAGAATTGTCTTGAAGAGACGAATCTAATGGTACCTGTCTGGTTTGCTAATTTTACAATTTGTGGAAGTTCAATCTAGCACGTCTGGGGGTTGAAGACGACCTACGTATCGTGCTTCAAACAATGATAGCGTGACATGCAATTTTTTTGAATTTTATCCAGTGTGTTTACCTTTCCATACGCGCGTTTTGAGAGCCATTGGATCTGATTACTTTCATTAGTCAGACTCCATCCAACATGCCACATTTTTAGTTACTTTTAATTATTAAAAATGATTTGGTATGATTTCCAAGGATGACGAAATTATGCACAGCGTGTCAGATCCCTTGGATCTTCTTACTAACACGTTTTGACATTAATCTAATGGTCCACATTTTTTTGGCTTTATTTTTTTTATTTAATTGTTTTAAACTTCAAAAAATCATAGAAAATTCATTTCTGACTGAAAAATTATGAAAAGATTCACAAATAGTTTCAAATATTCTCTTTTTGATTTTAATTTGTTCACAATTTTATTTTCAGATATGATATTTTTTATGATTTTTCTTTTTGTTTACAATTGTTTTTTAAATTATGAAAAAATTCATAAAAATCATTTTATTTATTTCTGACTTCTGGAATTTTTGTCAAATTTTATTCTGATTTTTATTATTTTTGATCATTTTTCACTTGAGTAATTTTAAATAATTTAAAAATACTTTTCTGTTTTAAAAAATTACCAAAATTTTTGTAAAAAAACTTGAGATCATCTCTGACTTTTCTATGGTTTCTTTTAATTTTTATTTGATACTTTGAATATAGTTTGTTATTTTACCTTTTATTTTCTCTTAAAAAATTAAATATCATTTTCTTATTCTAGTTTGCTTATTAAATGCAATTTTATTTTTGAATATATTCGGGCTAAGCTTGAACTATGTGATTTTTAATCATGAGCTTCATTAACATCATTGGATCTTGGGTATTGAGTTTAACTCCACCAAAATGGATGAATGATTTTAATGATAGTTTGATTAAATGCTTTGGTTCAAATATCTTTTCTCCATCTTATTTCTTCTTTGACTTTTTCTTGTGCTATAAGTTTCATGAGTATGGTTTCTATCACATCTCAAGACTTGTGTAGTACATACATTGCTATTGACCGGCTTCAAAATAGGTGTGGCTTCTACATAAATCCATTTATAATTGCTTAACATAGTGCTAAATTTTATCTCGATTCGAGAAATGATCATTTGTGGCCCAAACCTATGTTTGCAAGCCCAAGTATGTTTAATTTGAAACCTTTGATCCAATAACCATGAGATCCATTGTTAGGAGGCTTTGGTATTATCAATCCTCTAATGAACAACCATAAACTTTGGTCTAAATGAATCATTTAAGCATCGTTGATCATATGTTGTTACCCTTAACACTTGAAATGAATGATATACTTGGCAAAAAGAAAATGAAACTTGTTGTTGAGAAGCTTTGATTTTATCAATCTTCTAATGAGTTTTCAAATGCAAGTTTAAGATGATCATTCAACTAACCTCTAATTTCTAACTTGCTAACAATTGATTTTTACTTTGAGTTTTTACTTTATGTCATTTATTTTATGCCTTTACTTTTATGTACCATATACTTTGGTATTTACATTTCATATCATTTTTATCTTTGCTCACTTGAGCATTTATCTTTATGTCATTTTTGTTTTGCTCACTTAAGCCTTTTCATTTTCTTTTTGAAGATACTTAATAACCAACTTGAACGTCAAATAATCTTAAGGTTACTCAGACTATTTGGTTACTATCCCTGGCATAATGGAGTTATGGATTTCTCGGACTTAGAATTAGAAGCCTTTGATACCCTTAAGACCTTGTGGCTCTGATTGTTATTTTGTCTGGAGTTCTTGGGATATACCCCAAGATATTTGGTTGATTTTCTTTGTGTGCAGGTTATTCTGATTATATGTTTTATCTGAGATTGGGAATTCATCTGTATACAACTGTTACTCTGCTCAATTTCTATGAAGACTTAATACTTCTGAAGCTTGGTATTCTTAAGAGGTTTAGTATCTTTTCTTGCTTGGTTTCAATCCAAAGAATCGGAATTCTACATTGACTCTTTATGTCAAGTGTTGGCTTCTTGTTGTTTAGGCGATACTTTTTTCTAGATTTTATCTTATGCTTTAGGATAGTCCCTTCATCTCCTCCCATCTTCTTTAATTTCAAAAATCTTCTCCCTCATTTTCCAAACTCTTCTTGCTTTCAAACTTGAATCACTTTCATAATAAACTTGGACTTATGTCCATGCATTTTCAAAAATATTTTCTTAATCAAACTTTAACCAACTTAATTATACTTTGACATTTTTGTGAGAAGACTAAAAGTCAATCAACCTCATTCAGACCATTTTGCCACTTTGGCTTTTTACTTTAAAATTTTGTCAAAAGATTAGACTCTTGTCAATCCTTGTAATTATGCGAGCTACTATACTTCTATGATATGTGGTGAAGTGAGATATTTTCCACTTGGGTGTTGAGTGAGGCTTTGTTGATTTTAAAATCCAAGCTATATCATCCACTTTGAGATGACGCAAATTCTCCTTTCTCATAATCGTGGATAGTAAGTATGTTTTCCACTCGGATATAAAGATGTTGTCTCGTCTCTTAAAATTAACCAACACACTTGTGTTTTTAAATTTTCAAAGGTGAACTACGAGTACCCTGATCCCCTATTGCATGGAAGGTGGTGCGTAGGCACTAAAGGTTTTCAACCGCGACGGGTGCAAAAATATTTAATAATATTTCTCTTCTCACCTCTATCCTCTATTTTTTGTATACAACATTTATTGCCAAAATACACATATTTTCAAAGAGGTTCCTACGGAGTACCGTACATGTTTAGGGTGATAATACCTTCCCTTTGCATAACCAACCCCCGTACCTAGATTCTCCCCCCCCCCCCTCTTTTTTGAGTTATTCTCTCTTTTCCCATTCCTCTGGAAACAATATAACGCGATGGTGATTTTTATTTAATCTGTGTGAGTTAAGTCAGTCCAATGGCTTAGTCTCAACATTTCTACCGCTACAGAAAATATGGAGACTTCACTAGGGAGATATCGACCAAATGCTGGTGGATCTCAAGTGGGTTGAGCTTATCTTTGTTTATATTGTATATGAGTTATTATTTGTTGTATATTATATGTTGTATATATGTTTGTCTAGATTTTCCTGGTTTTTAGGGGTGCTTGGTGATTTCTCATAAGTCCTCTACCCGGACTTAGGAAAACTTAAGATAGGAAGGGCAATATAGTCATGTTAACTTTGAGGGAGGAATCCCAAAAAAGTAGACATAAGATCCCCCACTCAGTAGAGGCCCCTTTAACAGTAGTATTTGTTTACCGAGAAATTAGGAAGACGTGCTGCTTTCGACCTGGGAGCCTGCTGAAGTTGAGGACCGTAGAAACCTTAACCCATCTTGGCCTTTTAGGTGTAGTACGAAAACTATGACGGAGAAATCTGGAAGTGGTTGTCACGGGATACTACACTCAGACGAGTTTTTCCTGATAATATTACTGATTATCGATTTAAACAGGACGTTGGTAATATCCGAAGGAAGGATGTAGACTCTAGGAACCTTTTTGAACCTTGTTCAGAAGGTGCTAAACTATTAGTCCATACCTTGTGGGTAGTACCTTTAACTTCATACTCGTGAAGTCGAACCTATGAAATCCCCCCATGTTTATGATCTTGTGTGTGATTGTTGCATCATGTATTCATGCACCCATGAGCATTCGTTAAAATAGTTGATTCAAGGAACTTAAAGTTGACTTTTGCAAATATCTCAGATACTTTTTACCATGGATTTTGGAAGAAGAAAGACTCGAAAGTATAGTTCAAAGATCCTAAGATAGAGGATCTGATGAGTTTGATTTCTAAGATTGAAAGCTCTAGAGATTTCTGGAAGAAGTATGAAGTTGTCGAGCCTCTTATGAAGCTTAAGATGAATGAGGGTATTCTTTATATGTTGGTCTAGTTCTATGATCCGTTGTGCTAGTGTTTTACTCTTCCTGATTATCAGCTGATGCCCATATTGGAGGATTATTCTTACCTATTTTGCTTATCTATTACTGATCGTGTTCCTTTCACCGAATTAGAGGGAGAGCCTAAATCTCATGAGATTGCTGTTATGACCCATTTGAAAAAGTCTGATATTGAGGCTACTATGACTACTAAAGGAGGAATTAGGAGTTTACCTGCTAAGTTTCTATTGGAGAAAGCTCGTTACTTTGCCGATATGAAGAGTACGATTGCTTTTGAGGCTATCTTTGCTTTACTCACCTATAGTTTTTTCTTGTTTCCTAATGTCAAGTTTGTGGATGTTAATGCCATTAGGACCTTTATGATTGGGAATCTGGTCCTTACACTACTAGGAGATACTTATTATTCCATCCATCTTCAGAATTTCTCTCAGGGAGGGATGATCATCTGTTGCACGTCGTTGTTATATCAGCGGTTTATTTCTCACTTACCTAGGCTTGTTGCCTTTTAGGATACCAAGAAGGAACCTCGTTGGGCCCCAAAGATCATGGCTCACACTCATTCTGACATTGATTGGTTCCACCAAGCTTATTATGATATGGATATTATTGACAGCTATGGTAGTTTTCCCAATGTGCCTCTTCTTGGTACAAAGGGAGGAATTAACTACAATCCCATTCTTGTGCATCGTCAGCTTTGATATCTGATGAGAGATAAGCCAAATAACATTCATCTGAGTGGTTTAATTCTCAAAGAAGGATAAGATCACAAGGAGGCTAAGAAAGAGATTTAGAAGGCTTGATGCCATATTCATAATAAGAGTAGAAAATATTTGGGACCAAGAGGAGTTGTTTCTGTAGAACCTCATTTCCATTGGGTACAAACAAGGGAAATTCAGTTGAAGATGCCTTATTCTCGCGAATAACCTATATCTGATATATTTGTGAGGATTACTCCACCTCTTTTAGATGATATAGAATAACTTTAGCTTTCCCTAGTTAGGATGCAACAAGAGAAGGAAGCATGGAAGAACAAATACCAGACTTTGGAGGTGTCCTACTCAACAGAATTAAGGGTGAATGTCATTGTGCCATATTTTTGTGTTCCCGCTCCTATAGAAATTGAGTACCATAGCAAGCCTATTGTTGCTCCAGTGGTTATTTGTCTGCCTAGTCTTGTCTCATATAAATAAGATAAAGTTGTGCCTTATAAATACAATGCAACTATCCTGGAAGATGGTGTGGAAATTCCTATCCGACCTTTGTCCCATGTTGAGAATATTGCTGAAGCCAGTCGGGTAACTCGCAGTGGTCGGGTCTTCGCCCCAAAATTTTGAGGAGATGTTGATTCTGGAAAGAAGACGTTTGAGAATGCTGAACTTAAGAAAGTGGTGGGAGAGTCTAGTGGCGCCGCTTTGGAAAAGGATGTTGATGATCTTTTAAAATCATCAAAATGAGTGATTACAAGATTGTGGATCAATTGTTGCAAACTCCGTTCAAAATTTTCATTCTAGCCTTGTTAATGAACTCTTCTTTTCATAGGGAGTCTATGATGAGAATACTGGATCCGGATTTTGTGGAAAGTGATATGTCTCTGGATCAGTTCAGTAATGTTGTGGGGAATATTACATCTTCTAATATTCTGAGTTTTTGTGATGATTTATTGTCCGATGAAGGAACAAACCATAACCTGACTCTCCATATTTCCATGAATTTTAAGAATGATTCTCTATCTAACATGTTGATTGACAATGGATCTGCTCTGGATGTCATACCAAGGAGTACACTCATGAAGCTTAAATACCAGGGGGCTCCTATACGCCCAAGTGGAATCATAGAGAAAGCATTTGATGGTGTGAGGAAGTCTATCATAGGAGAGGTAGATTTGCCTATTCACATAGGACTGCACTTATTCCAGATCACTTACCAATTTATGGATATTTCCCCCACTTACATTTGTTTATTGGGACGACCATGAATTCATGAAGCAGGAGCTATTACTTCAACCTTGCACCAGAAGCTGAAATTTAATCGTGAAAGAAAGCTAGTCATTGTGAACAGTGAGCAAGCTCTGTTAATATCTCATTTGTCCTCCTTCAGCATTATTGAAGCTGATGAAGATGCTGTTGGAACTCAATTCCAATCTTTATCTATTGACAATATAAGGAAGAAAGAAGATTATATCGCCTCGTTTAAGGATGCACAACAGGTAGTTCAGAAAGGCCCTAGCAAGGTGTGGGGGCAAGTTATTAATCCTCATGTGAATAGGAATGGGACCTGTTTGGGTTTCTCCATGAAGAAAGAAGTTGTGAAGCTAAAGTCTACTTTAAGTAAGTATCAAAACATCTTTCATAGCGCATGGTATCTCCATACGACTACTCTGAAGATCAATGTTATTCTCGAAGATGAATTAGAGCAAGAGATGCTGAATTTCGTGAAACACGAAGTCAGAGTCCAG
Organism: Vicia faba; assembly: GCA_948472305.1. Taxonomy (NCBI): domain Eukaryota; kingdom Viridiplantae; phylum Streptophyta; class Magnoliopsida; order Fabales; family Fabaceae; genus Vicia; species Vicia faba. The sequence continues at coordinate 1,527,902,532 of OX451737.1, forward strand.
AATTGGATCACTGTTGATATTCCTTCTTGCATTCACATTTCAAAGTATTTTTTTTTTGCATTAGTCTTTTCAAAAATCTTTCACTCTTCCTAAGGTGGAAGTAATGATGTTGTATGGGCATATCTGTTGTTTTGATTTTTAAAATCATTAATAAAAAACATTTATGACTTCTAAAATTGTGTCTTTATTTTCTGGTTTTTCTTGGAAATGGTAATCAGAAAAAAAACCTTTCAAAATAAATGATAACTAAATAAATCTGCATAACCACTTGTTACATGTGTCAGTTTCTAAAATCAATCATAAATCATATGTGCAGATTAATTAAAAAACATGTTGAGTGCAATGACCCTGCACCCTCTCCCAACTTTGAATGTCCTGTGTATGTGGCCGAGGAAGAAGAATATGATGAAATCCCAGAAGATTTTTCGCGGTTGCTTGAGCGCGAGGAAAATTCCATTCAATCTTATAAAGAGCCGTTGGAGACAATTAACTTGGGTTCAGAGGAAAATCCAAAAGAAGTCAAGATTGGGGCACTGCTTGATCGTGATGTGAATAGCAGGTTGATTGAATTGCTGAGAGAGTATGCAAATATCTTCGCTTGGTATTATCAAGATAAGCCTGGTTTGGATACCGATATTGTGGAGCATTATTTGCGGCTAAATCTCGAATGTCTACCAATCAAGCAGAAGATGTGAAGAACTCATCCTGACATGGCAGTGAAGATTAAAGAAGAGGTTTTAAAGATGATTGATGTCAGTTTTCTTGTGACATCAGTGTACCCTTATTTGATTTCCAATATTGTTCCAGTACCAAAGAAAGACGAAAAAGTCTGCATGTGCGTTGATTATACCGATTTAAATAAAGCAAGTTCAAAAGATAATTTTCCATTGTCGTATATTGATATGTTGGTGGATAGTACATCAAAATTCAAAGTGTTCTCATTCATGGATGGATTTTCCGGATACAATCAAATTAAAATGGCTCCTGAGGACATGGAAAAAATGACGTTTATCACACCTTGGGGAACATTCTGTTACAGAGTGATGCCTTTCAGGTTGAAGAATGTTGGTGCAACGTACCAGAGGGCTATGATAACCCTATTCCATGATCTGATGCATAAGGAAATTGAAGTATATGTTAATGTTATGATCGCCAAATCTCAGACCAAGGAAGGGCATATATAATATTTTTTGAAATTGTTTCAGCATTTGAGGAAGTATCATCTCCGCTTGAATCCAAATAAGTGTACTTTTGGTGTGCGGTCAGGAAAGTTGCTAGGTTTCATTGTTAGCCAGAAAGGAATTGAAGTTGATCCTGATAAAGTTAAGGCGATTCAAGAAATGCATGCACCAAGAACAGAAAAGCAAGTTAGAGGCTTCCTTGGACGTTTGAATTACATTTCCATATTTATTTCTCACATGACTGCAACATGTGTAACAATCTTCAAGTTTTTGAAGAAAGATCAAGGTTGTGTATGGATAGATGATTGTCAAAGGGAATTTGAAAGTATTAAAGAATATCTGCTTGAACCTCCTATTTTTATCCTTCCAATTGAAGGAAGACCATTGATTATGTACTTAAATGGGTTAGATATTCTATGGACTGTATTTTGGGACAACAAGATGAAACGGCAAGAAAATAATATGCAATTTATTATCTCAACAAGAAGTTTACTGACTGTGAGTCACGATATTAGACGCTGGAAAAAACATGTTGTGCTTTGGTCTGGGTGGAAAAGCGATTGCAGCAATATATGTTGAATCATACTACATGGTTGATTTCCAAAATGGATCCAATTAAGTATATTTTTGAAAAGCCTGCTCTTACCGAAAGAATTGCTCGTTGGCAGATACTGTTGTCTGAATATGATATTGAATATCGTACTCAAAAGGCTATAAAAAGCAGTGTGTTGGCAGACTATCTTGCTCACCAGCCAGTTGATGATTATCAGTCTGTTAAATATGACTTCCCTTATGAGGATGTGATATATTTGAAAGTAAAAGATTGTGACGAACCTTTGTCGGAGGAAGGTCCTGATCCCGAATATCGATGGGGCATGGTGTTTGATGGAGCTGTGAGTGCTTATGGAAAAGGAATTGGTGTCGTGATTATCACTCTACATGGGTCACATATCCATTTTACTGTGAGGTTGGCATTTGATTGTACCAATAATATAGCAGAATATGAAGCTTGTATCATGGGTCTTAAAGAGGCTATAGATCTCAGAATTAAAATTCTTGATGTATATGGTGATTCAGCTTTGGCAATAAATCAGATTAAAGGAGAATGGGATACTCGCCACGTTGGCTTGATTCCATACAAAGATTATGCAAGGAGATTATTACCTTTTTTCAATAAACGTGAATTCCATCATATTCCCAGAGATGAGAATCAGATGGAAGATGCCTTAGCCACCTTGGCTTCCATGTATCAAGTGAATACTTGGAATGATGTACCTCGAATCACTAATCGATGTCCTGATAGACCCACTCATGTATTTGCTACAAAGAGTACGTCAGATGAAAAACCTTGGTATTATGATATCAAGCACTTCCTCCATACTCAAGAATACCCGCTAGGTGCGTCGAATAAAGATAGAAAGACACTTAGAAGGTTGGCAGGTAGCTTTTTCCTCAATGGAGATGTGCTATACAAAAGAAATCACGACATGGTCTTGCTCAGATGCGTGGATAGACATGAAGTAGACATGTTGATGCATGAGATCCATGAAGGTTCCTTTGGTACCCATACCAATGGATATTCAATGGAAAAAAATGCTTAGGGAAGGTTACTATTAGCTGACAATGAAATCTGACTGTTACAAATATGCGAAGAAGTTCCATAAGTGTCAGATTTATGTGGACAAGATCCATGTACTTCCAATGCTTCTTAATGTTATTTCTTCCTCGTGGCCCTTTTCTATCTGGGGTATTGATATGACTGGAGTGATTGAATCCAAGGCGTCAAATGGACATCGTTTGATCTTAGTGGCAATTGACTACTTCACCAAATGGGTGGAAGAAGCTTCTTATGCTAACGTCACCAAGCAGGTGGTAGTACGGTTACCAAGAACAATCTTATATGTCGGTATAGTGTGCCAAGCAGGATTATCACTGACAACGGCTCAAATCTGAATAACAAGATGATGATAAAACTTTATAAAGAATTCAATATTGCCCATCGCAATTCGTCTTCTTACAGGCCTAAGATGAATTGGGTTGTTGAAGTGGCTAATAAAAATATTAATAAGATCATCCAGAATATGGTCGTTACCTATAAATATTGGCATGAGATTCTCCCTTTTACTTTGCATAGTGTTTTACCCCAAAATTTTCCCTCTCGTTTCTCAAGGCATTTCTCACAAGGTTTCTCAAAATTCAAGCTTGCACAAGTACAATTGGATTTTCCAGCATCAAGTTAAAGAGGAAACTGTTAAAAAAGGGGAAAATAGATAAAAATAATCTTTTTGACAAAATTGGAGAAAAAGCAAGTCTTCTTCTATTCACATCCTTCGATTAGACTTTTGGCCTTCTTCGAAGCAAGCTTGGCTTGCATCCTTCGATTGGGCGTTAGCCTCTGACACGCTGGATTTGATTCATAAGGCAGGAAGCTTCTTACATGCAACCTTCGATTGAATCTTTAGCCTCACATGATTCACAATGAAATGGCTGCCTATATGCCTGCTTCAATTGGATGTTTGATGCCTGCATGCCTATGTTGATTGGACAAATATTTCCCTCCAGGCTTGCTTTAATTCACAAAGTGATGGATGGATGCATGTAGCCTTCGATTGAACAATAGTTTCCTTCCTGCATGCTTCAAAGCAAGAGGCTCCCACCAGGTCAGCATGCACAAGGAAAAGAAACCCCTTGTGGCCTCTTTCAATTCAAAGAGGAAAAACCTCTTGTTTGGATTCTTTTGAATCATGAGGCAAAAGCCTCATTTCTGGTATCCTTCGATTGCACCTTTTACCTCCTTTTGGAATCCTTCGATTGCACAAGTTTCTTACTGCATGCCTCTTTCGTTTGGGCATGTGGCCCTCCCTTGATGCAAGCTTCGTTTTGGCATTTAGGCCTCATGCATGCTTCTTTCGTTTGGGCATGTGACTTCCTTCAATGCAAAGTTTTGGTTACACCCTTCGTTTAGGCATGTGGCTATCTTTATGCAAGCTTTCGTTTGAGCAAAGACCTCTTGCATGTTTGCTTGAAGTCACAAAGCATTGTCCTCCTCCAGCTCTCCTTCGACTCAGAAGCCATTGGTTCTCCATGTTTGCCTTTGACACCACAAAGCCAGGATTTCCTTCAGGCCAACAGGCACAAGGCAGGGACCTCCTGAATACACCCTTTCATTTGGCCATGTGACCTCTGGCAGGAAAGCCTTCGATTGGAAAAGAGCCACCTTCACATAAAGCTTCGATTGGAGTTTTGATTCCCTTTGAATCAGCATATTTCGAACCCAACTCTGGACCCTTCAAAGCAAGTTTGTTTGAAGAACTTTGAGAAAATCGCATAGCATTATCCTCCAAATCCTACTTGTCAGGCTATGTTGCTTCCAAATATTTACATAATCAGAGGCTTACACAAAGGTTTAAAGCTTTTTCTACTGGACAATACCATTCTTGGATAAAACAGCAAAAGGCTACATACCCTTTTTTCATAAAGAGTACTTTAATCACAAAATCATCTCCCAATCTGATTTGTGTCTGAACGAAAGCAGTGCCAGAAGCATAAGTCCAATATCCTTCCAGCAAGCCCCCACTTGTACTGTAAACTTGGGATTAACGAAAGGGATCAAGTTTTTTTTCGTTTCAACCAAACCATGGTTTATTATCCTTCAAACCTGGTTACTTCAACACTTCTAACTCTTTCTCTAAAATAGAGAAACATTTGCAAGCTGAAGAGGACCTACTTTTGGGTGGTGGAAAGAATCTTCAAAAATCATCAAACTCTCAAAACTCTTAAACTCTTAAACTCTTAAGATTCCCAAACACTAAACACAAACCCAGAATCTAAAGATCATACCTTTGTTACTTTCCCTTTCGAATCCAGGAACATCCCCACACTTTGTCTTCTCTTTCAAATCTAAAACCATCCCTCATATCTCCTGACCTTCAAATCCATCATTAGAAACGTCACCTTCGTTTCTTCCCTTCGAACCTAGGAGCATCCCAGGAAGCCACTCAAGGTCAAACACACGTTCCAGCTTCAAGCAAGGTGAGTCATTCTGACCTTAAACTCTTTGTTTGAAGCATGTACATAACATTTATTTCCTTTCCGTTCCCACCCTTTTAGTTTGTTTTCATTGCTAACCCTTTTGGTTTTGTTTCTTGGTTTATTAAATATGCTTTAAGAACTAACCTGGCCATAAGATAATGCTAGCATGTCCTCAGGCCATGTTTCTATTTAAATCCCAAATGAAGGTAAACAAGAGGAAGGAGGCGTGATTCAAAGCTTTAGGCTTACCCTTTGGCTGTTTCACAGTTGCAAGCAGAATAATGAGTGTGGCCTTAGGCTTCACCACATACAGTCTTCCAGGCCATTTGAAGGAGAAAAAAGGGAGAAATGAAAGTTGTCCACACTGACTGCCAAGCCCAATCGAAGAAGGCAGCAAGGAGCTTGGGGTAAAAAGTGCACCCCCATGCTGATTCCAAGCCCCAGTCGAAGGAAGCAGAAAGGCAAAATCGAAGGTTTCATCTCATGCTTCAGGCTAAGCACAAATCGAAAGGCGTATCCTCCCTACTTCCAAGACAAATCAATGGAAGCCAGGAAGGGAAGAATCGAAGGGTGTTTCTGCCTAGATCGAAAGCTCATTTTTTTCCTCCTTTTATTTTGTTTTTCTTTAAATTTTCTTGCTATTCAATATGGTTGTAATAGTGTAGGATTTATTTTCTTCATCCCTATTGCTTTTGTACAAATGTTAGTAATTAGGATGTATGGAAAGATAAAAACAACAAGTATACAACCTAAAAATCAAAGACAAAATGCATGCAAATCAAACACACTATACACACATGCACCTCTAGGGTAATCTCACTTGTTGCCTCGGAAAAATAGTCATGTCCCTCGAATATGGGTGTTTAACAAAGACCCTCGATAAAAGATCGTAGTCCCTCGATGACCCTCAATGTTGCCTCCAGTAAACGATCTAGTCCCTAAACGACATTGCTAAAACATCCCATAGGTTGCCTTCTATGACTATACAAACGTCCCACGCCCGTCCCTTCACATCCAACGATGGGGGCTTCTTACCAAATCAATGGTAAGGTAGCAACATCTAAAGGAGGAGGAAAAGAACATTAGACCTTTTGAGTAGGTAGGATGCTCTTGGTTGCTCGCTTTCTCACAACAAATACAGTTTTACACCAACACTTTCGAATTGAAACATTTTCAAAAGACAAAACTCTTTGTACGCATTCTTATAGAAACGAGAATCATTACAAAGACACTTTTCAAAATCACTTTCAAAAACACATTCCACAAACACCTTTTTGAACTATTTTCAAAATCAACACTTTGTACGCGTTCTTATAGAAACGAGAACCATTACAAAGACGTTTTGAAAATACTTTCAAAACCCACACCACAAGCATATTTTCAAACAAAGGCAAGTGATCTAGCAAGCAACTAAGAGCCCGTAGATAACTACGGATGAAAAGGGTGTTAATTACTTTCCTTTTCATAACCTACCCCCTGAACTCAAGAAATAATCTCGAAAGGTCTTTCCTGTTCTTTTCAACCTTTCCTTATTGGATAAAAGAAAAGTCGGTGGCGACTCTTGCTATCCGCAACAATTGCGATCAAACACAAAACACCCAAGTTAGTTCTCCCACCGTATTACACATAGATATCGTACATCTGTCTGCACTTCAACAGGGGCAGCCCCGTTCTCTCTTGTGTATGGTATGGAAGCAGTGCTCCCCGTTGAGGTTGAGATTCTCTCTTTGTGTGTAATAATGGAAACTAAGTTGTCTGAGGTTGAATGGGTCTATAACAGGTTGGACAAGTTGAATTTGATTGAAGAAAAGAGAATGACGACCTTGTGTCATGGTCGGTCATGTCAAAAGATAATGAAGAAAACTTTTGATAAGAAGGTCAAGCCTCATAAATTCAGAGAAGGCGACCTTGTGCTCAGAAAGATCATGTCTTTTAACACTGATTCTAGGGGAAAGTGGACTCCCAATTATGAAGGCCCATATGTTGTCAATAAAGCCTTCTCTGGAGGTGCATTGATTTTTGAAACTATGGATGGCTAGGAGTTCCCACGTCCCATGAATGCTGATGCAGTCAAGAAATACTTCACCTAAAGAAATAGAAGAACAACTCGCTAAATTGAAAACCCGAAAGGGCGGCTTAGGCAAAAAAGAGCGTCTCAGTAGGCTGAAAACCCGAAAGGGAGGTCTAGGAAAAAGTTAGAGACATAAACAGAATAAATCTTCCCGGTAGGTTGAAAACCCACAAGGGAAACCTAGGAAAAAGTTATGGATTTCTTGGAAAGTAATTGCGTCAGATAGTACTTGATCATTGAAGCAACAATCTTCTCAGATTCTCATCACACTTCAACTAAAGCCTCTGTTTAGGAGTTCAAAGTTGTTAGGGAGAATAGTGGTCATTGTACTTTAATGTATCTTTTCCATATATTTACCATTTTCTAAACTTTGTAATCATTCATGGAGTCATGCCATTTGCGGACTACCATTCTATTAATAAAGTTTGAGCCTTTATCCAATTCTTTGTAGTTCTTATTTTATTCTGTTTACAAAAAATTCATTTATTATTGATAGTAATTTTGAAAACTAAAAGATTTAATAATAAAAACATGTTTTTGAAAATAATTTGCAAATCACCTTTTACTTCATATTTTTTTATTCAAGTGGAACAAAAGTAGTGATTCCAAAGATGGACTAACTCCGAAGTTCTGAAAGGATTCCTTAAGATGTATCCCGGGATTACTCCTTCTGATATGCACATGGTCCATTTGTGTTTTGGATATTTGGATTTCATACCAATTAATATATGGGGGTGTTGGGTTTGTGATCTCATCTTTCCCCAGTTAAGTCTTAGTTCAGATCTTCTTCAAGTTGATTATTTGGTTTCAGGTTTGCATGGTTTGAAACCTCTATCCCAAATTCCCCAGTGAGGTCTTCGCTCATTTGATGGAAGTTCTTTCTCTCTGCGTGTGTTAAGATATAATCATTTTCAAATCATCACTATTTGCAGTGATAACATTAATGTTATTGTTTATTTCCTAGACAGCCTGGCAAGGGCAGTACTCTTTTCTAAAAAAAGTTTTAAGACGATTGTCAACTTTTTGGGTTTTCTCTCGGCAAGTGTTGAGTTTGATTTAAAATCCCCATAATTTTGACCTCTTGCTATGATGATAACTTCTTTAAATCTCCAGATGAATCAAGGACGATGTTTCCCTTTAATATGAATATCCCCATCAAGATTTATAATTTCTCCCCAGAGAAATTTACACAGACTATTATCCTTTAATTTTGAATAATGTACTTGGGCTCTCCTCAGCGTGTGAGTTTTTATTTCCCCAATAAAGAAAACACGACATTCCCCAGTGGAAGTCCCGGTGATGTGGTTTTCACCTTCCCTAGTAACTCTGGAAGAGGATTTTATATCCCTGCAACTCCATTGGTTTATTACTATCAGATTGTGCTTGGATTATTTTTCAAACCATGTTTCTTCCCAGTGGAGTTAAGTCGGAAAATAGGAATTTGTTTCCTAAGTTGGTGCTTATTCTCTTATGGAATATTCATCCTGGAGGTGATTCAGCCAAGTGTTATTTTTGCCCAAGTTGGTTTTGTCTGGTTATCCCCAATGCAGTATGTTTGTTTCGTCAGCATATACATGATAACATTCATACATTCATACATACATAATACATAGTTGAATTTAAAATTCATTGCTCATTTGCATTTGTTATTATTTTTGTTGGCATATTTCCCTATTTGGAGAGTTATGTTACCTTCTCTCCAATAGATTGTCGATCTTAAACAAAAAGTGTATATCCTTTCAATTTCCCAACTAAGTTATCACTCGTGGAAGAATTTTGCTTTAGCCTTCCTGCCCAACTCATTATTTGGATGGAAGTTGATCCCCATTTGAGTTATTCATCATTGTATAGTGTCTTGGTTGACTGTTCCACTCTGATTTGTTCCTGGCTTGAATTTGCTGTCCCCGACAACATTGTTATTTTAATTTTTATAGGCTTTGAGCCCTGGATTGAGAATGTGCATTTATTTTGCACATGAAGACTTCATTTACTTAGCAAAATGTGTTGGTATTTCTCTAAGAAGTCAAAATTCATTTCCTAGCAACATTATTGCAATTCCTTATCATAACAGCAAGTGGCGGTCTCTTTATTTGAGCAACCTATTTTCCCCCAGTAAGTCTATTAATATCAGAGAAGATTTGTTCTCCGATGAATGGTAGTCTCGTCATCATGAGAGATAATTTGTTGTTGAGATGTTTACTCCGATGAATGGTAGTCTCGTTATTATGGGAGATAGTTCGTTGTTGAGATTTGTTACTCCGATGAATGGTAGTCTCGTCATTATGGGAGATAGTTTGATGTTGAGATATTTACTCCGATGAATGGTAGTCTCGTTATTATGGGAGATAGTTCATTGTTGAGATTTGTTACTCCAATGAATGGTAGTCCCGTCATTATGGGAGATAGTTCGTTGTTGATATTTATTACTCCAGTGAATGGGAGTCTCCTCATTATGGGAGATAGTTCGTTGTTAAGATTTGTTACTCCGATGAATGATAATCTTGTCATTATGGGAGATAGTTCATTGTCGATATGCTTACTCCGATGAATGGTAGTATCGCCATTTTTGGAGATAGTTCATTGTTAATATTTGTTACTCATATGAAGGGTAGTCTCGTCATTATGGGAGATAGTTTTTTGTTGAGATTCGTTATTCCGATGAATGATAGTCTTGTCATTATGGAAGATAGATTGTCATTGAGATTCACTTTGCTCTAAAGGAGTTCATTTGTTTCCAGTCATAAGTATTGTTGCCAATCATTTATTACTTACCCTAATATTGGTATTTACCGGTATTATCTTTCTATTCCCTGTGAGTCAATGTTATTTTTTTTCTATCTCCACTGTGAGTGAATAGTTCGCAGTTATCTATCGATCGTTATCATCCATTACTTTTTCCTCAATATTTGAGTTGATAATGCCTTATCTCTTCCATGGGCTTTACCCCAGTAGAGTCGAGTCTTCTGTTCACCATTGATTTATTTTCTCGGTCATATTTTCTTTTGATCTTTTATTGTTATCTCCCGCATCCTCAGTGGTGTCCTGTGTCACCTTTGGATTTGTTTGCCCGCATGCATGGTCATAAGCATTTCATGGCATCTTAGGGGGAAAATAGGGCTTGTGTTATACTTAAGTATGTTCAATCGCGGAAAGATGAAGATTTTAACCTTCATATCTCCGGATAGAAGAAACTTAAATAAGGGTTGTTGTTATACCCCAATTTTTGCCCCTATGATCTCTTACCATTTCAATATCAACCCAATCACATCAAGATCACACACTAGGGTTTGGTTCTTCTTCTTATCTTTAGATTTTCTCATGTGAGATCACCAAGCACTTTGATTTGTATGTTTCGTACATGTATATCTTGTGTTGATTAACTTTTAGCCAACAAATACAATGTATGTATGTTTTCTCTATGGATGTTGGCATTATAGGTGATGACACAACACATTTCATCAAGATGATTCATAGGTTCATGAGTTTATTTCCATGTCTTCCTCAACAAGCTTCATTGAGATTTAAAATTCATCTTTAAGTTTGCTTTAAGACAATGTCATGACAAGGCCTAATATAATTCATCATGCTTCAATTTGGCAAATGAAGTCAAAAGATGAAAGATTGATTCAAGAAGTTTGACCTAATTGGACAAGTTTTTGATTCCTTGATTACAAGTGCATAACTCTCTCAATTCTCAACATTTGGAAGTTATTTTTCTTGCCATGGGTTCATATTATCATTTACAACAACTTTTCTTCATATGGAAAAAGCAATTGTGCAAGAAAGATTGTCAAAAGTTGAAAGGGTTTCCAAGTCATTTTGATGCTTTAGGGGCTAGGGTTTTGAACTTCTAAGGGATATATCTTGTTCATCTTTTGAGATTTTTGAGTGATTCCAAATATATGTTTCTCTTTAAAGGGTTACTAACAAATCACTTCAAGAGTTTCAAGCAAATTTTGTATGGAAGATTACTAATGATTGAGAAAGATTACAAATCCTCTAAATACCCCCATCAAATTCTTTTATGTGACTTCAAAGGATCATAACTTGGTCAATTTTTATCATCTTGAGCTCATTTTTTTCACAATGATCTTAAGGATATTAAATTTAACTTTCTTTTTGGTGATAAGCTTGTAAATGATTGAAAGATACTTTTTGAGCTCAAAACATTATAGGTCATCTCATAGATTTCCACCAATTTCACAAGATCATAACTTGTTCTATATTTATAATTTTTAAGTGATATAAGTTTCACAATACTCTTTAGAAAGTCTACTTCAATCTAGAATCAATGACCAAAGCTCAATTTTGAAGGAAGGCCTTGTTTAGAATCAAACCATTATAGGTCATTTTTGAAGAAGAAACTTAGAATTTTTCTAATTACAAAAGTCAGCGCATTTTTCTTGATTTTGACTAAGTATAACTTTTAGCTCAAGCATCCAAATGAAGTCTTTCTTGGAACATTATGAAGAGTGCCACATGATCTTCCAATGCATCAAGAATCAACTCGTAAGGCTTCCTAAATTGCACACACCATGAGTTCAAAGTTAACTACTTGAAACTTAATTTTTCTCCAAAGTCAGATTTTGAAAGCCATAATTTACCTTCTAATCACCAGTTTTACACGCGTTTTTGATCTAAACATGATTAACAAACTTGCCCAGGCTTGTTTAAGCATCCAAACACAGGAGTTAGATGAGTTTTAGGTGAATTAGCGTCACGTTTTTCCACTTTCGGGCTCCATTCAATTTCCCTTCAAACCTCACTATTTTTTCTAATTCTTTTCACCATTCACTCTCTTATAAATAAAGGGACATATTGCACTCATTTTCTCAAGCTTTGATAGCCAAAACCACTCTGCCAAGATCCCACAAGAACTCTTGAGCTTGATTTCTGTTTTTTCATTTCCTCACCTTAATTCACAAAAACTTCCATTCAGTTAACTTCCTTGACATTCATTGAAGCTAACCAGATCCTTAGCAAGAAGAATTATGCATATAATCGAGTTACAGAAGTTCAGTTTCAGAGCAATTTTCTGCTACTTCGTTCAGGTAGAATTCTCAATCAAATTGAACCAAATAAATTCATATTCTATTCTACTCATCCTTCTCATTCTCATACTTTTTTATTTTCATTTTCATTAAGAATTGAGAGAGATACTTGGAAATTTCGTGCTCACTATTTTTTATGCTTTTTTTTAAATAGTCTTTCTCAACTTATATAAATTTGGCGCAAGGGTACCATTAGAATCGTCTTGAAGAGACGAATCTAATGGTACCTGTCTGGTTTGCTAATTTTACAATTTGTGGAAGTCCAATCTAGCACGTCTGGAGGTTGAAGACGACCTACGTGTCGTGCTTCAACCAATGATAGCGTGACATGTAATTTTTTTTGAATTTTATCCAGTGTGCTTGTCTATCCATACGCGCGTTTTGAGAGCCATTGGATCTGATTACTTTCATTAGTCAGACTCCATCCAACATGCCACATTTTTAGTTACTTTTAATTATTAAAAATGATTTGGTGTGATTTTCAAAGATGACCATATTATACACAGCTTACTAACACGTTTTGACATTAATCTAATGGTCCATATTTTTTTTGCTTTATTTTTATTTTCATATTTTTTATATTTAATTGTTTTAAACATCAAAAAATCATAGAAAATTCATTTCTGACTCAAAAATTATGAAAAGATTCACAAACATTTTCAAATATTATCTTTATGAATTTTTATTTTTTCACAATTTGATTTTCATATTTGATTTTTTTTAATGATTTTTTTGACTTGTTTTTAATTGTTTAAAAATAATTTTTAATATTTTTAAATTATGAAAAACTTCATAAAAATCATTTCTTTTATTTATGACTTTCTGGAATTTTTCTAGAATTTTATTTTGATTTTTACTATTTTTGATTATTTTTCACTTACTTGAGTGATTTTAAAAATACTTTTCTGTTTTAAAAAATTACCTAATTTTTTGTAAAAATACGTGAGATCATCTCTGACTTTTCTATGTTTTTTTTTTAATTTTTATTTGATACTTTGAATATAGTTTATTATTTTTCCTTTTATTTTCACTTAAAAAAAATTTAAAAATTATTTTCTTATTTTATTTTGCTTATTAAATGCAATTTTATTTTTGAATATATTCTGGCTAAGCTTGAACTATGTGATTTTTAATCATGAACTTCATTAACATCATTGGATCTTAGGTGTTGAGTTTAACTCCACCAAAATGGATGACAAATTTTAATGATATTTTGATTAAATTCTTTGGTTCAAATATCTTTTCTCCATCTTATTTCTTCTTTGAATTTTTCTTGTGCTATAAGTTTCTTGAGTATTGTTTCTATCACATCTCAAGACTTGTGTAATACACACATTGCTATTGACCGATCTCAAAATAGGTGCGGCTTCTACATAAGTCCACTTACGATTGTTTAACATAGCGCTAAATTTTGTCCCGATTCGAGAAATAATCATTCGTGGCCCAAATCTATATTTCCAAGCCCAAGTATGTTTAATTTTAAACCTTTGATCCAATAACCTTGAGGTTTATTGTTAGGAGACTTTGGTCTTATCAATCCTCTAATGAACCATCATAAACTTTAGTCTAAGTGAATCATTTAAGCATCGTTGATCATATGTTGTTACCCTGAACACTTGAAATGAATGATATAGTTGGAAAAAAGCAAATGAAACTTGTTGTTGAGAAGCTTTGATTTTATCAATCTTCTAATGAGTTTTCAAATGCAAGTTTCAAGATGGTTATTCAACTAACTTCTAATTTCTAACTCGCTAACAATTGATTTTTACTTTGAGTTTTTAATTTATTCCATTTACTTTATGCCTTTACTTTTATGTACCATATACTTTGACATTTACATTTCATGTCATTTTTATCTTTGGTCACTTGATCATTTATCTTTATGTCATTTTTGTTTTGCTCACTTGAGTCTTTTCATTTTCTTTTTGAAGATACTTAATAACCAACTTGGACTTTAAAAAACCTTAAGGTTACTCGGACTATTTGGTTACTATCCCTTGCATAATGGAAGGGTGGATTTCTTGGACTTAAGATTATAAGTCTTTGATACCCTTAAGACATTGTGGCTCTGATTGTTATTTTGTCTGGAGTTCTTGGGATTTACCCCGGGACATTGGGTTGATTTTTTTGTGTGCATGTTATTCTGATTATATACTTTGTCTGATATTGGGAATTCATATGTATACAACCGTTACTCTGCCCAATTTTTGTGAAGACTTAAAGCATCTAAAGCTTGGTACTCTTAAGAGGTTTAATATCTTTCCTTGCTTGGTTTTAATCTAAAGAATGAGAATTCTACATTGACTCTTTATGCCAAGTGTTGGCTCTTTAATGGTTAGACAGTTCTTTTTCCTAACTTTTACCTTATGCTTTAGAATAGTCCCTTCATCTCCTCCAATCTTCTTTAATTTCAAAAATATTCTCCCTCCTTTTCAAAACTCTTCTTATTTTCAAACTTGAATCACTTTCATAATAAACTTGGACTTAGGTCCATGCATTTTCAAAAATATTGTCTTAATCAAACTTTAACCAACATAATCATACTTTGACATTTTTGTGAGAAGACTAAAAGTCAATCTACCTCATTCAAACCATTTTGCTACTTTGGCTTTTTACTTTAAAATTTTCTCAAAAGATTAGACTATTGTCAATTCTTGTAGTGATGCGAGCTACTATACTTCTACAATATGTAGTGAAGTGAGATATTTTCCACTTGGATGTTGAGTGAGGCTTTGTTGATTTTAAAATTCTAGTGATATCCTCCACTTTGAGATGACGCAAATTCTCTTTTCTCATAATCGTGGGTAGTAAGTTTGTTTTCCACTCGGATATGACGATGATGTCTCGTCTCTTAAAATTAACCAACACACTTGTGTTTTTAAATTTTAAAGGTGAACTATGAGTATCCTGATCCCCTATTGCACGGGAGATGGTACGTAGGCACTAAAGGTTCACAACCGTTGCGGGTACAAAAATCATAAAAAATATTTCTCTTCCACCTCCATCCTCTATTTTTTTATATACAACAATTATAGTCAAAATACACAAATTTTCAAAGAGGTTCCTACAGAGTACCGTAAATGTTTAGGGTGCTAATATTTTCCCTTTACATAATCAACTCCTGTACCTAGATTCTCTGCCATCTTTTTTGAATTATCCGCTCTTTTTTCATTCCTCTCGAAACAATAAAATAAAGTGACGATTTTTATTTGATCTGTATGAATTAAGTCAATTCAATAACTTAATCTCAACATTTCTACCTCTCTCTCTCTCTCTCTATATATATATATATATATATATATATATATATATATATATATATATATATATATATATATATATATATATATATATATATATATATATATATATATATATATATATTGATTTGGTATAACGGTTTAGAATTCTGATCATATTGAACCATTAGATATTTTTCCCAAATCAAACAATTTGTTAAAGAATCGAATCATTATACTTATTTTTTAATTTATTTTAATAAAAAATAAACCATTCCATATCAGTTTGAAACATGCCAGTGGGAGATTAAACTCAATTCTGATTTTTGCTTCCAAGATTTTGGAGTCTTTGATATAAAAAGAAGCAGAATAAATTTATGACAAACTGCTCATAAGAATTGTGCAGGCATGTTGTAAGAAAACTACAAATTAGCAATGACAGAATGATCGAGGAGAATTAATAAGAAATAAAGTTGTATATATAGTCATACAATAATGGATAAAAACTGGAATGCCAAATAAACCACATGAGCGTGCCATCAATGAAGCTTCATCAAAGCTGTCGATTAAGTCAATATAATCAGATGTATTCCTTTGAGTAATGAACATAGTTTATTAATAATATTGTTTGCCATTTGTGTTTCATAATGTTGCAGTACGAAACACCGATGCTAATATACTTTTCAGTTTTCTTGTCTTAAAATTTATGTTTTAGTTTTGGTTTATATTTAATTATTTGTAATTTGATTCAGTTTGACGGTTAATAAGTTATTCACTAATTAAATATAATAATTTGATTATTTTAATTTCAATTTGATTCAGTTTGACGGTTCAGTTTAATTCATTATTTTTTTAAACAACTCTAAAAACAATTATAATATTCAAATTTTAACTGTCATAATTCAACCATTTATTTGTAGTATATTATATTTAATTAAATTGATATAGCCTTGTAACTCATTAGTTTCCTAGTATAATCGCGAGTTAAACAATTGATTAGAGTTTAATTTAACTCTTAATTGTATATTGATCACACCTGAACAGAGTTGGACCGTCACAGTTGACTTCAGACTGGATTTGAAGGAGATGGAGGGGTACCTGCAAGACACTCCGATAGCAAAGTGAGAGACGGAATGAACAAGCAAGTATGTATGTAGGTGTGAATGAATGAATACCTGACTCTCTCGAAATAGAGGGTATTTATAGCCCCCAACGCTGGGCCAAGGTCTCTTTATTGGGCTGATCAAACAGGCCCAACAAAGAGCCTTCCAGATTCTACGTGAGTAGTGGGGACCTGCACGTGGTCCCCTACCTAGATGATGCCCCCCGCAAGACATGGAGGATAAAGACGCGATCTTCCCGGGATCATGAGGACTCCGTGAAATCCGGAGAGGTTGAGAGTCATCCCTACGAGGAGGGTGCTCGGGTGGAGCGTACGCTCGTCGAGGACATTCCTCGCAGGCACAGGCGGGAAGCAATCGTAGCCGACCAGATGCCCATGATCGGGGTGTGCTCGGAGGATATACTACTCAACACGATATATTGACAAGCTTGGGTTCGGCCTCACTGGTGATTGAGCCACGGGCAGGCCCAGTCCAGAACAGGAGCCCCCTAAGTCGTTGCTCCTGGTACGGAAGTTATGACTTGATTCATGTTCGCCCCTTCGCGAGACTCACTTGCGCGACACAGGGGTTTTCAATCAGGGATGTGAGACATCGCCTGGTTCGTGATTTGCCCCGTGCAGCGATCGAGAAGTGTTCGAGGAGCACTCGCGGGAAGGTGGTGATGCACCAGTCAGACACGTGGCGCGGCTCTTGGAAAGCACAATGCCTCCCTAGGGAGTAGGGTCATCATTATCTATGCGAGTAGGCGTCGAGGACGGAGGCGATTTGTGGTTCCTCGACGCGACACTTCATATTCCACGTCATCTCTATAAATAGGGCTTCAGGGCCGATAGTTTGTTTTCACATGTTCACGCTCTTGTATTTTCTCTGCTTTCAATCACCATGCGTTTTCCTAGCGTCAGGGAGACCGCCGCGCCATTTGTCGTGTGTTCATCTCCACCACATTCGCTCCTCACTCTTCTCCCAAGTAAGTGTTTTTTCCCTCTGATATCTCATGTTGTAGATAGATTCTGATGGTGTTTAGTGGTAGAATTTCGTGTCTGGGGATTGTGCCCAAGAAATTTAAGCACCCTAGGCGCCTGTTTCATGATTACACCGACGACATTCATAGGTGTAGGCATACGGTTTATGATCATGCCCATGATACTCATGCGTTTGGCTAGTAGATTTATGAACTTGGTCGGGGGATTCGTCTTTTCATTAGTATGTAGGCTAGTTTTACCCGTAGTATTCTTGTATCTTCCTAGCAACATTATGAACTTGGTCGTGGGATTCATCGTTTGCTCGCGATATTCATGCTATGCTCGTGAGATTAATGATTGATACACGATTGATATACGTCTGCCGCTAAGGTCGATGTTTTGTCGAGGTCTACGTGATCCCCATTTTTCGTACGAATGGTTGTTGACTGGGTCTGAGTGTTCCTTACTTCTCCCCGTCTTTGTGGCAGAAAAGCGGATTTATTGTCGAATTCACCGGTTTCTTGTACTTTGCAGGTAAATGGCCGATATTCCTGAGTCCTCGGGGCGTAATGATGTCGAGGAAACAAGCACTACCGACGAAAGCATAAATATGGTCGACACCTTCAACGAACCTACTCTGGATTGGGTTGGTGCTGAACCCCGGGAATAGCTTCAATCTATAGCTATTCCGGTAAACAAGCTTACACTGTTAGTCGAGTATGGCGGCGTCCAGAAGGGATTTCAGAGAAACTTTAAGATTATGAGGCCGACGAGGGATGCTCGCATCTGCTCAGAGTTTACACAAGACGCCTTTCCCATGTACGAGATCGTATTTAAAGATCTCGGGCTCCGGTTTCCCTTCAATGACTTCTAGGTGGGAGTGTTCAACCACCTGAACCTGACCCCCTCCCAGATTCATCCTAATGCGATTGCCTTTATCCGGGCATTCGAACTCACCTGCCGCTTCCTGAGGATTGGGGCGAAGATTCCCCTATTCTTCAGGGTTTTTCATCTACAACGACAGTCCCGAGGAGGGAAGCACAATTGGGTGTCCCTTAAGCAGTCGAAGAGACTGTTTAGGATGTATATGGATTATGTGTGATATTTTAAGGATAAGTGGTATATTTTGCAACCGTCTACCCAGACATCCGTAGATTCGCTGTTCGAACCGGCCGCTGTGGTGGACGAGGACGGGGAGCCGTGTTTGGATGCTGAGGGTAATCCCGAGATTGGGAAAGTCTCAAAGTTTCCCATCCACTGGTGTTCAGGCCATTACGACCATGGACCTGGATACTACCACACTCCTGTTGGCGGTATGAGCGCCGAGAACAAGGAAGCTTATGGCGTCTTGAACAAGTTTGTTGATGGCTTCTTTCCTGCTCGGTGGGTTACGAGGGAAGGGGATGACGTTCTTTATGAGGATGGCGAGCCGACGTTCGAGGCGCGTCCGATCAACACCAAGGCGCTCGTCAAGTGCTAGTCTTACGGGAAGGCCGTATACCTCTTAGGTTTCTTGCTTTGCTCTATTGACATTCCTCTTTATTTGTTTTCTTCAATGTATGTGGCTAACCCAAGTATACTTCCTTTTCAGGTCACATGGAGGAGCGTTGCGAGAGGTTGCTGAAGCTAACTCAAGACAAGAAAATTAGCAAGAGGTTGGTGATGCCGCAACAAGCCACGCGGATGGGCCCGACCTCTGAATCGGGCAGGGAAGGATCTAGTGGGTCCTCGGGTTTATCGGATAACAAGCGCCAATCTACTTTGATCAGCAAGAAATGGAGTCGACCAGATGATAGGGTCGAAGTGACCGATGGAGGGGCGGGTGCCCGGTGTAGCGGTAGAAATGTTCAAGACTAAGCCATTGGATTGACTAGACTTTATACAAATCAAAATAAAAAAATCGCCACCGCGCTTTATTGTTTCCAAAGGAATGGGAAAAGAGCGAATAACCCAAAAAAAGGGGGGAAAGATTCAAGGTAAGGGGGTTGGTTATGCAAAGGGAATGTATTAGCACCCTAAACATCTACGGTACTCCGCAGGAACCTCTTTGTAAAATCTGTATATTTTGGCTATGAAAATGTGTTGTATAGAAAATGGATAGTGGAGGTAAGAAAAGAAGTATTTTTTATGATTTTTTTGCACCTGCCGCAGTTGCTAACCTTTAGTGCCTACGTACCATCTTTCGTGCAATAGGGGATCAGGGTACACGTAGTTCCTCTTTTAAAAATTTGAAACAGAAATGTGTTGGTTGATTTTAATAGATAAGACATCATCGTTATTGTCCGTGTGGAAAACATACTTACTACCCACAATCATGAGAAAGGAGAATTTGCATCATCTCAAGGTGGAGGATATGACTTGGATTTTAAAATCAACAATGCCTAACTCAACACCCAAGTGGAAAATATCTCACTTCACTATATATTATAGAAGTATAGTTGTTTGCATCACTACAAGGATTGACAAGAGTCCAATATTTTGAGAAAATTTTTTAAAGGTAAAAGCCAAAGTGGCAAAATAGTTTGAAATGAGATTGGTTGACTTTTAGTCTTCTCATAAAAAAGTGTCAAAGTATTATTAAATTGATTGAAGTTTATTTATGAAAATTAATTTTTGAAAATGCATGGACATAAGTCCAAGTTTATTATGAAAGTGGTTCAAGTTTAGAAACAAGAAGGGTTTAAAAAAAAGGGAGAAGATTTTTGGAATTAAAGAAAATGGGAGGAGAAGAAGAGACTATCCTAAAGCATAAGGTAAAAGCTAAGGATAAAGGCCATCTAACCAACAAGAAGCCAAAACTTGACATTATGAGCCAAGATAAAATTCTCATTCTTTAGATTGAAACCAAGCAAGCAAAGATACTAGACCTCTTCAAGTGTATTAAGTCTTCACAAAAATTGGGCAGAGTAACGGCTGTATACGGGTGAATTCCTGATTACAGACAAAGGATGTAATCACAAAACCTGCACACAAAAACAAACAAGCAACCCAATGTCTTGAGGTAAACCTCAAGAGCTCCAGACAAAATAATCAGATAAGATCACAAGGTCTCCAAGATAGGCCAAGGTTTCTAATCCTAAGTCCAAGAAAAAGTCCCATGCTCCATAATGCTATGGATAGTAACCAAATAGTTCAAGTACCATTAAGGGTTTTTTAGGGTTTAAGTTGGTTATTAAGTATCTTAGAAAAAAGAAAAGGAAAAGCTCAAGTGAGCAAAGTAAAAATGACAAGAAAATAAATGCTCAAATGAGCAAAGATGAAAGTGGCATGAAATGTAAATGCTAAAAGTAAATAAATAGTGCATAAAGCATAAAAGAATAAAAGCATAAAATAAAACAAGTCAATAATTAGTGGTTAGTTGGATGACCATCTTGAAACTTGCATTTGGAACTCATTAGAGGATTGATAGAACCAAAGCCTCCACACAACAAGTTGCATTTGCTTTTTGTCAAGTATATCATCCATTTGGAATTCTCACAAGTTCCATTTAATAATCAACGATGTTTAAGTGATCCGCATTGACCAAAGGTGTTGTAGTTCCATTAGAGGAATGGTAGAACCAAAGCCTCCACACAATGAATCTCAAGATTATTGGATCAAAGAGATCAAATTAACATACTTGGGCTTGAATTCATAAGTTTGGGCCACGAATGATCATTTATTTGAATCGAGACAAACTTTTGCACTATGTTAAGCAATCATAAGTGGACTTGTTTAGAAGTCGCACGTATTTTGAGGTCGGTCAATAGCAATCTATGCACCATTTGTTTTGAGACATGATATAGAGATCATGCTCCAACAATATTTAGTGCAAGGAGAAGGGGATGAGATGAAGAGGAATTAAGATAAAAAGAAAACCACATTTGAATTAATATTTAATCAAACTATTATTAAAATCATTCATCCATTTTTGTGGAGTTAAACTCAACACCATGGATCCAATGATGTTAATAAAGCCATGACCAAAAAATCAACCCAAGACAGTCAGAAAATATTCACAAAATGATATAATATTTAATATATATATATATATATATATATATATATATATATATATATATATATATATATATATATATATATATATATATATATATATATATATATATATATATATATATATATATATATATATATATATATATATTAAAGGATGGAAAATGCTAAAATAAACTAGAAAATAATGAGGAAAATATCAATTATATTCAAATTAATCAAGAAATAAAAAATAAGACCATAGAAAAATCAGAAATGGGTCCAAATATTTTTATAAAAATTTTAGTAATTTTTAAAAGTCAGAAACTATTTTTTAACCATTTAAAATTGCTAAAGCAAACATAAAATAGATAAAAAATAGTAAGCCTCAATATAAAAATCCATAAAATTTCCAGAAAGTCAAAAATATGCAAAATAATATTTATGAATTTTTTCAGAATTAAAAAATGTTAGAAAGTATTTTTTTAAGTAATTAAAAGAAAGCAAATAATATAAAAATATAAAAAATACCAAATGTTAAAATAAAAATGTAAAAAAAATATTCATGAGATCAGAAATAATTCAAAGTATTTTTTTGTGAATTTTCATAATTTTTGGATAAAAAATAAAAGAGTTATGAATTTTTGAAAATTTAATCAAATAAAATATAAAATCAGAAAATAAAATAAAACCAAAAAGATGTGGACCATCAGATCAAACACAAAACGCGTTAGTAAGCTAATCCAATGGACCAGACGCGCTGTGCTTGATATGGAACTTAGTGAAACACACATGTAATCAGAAAAAGGGCAACCAATGAAATTAAAACGCTTGGCACACTATCATTGGCTGAGACGAGACATGTCAACGTCTTCAACCTCCAGACACCCTGCAATGGGGATTTTGTGAGATCCTTCAAATGGAAAAATTAGGATCCCTGGCTAGTATCATTGAACTCGTCTCTTCAAGACGATTCTAACACAACCATCGCGCCAAATTTATGTAAAGTATGGAGAGAGATATGAATCAAAACACAAAAAAATAGCGAGCACGTTCAATTTGAGATTTGTCTCTCAATTCTCAATGGATTTAAAAATTGTAAGCATCATTAGAATCAGACAAAGGAGTAAAACAGATTAGTGCTTGATTTGGATCCAATTGGTGGAGAATTCTACCTTTTCGAAGTTCAAGTAAGAGGCTCTGAAACTGGACTTCTGTAGCTTGGATTATGGCTCGTTTTGATTGGTTTAAGTGCTGGAGAGTTTGTATGAAGTTCAAGGATGATGAATACGCAAAGAATTTTGGAAAAGGAAGCTTAAATTTCAAAAACTGAATTCAACAAAAGTGGGTTCGTGTGAAGTTTTGGCAGGGTGTTCTTGGCTCTCTAAGCTTGGGAAATTGAATGGGGGATGACCTTCTATTTATAGGAAAGTGAATGGGAATGAAAATTTGAAGAAACAAGGAAGTTTGGAGGGAAATTGAGCAAGGTCGAGCACGAGTGAAGTGTGACATCATTTCCATCAAAACTCAGCCAAACCTTGCGTTTTGGGGTGCTAATCACTTCTGGAATGTTTTCTAATCAAGTTTAAATCAAAAACGCGCACAAATCTTGTGTTTAGAAGTCACATTATGGATTTCAAAATTCTGACTTTGTGCAAAATTCAGTTTCAAACTACCAAATTCAAATCTATGGCATTTCCACCTCAAGGGGCCTTAGGGCATAATTCTTGATGCTTCGGAAAGATGAGGTTACAAGCTTTTCAATGGAAAAAGAATGGAATCAAATGGATGCTTGAGCTGAAAGTTACATGGAGTCAAAGTTGAAGAAAAAGAGTTGACTTTCCATACTTAGAAAAATTTCAAACTCTTCTTTAAAAATGACCTATAATCTCTTGCAACCAAACATGGCCTTCCACTTATAATTTGCTCTTGACCAAAAAATATGGAATGAAGTATACTTCTTGAATGACACTTTTCAATTTTAACCACTCAAAATCTCCAAAAATTGAGCAAGTTATGACTTGTTGAAGTTGGCTAAAAATCATGAAATGACCTATTATCTCTTGCATTCTTGAGGCAACTTCCATACATTTTTTCACTTTTCACATAAAAGAAGGAATGCAGTACACATTCTTAGGGTCATTATGAAAAAATAATGGGCTCAAGGTGATAAAAATTGACCAAGTTATGATCATTTGAAATCACATTATGAAAAATTGGGGATTCATCTGGATGACTTGTAATCTTTCCTCTTCACCAAGTTTCTTCCACATGCAAATTCTTGAAACTTTTGAAGTGATTTGTTGGTAACTCTTTGAAGAGAAGAATTTTTTTGGAATCACTCAAAAATACCAAAAGATGAGAAAGAGATGCCCCTCTGAAGTCCAAAACCCTAGCTTCTAGGTCAAGAGAATGCTTGGTGGAACTTTGTCAAGTTTGAACAAACTTTTTGTGCCAATATTCTTCCTTTGTGAATAGTATTTGTTGAGGATGATGATGAGGACCCATGGCCACCAGAACTAATTCCATACCATCTTCAAAATAACTTCAATGGTGAGGTTTGGATCTCTCAAGCTTTTGACTAGGGCATGGAAATAAACTCATGAACCCATGATGCAATTTGCTAAACCCCATTGCCTTCACCTACATTATTAACAAGCAAGACAAACCAATATTGTATTGGTTAATTTAGAGAGAAAATTAAAGCAAAATATCCATGATCACCAAAGAAAACAAGTCAAGGTGCTTGGTGACTCCTCAAAGAGCAAGGTTAAAGATAGGGAGAGGAACCAAAAGCCCTAATGTGATTTTGTGGTGATTGAGACAATATGGTATGATGAAGGGATCTTAGGGGCAAAAATTGGGGTACAACAGCTGCCCTTATTTAAGTTTCTTCTATCCGGAGATGCAAAGGTTAAAAATCTTCGTGTCGACGGGATTGAAGACACTTAAATATAAAACAAACCCTATTTTTGGCCCTAAGATGCCATGCGAACGTTTATGCAGATGAATGCATATGAATGGAACAAAAGAGACGTAAAGTGGCATTGGGGATGCAACATTAAATGTAGAAACAAAAGAGCAATCCCACCAAGAAAATAAATCACTGGTAAACCACAAGAAAAGAATCATATAGGAGAATAACAAGCATCGACGTTCACTGCCGATGTACTACCAACGTTCACTGAAGGTAGAAAGAGAAAATATATCATATTACAACCATTTACTGATGATGAACTATCAACGTTCACTGAAGATGACAAAAAGATAAGAAACACTGACGTTCACCGCCGATGTACTACCAACATTCATTGAAGATAGAAAGATAAAATATATCATACCACCTCCGTTCACTGACGATGAACTATCAACGTTTATTGAAGATAGAAAAAATATAAGAAACATCGACGTTCACTGCCGATGTACTACCTACATTCACTAAAGGTAGAAAGAGTAAATATATCATACCACCTCCATTCACTGGCGATGAACTATCAACGTTCACTGAAGATAGCAAAAAATAAGAAACACTAACGTTCACTGCCGATGTCTACCAACGTTCACTGAAGGTAGAAAGAGAAATTACATCATACCATCTCCGTTCACTGACGATGAACTATCAACGTTCACTGAAGATAGCAAAAACATAAGAAACACCAACGTTCATTGTCGATGTCTACCAACATTCACTGAAGGTAGAAAGAGAAAATACATCATACCACCGCTGTTCACTGACGATGAACTATCAACGTTCACTGAAGATAGCAAAAAGATAAGAAACACCAACGTTCACTGCCGATGTCTACCAACGTTCACTGAAGGTATAAAGAGAAAATATATCATATCACCGCCATTCACTGATGATGAACTATCAACGTTCACTGAAGATAGCAAAAAGATAAGAAACACTGACGTTCACTGCCGATGTCTACCAACGTTCACTGAAGGTAGAAAGAGAAAATATATCATATCACCGCCGTTCACTGACGATGAACTATCAACGTTCACTGAAGATAGAAAAAAGATAAGAAACATCGACGTTCACTGCCGATGTACTACCTACGTTCACTGAAGGTAGAAAGAGAAAACATATCAAGTTTCCCCAAGATTCTTGTGTTTTGCTAAGAACGGGTCTCAACTTCTTCTTTAACCAAGGAAATCTGCCTAGAAAGGGTAATACGTAATATGTATCAAATAAAGAGACTTCCACTCATTGTCAAGGGGATTTACAAAGAGAAATGACTTTCTAGAAATAGCAATATGACTTCCCGGGGACATGCCACGATATTCCTGCTGAGGAGATAAAGTCTTCCTGTGCAAAATAAATGCTCAAACCAAAACTCAAAAATTTCAGAGATCCATAAATCCAATTTGGAAATAAACTAGAGCAAGACGTCCAGTGCATATACATCTTTTGAGAAATAAACTCAAGAGGGAAAACCAAATTCGACTAAGCAAAGAGTGCTGCAGGAAACGGTCAGAACATCATGTTAATGAACAATGGTTTTTAGTCATGCATGATGTATGTATGAATGTATGAGTGTTATCGTGCATATGCTGGTAAAAGGATACATAATAAGTACAAACAAACAAAACCGCCTCAGGTACTAACAACAAATGGGCTAAACTTCAACCAAAAAGATCAATCCAAGAAAAGCAAAAGCAACTGCGGAAACCAAACCCACTGCCTACCTTAAATTTACTGAGGAGAAACATAATCCGGATGTAGCCAAGTCAAACAAATGTCGGGATAAAATGTCTTTCTTCCGGTTTCATCGGAGAAAACATCTTTCCAAAAGCAACATGCCTACTGGAGATTGCGAGATCAGCCTCAAATAAAGCAGACTAACACCGACACAACCAAACTTCACTGGGGGATTCAAGCGTACCTCCCTGGAGAAAACTTTCATCATGAATACTCATTTCTAACAAGATATGCCCTAGGATAACCTTCCTGGGAAATCAAGAAGTCAATATTAATGCCAAAACTTTCATCATATGAGGGAAAACTTGCTGGGGAATCTGAGACGGAGACTTCTGACCATGCAAACCCCAAAAAACAAATCAAGGCCTGATTGGGGAAAATGGGATCACAAACCCAATACTGTACCTTGCACCCACTGATATCGTCTCTAACTATCTGAGAAACACACAAGGATTGCGCACCTACCAGCAAAATGACCTGAGAAAACCTTCATGAAGGGAGTAAATTTTCTTAAAACAACCAAAGTTTGTTCATTCTTGGGATCACCATTCTTGTTGTCATTGTTTCATCATAAATCCCAAAGTAAATTGAATTGTAAAGATCTCTCTTATTTTTGAAAAGTTAATTTTGCTTTTTAATCTTTTTGCTTTAACAGTTATTATCAGTAATAAATTATGTCTTTGCAAGCTAAATAAAAATAAGAACACAAAAAGTTGGGCAAAACTCGAATTTCATTAATAGAATGGTAGTCTGCGAATGGCGAGACTCCATGGATGATTACAAAGTTTGGGAAATGGTAATACATAATGGAAAATATACATTGAGATACAATGACCACTATCCCCCCTAACAACTTTTAAAATCCTGAGCAGCAGCTTTTGTTGAAGTATGGTGAGGATCCGAGAAGATTGTTGCTTCAACGATCAAGTCTTATCTGACGTAGTTACTTGCCAAGAAAGTCCCTAACTTTTGCCTAAGCTGCCCTTTCGGGTTTTCAACTTAGCGGGAAATTTATTCTATTTATGTCTCTAATTTTTGCCTAGACCGCCCTTTTGGGTTTTTGGCCTTCCGAGACGCTCCTTTTTTGCCTAAGCCGCCCTTTCGGGTTTTCAGCTTAGCGAGCTGTTCTTTTATTTCTTTAGGCAAAGTATTTCTTGACTGTGTCAGCATTCATGAACTCCTCGCCATCCATAGTTTCAAGAATTAATGCACCACCAGAGAAGGCTTTCATGAAAACATACGGGCCTTCAAAATTGGGAGTCCACTTGCCCTAGAATCAGTGTTGAAAGACATGATCTTCCTGAGCAGAGGTCGCCTTCTCTGAATTCACGAGGTTTGACCTTTTTGTCAAATGCTTTCTTCATTCTTTTCTGATATAACTGCCCATGACATAAAGCTGTCATTCTCTTCTCTTCAATCAAATTCAGTTGGTCAAACCTGTTTTGAACCCATTCAGCCTCTGTCAACTTGGTTTCCATTATCACACGTAACGAGGGAATCTCTACCTCGACTGGGAGTACAACTTCCATTCCATAAACTAAAGAAAATAGGGTGGCTCCTGTTGAAGTGCGAACATATGTTCGATATCCATGAAGAGCAAAAAGGAGCATTTCATGCCAATCCTTATAAGTGACAACCATTTTCTGGATAATCTTCTTGATATTCTTATTAGCATCTTCAACAGCCCCATTGATCTTTGGCCTGTATGGAGATGAATTGTGATGGACAATCTTGAATTCTTTGCACAGTTCAGTCATCATCTTATTGTTCAAATTCGAGCCAACCACTTGTTTGGCATATAAGATTGTTTTTGATGAAACGCACAACCACTTGTTTGGTAACATTGGCATATGAAGCAGCCTCTACCCATTTGGTAAAGTAGTTAATTGCTACCAATATGAAATGGTGTCCATTCGAAGCATTGGGTTCTATCATCCAGATCATGTCAATACCACACATAGAGAAAGGCCACGGGGAGGAAATCACATTGAGCAATGTCAGAGGCACATGGATCTTATCTTCGTAAATCTGGAATTTATGGCACTTCTTTGCAAATTTGTAACAATCAGATTCCATTGTCAACCAATAATAACCTGCCCTTAGCATCTTTTTAGTCATTGAATGTCCATTAGCATGAGTGCCAAATGAACCTTCATGGATCTCATGCATCAACATGTCCGCTTCGTGTCTATCCACGCATCTGAGCAAGACCATGTCATAATTTCTCTTGTATAACACATTTTCACTGAGGAAGAAACTGCCTACAGATCTTCTCAGTGTCTTTCTATCTTTCTTTGACGCACCAAACGAGTATTCCTGAGTCTGAAGAAAATGCTTGATATCATAATACCAAGGTTTTTCATCAGCTACCTCCTCTGCTGTAAACACATGAGCGGGCCTATCTAGCCGTCGAGCTGTAATTCAGGGTAAATCATTCCAAACATTTACTTGGTACATGGAAGCCAGAGTTGCCAGAGCATCTCCCATTTGATTTTCATCCCTAGGAATATGATGGAATTCAACTTTATTGAAGAAGGGTAGTAATCTTCTAGCGTAATCTTTGTAAGGGATCAAGCCAGGGTGACGAGTGTCCCATTCTCCTTTAATCTAATTTATCACCAAAGCTGAATCACCATAAACATCTAAAATTTTGATTATGAGATCAATAGCTTCCTCAAGACCCATGATGCAAGCCTCATATTCTGCCATATTATTAGTGCAATCAAATGTTAACCTTACAGTAAAAGGAATGTGTGATCCATGAGGAGTAACAATCACGACACCAATTCCTTTACCATAAGCATTCACAGCTCCATCAAATACCATACTCCAACGAGATTCATACTCCATCAAATACCATTCACAATCTTTCACTTTCAAGAAAATCACTCTTCATCGGGGAATTCATACTCTGCAGACTGATGATCCTCCACCAGTTGGTGAGCAAAGTAATCTGCCAACACACTACTTTTAATGGCCTTCTAAGTGCGTACTCGATATCATATTCAGATAACAACATCTGCCAGCGGGAAATTCTCCCAGTAAGAGCAGGCTTTTCAAAAATATACTTGATTGGATCCATTTTGGAGATCAACTAAGTAGTATGATTCAACATATACTGCCGCAAACGCTTTGCCGCCTAGGACAAAGCACAACATGTTTTTTCTAGCATAGAATTCCGTGACTCACAATCAGTGAACTTTTTGCTGAGATAATAAATGGAGAACTCTTTCTTTCCTGTTTCATCCTGTTATCCCAGAATACAACCCATGGATTTATCCAACACTATTAGATACATAATCAACGGTCTTCCTTCTACGGGAGGGAGCAAGATAGGAGGTTCAAACAGATACTCTTTAATACTTTCAAATTCCCTTTGGCAGTCATCTGTCCATACACAACCTTGATCCTTTTTTAACAACTTAAAGATTGGTTCACACGTTGCAGTCATGTGGGAAATAAATCTGGAGATATAATTAAACACCCGAGGAAACCCCTGACTTGCTTTTAAGTTCTTGGTGCTGGTGTGATACAGTGGGAAGAGAACTGACTGTTTTTTGGAATGCTGGTTTGCATTTTGCGTTTGTTTTTGCAAAATGTCGCGGTAAGCAAGAGTCGCCACCGTCTTTTATTTTATCCAACAAGGAAAGGAAAAAAGCACAGAAAAATTCCTTTTTCGAGATGTTTCTCGGGTCCGGGGGGTAGATTATAGAAAGGGAAGGTGTTAGCATCCTTTCTATCTGTGGTTATCCACGGGCTATTAGGTACTTTCTCAAAGTGTTTTCAAAAATTTCTTTTCTTTGTGTTTGTGGGTTTGAAAAGAGTTTTTTGTTTGAAAGGTGTAAGTGCGAAAAGTTTTGTTTTGTTTTGAAAGGAGCAATTACTTAAGAACCATCTACCTACTAGAAAAAGGAATTAATTTGTGCTAATGTCCTTTAGACAATGCTATCCCACTATGAGTGAGTAGGTAGCACCGTCGTTGGAGTTTTAAGGGTCAATTCGATTAAGGGACGTGTGGTCACTAAAGCAATATTAGGACGCCTTAGCGGTAACCCTAATGTCTTAGATCATTTTTCCGAGGCAACCGTTTCGAGGAAACCATGATCTTTGGACAAGAGGGCGACCTCTAAAACTTCCTATACTCAATGATCACGTTCGAAGGCAACCAAGTGAGGTGTACCCTAACAGTGCGCATGTGCGAGTGTGTCGTTTTTTCAGTTAATTTTATCTTTGTACATGTCATGGGTGAGCTATGTTGATTTTAAGTTCATACATTTGATCTTGTCATGCATTCCCTATTACCAAACATCTAACAGTTTATGAGTTGCGGAAATTTAAATTGCGGAAATTAAATCTAAACTATTACAAGGCGTCGGGTATTTACATCGCCAAAAACAACCCTTGAAATTAAAATGCGGAAAGTAAAAGAAAGCGATAAAATAATTAAAGTCCTATTTAAAGCTATTACATTCAGGAAGCAAGTACAATAATATGAAAATATGGATCGCGTGCGAGAAAATTGAATCGGGCGCATTTTTTTAGGGTTTTGACCCTTTTTGAAAAGAAAGCATTTTTTGGTTATTTTTGAATTAAAAGGAATTAGATCTAAATTAACAATTAAATTAATTAATTAATTAAAATATTTTTGGATTTTTGGATATTTAAAGAAATAAAGTAAATTTGATTTAAAGTTAGTAAAAACCTAATTTTCTACATTAATTTTAATTATTTGCAAAAGATATTAAAAATTATACCTAATTAATACTAAATTAATTGAATTAATTTATTTACTAAAATAAAATGATGAATTTAATTTTAATAAATAAAATATATTTTTTGTTTTTTTTTATTTTATGAGAAAAAGTTTTTAATTGGTTAATTAAACAATAAAAATAATAATTAAACAAAATAAAGAAAGAAAATAAAAAAAGAAATACTCAGGGGGGTTCAGGCCCAATTTGGGAGTGAGATTTGCAATTCTTTGGCCCAATACAAGCCAGCCTGTATGACTTTTCCTGGTTCCCTGTACGCACATTGACTTGAGTGTAGGACAGACCTCCCATCTGGGCCATCAGATTTGGCCTGAAGGCCATCTGTCCACTGATTGGGTGACGGAGTATCATGTACCACACGCTTGAGTTTGTACTGGATAACCCTGAAAAAAATAACACAAATGCATGGGGGACCTGGGATTCGAACCCAGGTCCCGTTGGTACTTGAACACCTGCCTTAGCCACTGAGCCAATGCGCTTATATTGTTAGTGGATTAAGTATCAAATATTATATGGGAAAATAATTATTATGCCTGAAATAAAAAAAACAAGCGCGGAATATTTGAATGAGCCAATTGGATGGGGACACGTCTTTGTCCCTATCCTTGGAATTATACAGAGATTACCTGCGGATTTATATCCGCAGCTAAATCCCTAGGTTGAACCTAAAACCAAATCCAGGCCATGAAAATTCAATCTACGACCAGGGTCCTGTTCGTCTCTCCCTCCTGAACACATCCATGTCCATTATTGGTCTTGATTTCACCTGTAGAGAAAATGCCCAAAAACGAATACCAAGAACCCTAGAATCGGCTAGGGGGTTATAGGTCATGAAAATGCAATTCAATAACGCCAAAAGCTTCTAAATGGAGCGAA
Source organism: Vicia faba (assembly GCA_948472305.1). NCBI lineage: Eukaryota > Viridiplantae > Streptophyta > Magnoliopsida > Fabales > Fabaceae > Vicia > Vicia faba. The sequence continues at coordinate 1,527,934,520 of OX451737.1, forward strand.
AGGCATGAATATGCAAAGATTTTGGCAAAAAGGTGCAAGAATAAGAGGATGCATTTTCAATTGAAAGGTGAGTTTCAAAGAGACTTACAGCGCTATTGGGATGATGTAATGGCCTGATTTTGATTGCTTTAGACTCAGTGAATGTCCAGCCAGAGGTCTACGTTGAGATTTTGTGCTGAATTGGCCTCCAAGACTGATTTCGATTCCAAGCTTTTTTGACAAATTTCCAAGTTTGGTTTTCCAGATTGTGCAACCTCTAGTTTCTGATTCGTGCCTCTTTAGCTTGTATATGTATAAGGTAATGCATTAGGTCAAGTTTTGGGCTTTGAATCTTTGTGCATTGATGATTGAAGATGTGATATGATCCTCCATTAAAAAGCTTCAAATTTCATTCCAAATCCAATATTTTGTGCATGATATAGCTTGATACGAGTTTGAGTGTGTACATGATGATATTTAAGACCTGTATCAATCAAAAAGATACCAAGTTATCAATTTTTAGATTTTATTTAGATTTAAATTGATTTAAAATGAATTAATTCAATAAAAATCAAATAAAATAGAAAAATTAATGAATGGACATAATACTGAAGATAGGACACGTGTGTAGTGTGACAAGATCAAATCAAGTGGAAAAAAGTGGGCCCTTTTGACAAAATTTGACGTTTTGGGGATAGTTGACTTTTGGCAATTTTGGAAAAATGCCCAACTTCAACAATGCATAACTTCTTCAATTTTGAACTTTTGGAGGTGTTCCTGGACTTTTTAGAAACATTGAGATATCCTATAACCAACCCATTTGGTCTCATATCATTTTGATGTTCCATGCTCAAGTTATAAGCTTTGGCAAAAAAGGTGTTTTTGTTGACTTTCAAAAATGACCTATAATGTCCAAATTTGTAACTTTTTGTGAGTGCATTTATTGATCTTGGGGTATGAATATGGATTGTAGGAAATTGCATGCTCTTCAAACTGAGATTTGGATGGATCATTTCTCATAAATTATGAGAAAGTTATGCTTGGTCAAAGTTGAGTTGACTTTTCTTACAAAACCCTAATTTAGCAACTTTTGAATCTTGATGAATTTTGAGAAATCCTTTATGAATCATGATCGACCCTTGATTAAATGATGAAATATATTTCAATATGAGATTGTTGACAAAAAATCTTGAGGTTTGACTATTTGTAGGTCACAGTTGACTTTTGCCCTAGCATAGTCGATTTTTGGGCCTCTTGAGCAATTGACTGACCAAATTTCCTCTGCAAAGCTTGAAATTTGACATGGATGAACTTGAGAACATATTAGGACATTGGGTAGCACTTTAGGTCATTTGGATGTAAGGACCTTGATGCAACACAAAACCCTAGTTTGAGGTTGACTGCCTTAGGAGTTGATTTGACTGTCCAACCCTTGAGCAATCTTGAGCCACTTGGAGATTCTTATTGAAATTTCTTGGGAAATACGAGAGGGAAAATTTTGGGGTACAATAGTTGCCCCTGTTCAATCTTCTTAAACCTGAGGATGTAGATTGGCTTTCGTGTCTTTCGTGATCTGAAGGTGGAAGATGATTGAACACTAGAGTGCCTAGAAATTTGCACTCGCATGACATGGTATCAGCATTGTGATGTCGAGAATGGGCTTACGGATGCCATTTGGAGACTGTTGATAGGTGGTCTGAACTTCAACTGGAATACGAATCAGGGAGATCTTATCGACGATCTGACTGAACCAGAGGAGGTCTTGTCTTCTTTGACTGGATTGGCATCAGAAAAATCTTTAGGAATCGATTTAACTGGTCTTGAGGGGGTTTTGTCTCCTTTGACTGGATTGGTATCAGAAAAATCTTTAGGAATCGATTTAACTGGACCAGAGGGGTTTTTGTCTCCTTTGACAGGATTGGTATCAGAAAAATCTTTAAGAATCGATTTAACTGGTCTTGTCTCTTTTGACTGGATTGGCCTCAGAAAAATCTTTAGGAATCGATTTAACTGGTCTTGTCTCCTTTGACTGGATTGGCCTCAGAAAAATCTTTAGGAATCGATTTAACTGGTCTTGTCTCTTTTGACTGGATTGGCCTCAGAAAAATCTTTAGGAATCGATTTAACTGGCTTTGTCTTCTTTGACTGGGTTGGCCTCAGAAAAATCTTTAGGAATCGATTTAACTGGTTTTGTCTCTTTTGACTGGGTTGGCCTCAGAAAAATCTTTAGGAATCGATTTAACTGGTTTTGTCTCCTTTGACTGGGTTGGCATCAGAAAAATATTTAGGAATCGATTTGAATGGACCAGAGGGGGCCTTTGACTGGATCGACATCAGAAAAATATTTAGGAATCGATTTAACTGGACTAGACAATGTCTTCCACATAGTTGAGAATTTAACTGCATATTTCCTGAAAGGTAAAGGTCAGTCATATGCAATGCATGATATGGATCAAGCAATGATGTTCTCAACATAAATGAGATTGTGTTGTATGATGCATATATGCATGTATCATGATGTATGGAAATGTGATGTTTTAGCTGGGGAAAATAGATCCCGGGTAGCTGCTGGAGAATAGAGTTGGATTCTTCGTTTCCGCTGGGGATGATGAACGAAGGTGATAAACTTGCAGGAGAGGATAACTCCGTTGGGGAATAAACTGATGAGAAGATTACCCTGAGGGGAATTACTCTGTGGGGAAGAGATGTTCTGCTGAAGATTCCACTGATAAACTCCGCTGGGGATGGATTACCGTTGTTGGTGATATGGAATCTGTTGAGGATTGAATTCCTATTTGTGAAAGGAAAGAACTTTGCTGGGGGATTACTTTCAGTTGCAACTTGCTGGGGATAACCCTGTTAGACTCTTGTGGGGATAATCCTTCTGAATTATGCTGGGAATGATCCCTTGAACTCGGCTGGAGAGATTTATTTTGTACTCCGCTGGGGATAAACTTCCAGAGTCTACTGGGGATGATGCTTCAACTCCATCGGGGAAGCTTTTTTCATACTGTGCTGGGGAAATATTGAATCCACTGGGGGTATCTTGTATTCTGTCGGGGAACGCTCTTATACTTCGTTGAGGAATATTAAGACTGTCGGGGATACTCTTATACTTGCTGGGGAATATTCTTATACTCCGCTGGGGAATATTAAGACCCTTATAGTGCTGATGGTAGATAAACTCTGCTTGGGGAGAATATTACCGATTCATTCATTCACAGTTATAAGTATCAGTTGGGGAGAGTTATCATTACTATCTTGCTCTGCGGGGAGTGAAAGTACCTTAGCCATATTCTTCAGCTGAATTTACCTTGTACCTGGTGGGCAAAGCAACTATACAACTTGGACAATTCTTATTGCCCCTGTTTCTGATATTACCCGTAATCGACTTTGTTTCGCATGTAAATATTTATGATCAGCGATTAATGTCAAATGCATATATCAAAAATGAACATTGGACATTCTTTGCAAAACAGAAAAGATAAACGAAAAGCAGTTTGAAATTTGTCTAAAAAATGAATTTGTATTGATTTTGAAGTTTGGTCTGTAAATAGGCGCTTTTGTACAAGAGGTTGATGTCCTAGTAAGAGAACGCCGCCGAACAAATAGAATTTACACAATTTGTGAAAAACTAAACAAAACAGCTATGTGAATGATCCCACTGGGTTCCAACTCTACTATTGCCTTTATGTCCCCGAGCATCTCATCACTTTGCTACTGGTTGAAGGTGAGTCATATTGATTAGTGCCGTCCGAGCTTGATAGTAGATACCAAAGTCTGGATGCAAGGAGATCCAATGAGACATAGTATTACGCTTTGATCCCTAACTTTTTCATGGACCTCCCTTTCGGGTTTTCAGTCCACCGGGATAACCTTTTTTGCCCAAGCCGCCTTTTCAGGTTTTCGACTTGCCGGGTGTACAGATTTTTCATTTTCATCCCTTATTTTTTCCCGAACCCTTTTGGTTCACCGGGAAGCCCTTATTTTTGCCTAGGCCAGTCAACCTAGCGGGTCTTTGATTATGCGTAGTATCTTTTCACTATGTCTGCATTGACGGGGTGAGGAAGGTCGTCACCATCCATGGTGGTTAGAATCATAGCTCTTCCTGAGAAAATGTTCTTAACCACAAATGGCCCTTCGTAAGTAGGGGTCCATTTTCCCCTGGGATCACCTCGAGGTAAGATAATGTGCTTGATTACCAGATCCCCAACTTGATACTCTTGTCGTCTGACTTTCTTGTTAAATGCCTTGATCATCCGTTTTTGGTACGTCTGACCATGACAAATAGCAGTAAGTCTCTTTTCATCGATTAGGTTCAGCTGATCAAGCCGGGTATGAATCCAGTCATCTTCACTCAAACCTGCATCCTTCATGATCCGAAGAGAGGGTATCTGAACTTCAATAGGCAAGACTGCCTCCATGCCATAAACCAAGGAATAGGGTGTTGCCCCTGTTGACGTCCGCGCTGAGGTACGGTACCCATGAAGAGCAAATGGTAACATCTCGTGCCAATCTTTGTATGTCACTGTCATCTTCTGCACGATCTTCTTAATGTTCTTATTAGCCGCTTCAACAGCCCCATTCATCTTCGGCCGGTAGGGAGAAGAATTGTGATGCTGTATCTTGAACTGCTTGCAGAGCTCAGTGATCATCTTGTTGTTGAGATTAATACCATTGTCCGTAATGATCCTCTCTGGTACACCGTATCGACAAATTAGATTGTGCCGAATGAACCGTGCCACGACGTTCTTGGTTACGGTAGCAAAGGAAGCTGCTTCAACCCACTTCGTAAAGTAATAAATGGCTACCAGAATGAAACGATGCCCATTGGATGTCGTAGGTCTGATCTCGCCGATCATATCAATTCCCCACATTGCAAAAGTCCAAGGTGCCATCAAGATCTTTAGAGGAACTGGAGGTATATGCACCTTATCAGCATAGACTTGGCACTTGTGACATGTCTGAGAATGATGATAACAGTCGGCTTCCATTGTGGACCAATAATATCCTGCCCGAAGGATTTTCTTTGCCATGGTGTGTCCACTAGAATAAGTTCCGAAGGTACCTTCATGTAACTCTGTCATGACCCTTTCTGCTTCATTCTTATCCACACAACGCAGTAAGGTCGAATCATGGTTACGCTTGTAAAGAATGCCATTGCTGATGAAGAACTTCGCCGTGAACCTCCTCAGAAACTTCTTGTCATTAACAGATGCACCTTTGGGGTATTCTTGAGCCTCAAGACACCTCTTTACTTCGTGAAACTAGGGTTTATCCGCTACCTCTTCAGTCTCAAGATCACAACAATGTGCAGGTTCATCCAATCTTTCAATGATGATCCGGGGAGCCTCGTTGTCCCAATTGACTTTGAACATAGAAGACATTGTAGCCAGCGCATCCGCCAACTGATTCTCCTCTCTAGGGAAATATTCAAAGGTTATCTCCTCGAAATGGGGAAGCAATGTCAATACATACTCTTTGTAAGAAATAAGATTAAGGTGTTTCGTATCCCACTCGCCTTTGATCTGACTGATCACGAGAGCGGAATCTTCGAAGACACTTAGAAACTTAATCCTTAGGTCAATTGCTGCTCGAAGACCCATGATGCATGCTTCATACTCCGCCATGTTGTTGGTGCATTTGAAACATAGTCGGGCGGTGAACGGAGTATGAGAGCCTTTAGGAGATATGATCACAACGCCAATGCCATTTCCCAAAGCATTTGAAGCTCCATCAAAGTACATAGACCATCGGGATCCTTCCTCAGGTCCTTCATCCGGTCCAGGTGTTTCACAATCAGTCACTAACATGATATTCTCGTCCGGGAATTCAAAGTTCATAGACTGGTAATCATCCACTGCCTTATGTGCCAAATGGTCTGCCAACACACTTCCCTTGATTGCCTTTTGAGTCGTGTATTGGATGTCATACTCAGTCAAGATCATATGCCATCTTGCTATTCTTCCGGACAAGGCAGGCTTTTCGAAGATATACTTGATTGGATCCATCTTTGATATCAACAGAGTAGTGTGAGTCAGCATATACTGTCTCAGCCGGCGAGCAGCCCATGCCAAAGCGCAACAAGTTTTCTCGTGCAGTGAGTATCGGGTCTCACAGTCGGTAAACTTTTTGCTAAGGTAATAAATAGCTTGCTCTTTTCGGCCAGACTCGTCATGCTGACCCAGCACACACCCCATTGAGTTGTCGAGTACTGTCAAGTATAAGATCAGAGGTCTCCCTTCAACTAGAGGCATCAGAATAGGTGGCTCTTGGAGATACTCTTTAATCCTTTCGAAAGCGGCCTAACATTCATCATTCCAATGTACTACCTGATCTTTCTTCAGCAGCTTGAAGATTGGCTCACAAGTAGCAGTTAGATGTGAGATGAATCGGGTAATGTAGTTCAGACGTCCCAGGAAGCCTCTGACTTCTTTCTCTGTTCTGAGAGCTGGCATTTCCTGTATAGCTTTCACTTTTTCCGGATCCACTTGAATACCTTTATCGCTTACAATGAAACCCAGTAGCTTACCAGATCTCACCCCGAAGGTGCACTTGTTCGGGTTTAACCTTAGCTTGTACAACTTCAACCTGTCAAATAGCTTTTGCAGATGGTCAAGGCGTTCCTCCTTAATCTGGGACCTTGCAATCATATCGTTGACGTATACTTCAATCTCATGATGGATCATATCATGAAACAAAGCAACCATGGCACGCTGATACGTTACCCCAACATTTTTCAACCCGAAAGGCATGACCTTGTAGCAATAGGTACCCTACTGAGTAACAAAAGTTATCTTCTCCATGTCTTCGGGAGCCATCTTAATCTGATTATAACCGGAGAAACCATCCATGAAGGAGAATACCTTGTGCTGAGCGGTGTTGTCAACCAGAACATTGGTATGAGGTAGAGGGAAGTCATCCTTGGGGATGACCCTATTCAGATCCCTATAGTCAACACACATTCGAACCTTACCATCCTTCTTCGGCACATGAACCACATTGGCCACCCACTGAGGGTAACAAGTAACCGATAGAAAACCGGCGTCAAACTGTTTCATAACTTCAGCCTTGATTTTCTCAGACATTTCTGGGCGCATTCGACGAACCTTCTGTTTCACTGGAGGACAATCTTCCTTTGTAGGCAGGCGATGTACCACAATGTCAGTATCCAACCCCGAAATATCTTCATAAGACCAGGCAAAGATCTCAACGTAGTCATGCAGTATCTGAATCAACCGTTGTTTCACACTAGCTTCCAGATTTGCACCGACCATAACTTCCTTCTTATCCTCTTTTGTACCCAGATTCACTGATTCCACCGGCTCTTCGTGCGACTGAATAGCCCTCTCTTCCTGAAGTAACAATCTTGCAAGTTCACCAGGCACTTCGCAATCATCTTCACCTTCGTCTTCGGCTAAGTTGATCGGATTTTCGAAGTCATAATTGGCAGTAGCAGAGTCGTTACCAGTGAGATCCAGAGTGGATGTGGACCTGTATATGTGAGTGTGTGTAAAATAGCTGTTTTGCAATATATAATAAAGAAAAACAAGGAGCGCAAAATTTGAAATGCAAGAACGTCCAATGCTTTTATTAATGATACATGAAAATGACACACATAAAGCCCTCACAAATGAAGCCACGGTGCCCCGGGTAAGACACCGGGTCATAAAGTTTAAAACATTGTCTGTTACAAATTCAAAACAAAAGGTTTCATTACTGGGTGATAACAGAAACATGCATAGAATCCTTTGCTGTCCAGTTGCTTAATCCACCATCGATAGTTGGGTAGATCCAGCTGTCGATATCAAACTCTTCATCATCGTCCTCCCTGATAGCATTCACCCATGCATCTTGTTTAGGCTTCTCTGGTGCTCCGAACTCAATCTCCTTCGCATCGATCAGGTCTTGTACCTTGTTCTTCAAAACCCAACAATCATCCGTATTATGCCCCGGGCTATCAGAGTGAAAAGCACAACGGGCATTAGGGTTGTACTTTGGTGACGTTGTATTTGGATTCTTTGGGGCTTCCTTTGGAATCACCAGATTAGTCTTCAGCAATTGTGGCAGAATCTGAGATAAAGCCATGTTGAGACGGGTGAATTGCCTTCGAGGTCTCTCGTCCTTCTGTTGATTGTTGTGCTGAGGAGCACCAACAAGTTTTGAAATAACAACCATATTAACAACTTGGCGGCGTTCGGGTCTATTCTGGTTTCTTGAACTGTAGATAGCGTTGGACTCTTTCTTAAACGGCTTCTTCTCGGTGCTTGATGAGGCACCCTTTTGTATCTTACCAGCCTTAATACCAGCCTCAATCCTCTCGCCGGTTAAAATTAGCTCTGTAAACCCAGATGAAGAGCTTCCAATCAGGTGGTTGAAAAATGGGCCAGACAGGGTCCTCAAAAACATATCCACAAGCTCCCGATCAACCAAGGGTGGTTGTACTCTTCCGGCGAGGTCCCTCCACTTTTGAGCATAATCTTTGAATCCTTCACCCGTTCCCATTGACATACCCTGGAGTTGGGTACGCGTGGGAGCGAGGTCAGAATTGTACTGATACTGCCTGTAGAAAGCAGTAGCCAAATCTTCCCAACTACGAATACTAGCCCCGTCTAACTGATAAAACCACTCAAGCTGAGTCCCTGAGAGACTGTCTTGAAAGAAATGGATCCACAAGTTCTTATCAGCGGTGTGCGACTGAATCTTCCTTACATACGACCAGAGATGCAGCTTTGGACAAGAAACTCTGTCATACTTCACAAAGGCTGGTGCTTTGAATTTGTGGGGAATCACTACCCCAGATGATAGACCTAGATCACCAAAGTCCAGACCAGGCACTTTCTGAACTTCCATAACACTCAACTGGTCTTCCAGTTGCTTGTATCTATCCTCAGCCGGAGGATACTGTTCTTCGTCGAAGTTCGTCTCGTTGTCGGAGACCACAGGGTTAGGAGCCCTCCTTTCTTCCTGACTATCTTTCCCTCCAGATGAGGTGGTCAAATCAACTTCATTCTGTAGCCTGTTTCCAAACCTAGGAACAGTGTTGAACAAGATGGTCCTCTTATTCTTCTTCTTCTTCTTCTCTTTCAGAATCAGGGTCTTCAGATCTTGCTGACCCTTAGCTAGATTCATGAACAGCTCTTGAAATTGGGCATTCTGGGCCTGGAGGGCCTTGATGGCTTGCTCAGTTGAAGGTTCAGCAGACATGATGAGTGCTGAAATAAACAGCGAAGAAGATAAGAGACCTGTAAGGGGTACCTGTTATGAAGTGCATGGGATGAAATGCGTATGACATGATTTCAAAGACAATCAAGAGATTCAAATTTGTAAACAAGAAATGAAACACACTTTATTAGATAAACTTTGGAATTCAAATTGTTCAACTGATGCCCTTAAGGCGTTACATGAAAGGAAATACTGAAAAGTAAATAAAAACTAGAAAAGAAATAATCAAAGGACAATCAATGCTCCCATGGTCTCTTCTTGTCGGTGCGGACATAGTTATTGAGAATCCACTCGTTCTCCAACTGCCTAGTCAGCTTCTGGATCTTCAGCTCTTGCTCGTTGAACTTCTCTCGGTAAGAATCCCATTCTTCCCTCAGCTGCATCCAAGACCTTTTCAGTGCCCCAATGTCAGTGGGCATATAAGGATGGAGGATGGTTGGAAGAACCCCTTCTGCATTAGCAACTTCAAGAATAACAGGCCGAACGGCTTCATATGGCATACCCAGCTTTTGGGCACGGATACAGACCCATCTGAGATATGGCTCCATCGGGAGTGAAGTCTTTGGGCCCAGCTCATGTGGGTCAGATTGGTGAACTTTATCCCAAGCCCTTATGAATCTGCGACGTTGCTCGTCGCTATTCCCTTGAAAATCAAAGATGATACTAGGCATTAGCATCTCATGAGGTCCTTCTCTTCTGGCACGCCCGAACTGACGTAGAGCTAAGCATGGGTTATAAGAAATTCCTCCATGGGTTCCTAACAGTGGAACATTGGGGTACTCCCCACATCGATCAATAATAGTCACCTCGTCCATACCCTTGAGAGTCCAAATGATGTCATTATGCGAGAGAGACATCACCCTACAAGTCCAACCCATGCCTTCTTTGTTCTTCAGCACTGACTTGGGAAGGTGCGAAATAAACCACCTTGCCAATAAGGGAGAATAACACATCAAGGTTCCCCGCTTTCGGGCAGTACGAGCATGGAGTTGATGAAGAATGTCACCCAAGAGAGTGGGTACCGGATTCTGAGAGATGAAGATCTTTACCGCATTAACATCAACAAAGGAGTCAGAGTTCAGAAATAATACCAAGTTGTTGTACCCCAAATTTGCCCTCTCTTTTTTCCACAAGAAATCACAGATTCGGGCTTTCCCTGATTTTTCAGATTGGTTTAAGAATCAGTCAAGCAGACTTTTTCTTATCAGTCTATCCAATTTAGGGTTTTCATGGACTTTGGAACAGTTCAGGCAGATTATTAGGGTTTGGTTGAGTTTGGCTCAGGGTTTGACCAGGCAGGCGCTTATTTGACAATAAATCAAGAACCAGGGTTTTGTGCGCGCATTCTCAGAAAGAATTAATTCTACAGTTCTTTTCAATTTACTCTGAGATATGGATTGAGGCTTCTAATTGAGAGTTTGCAGTGTTTGATTTAATCAGTAAAAGGAAAGGACATATAGGCATTTGTTGTGATTGACTGTGCATTGCTATGGTTAATTGGAGCGCCGGGTTTATTATTGATTAATGCTAAGTGGCGAGACTACAGTGTTTATTAATTAATTATTTATTCTAAGTTAGAATAGTTGGGATTTATTTCCATTTATTATAATTTAAGAATTATAAATAATTAAATAAACAATTGAAGAAGAATTAAAAAGGATTAATTGACAAAGGAGCTTTTATTTACTTTTAATTATTAAGTACAAATGTTATTTGAATACATTTACAGTATTTACAAATAATGTTATTACAAATAATTAAAATGAAATAAAGCTACATCCTAAAATTTCCTAAGTCTTCTACTGATGCTCCTTTGCTCAATTGATTTTATCTGCAAAGACAAAAAAGAAGGGAAAGAAGTCAAATGCAGATGAAATAAAAAAAAGCAGACAGTTAATTTAAAAAAGCTCATCATTAAAAGTGACTGGCCGGAATCAGTTTATTCACCCTCTCTGCAAATCACAAGAAATTCTTGGTTCACAAAGAGGGATAGAAATATGCTTGCAAAAAAATATGAAATGAACAAAGCTATTCAATATGCCAAATACAAAGCTGCATAGTTCATAATTCCAAATTGTCAACCAAAGTTTTCAAACTGAATAGCAAACTGAACTGCACAAAACAAGTCAAAAGTTTCAGACTAAGCAAACTGAACAGCACATAACCAAACTGTCCAAAGATATCAAAAGATATCAAGTTGTCAACAAGTACAAAAAGCTGTCAAAAAATATGCAGGAAATCTGGAAAGTATGCAGAGGAAAGATACATTGCAAGCAATATTCAAATTCATCATTTTCCAGCCAGTTACTTTTTCAGAAAGTACAACGGTAAGCAATAACAAATGCTTTTTAATCTGTAGAGAGAGAGAGAGAGAGTATAAGTGGAGAGGCTTACAGGCTTAGGCTTAAAGGATATAAAACAAACTGTTATAGAACAAGCAAAAAAGGGAGGCAGAATACATAACAGAAATAACACAAACTGAATCAAAGATTTCCAAACTGCCTCAAACTGTAACATAACATAAGCCTCTAAACAGCAAGCCAACTGATAAACCTTTAGCCTATCAAAACCAAAAAGCCATACAACTTGTTTCAACTCAAAAGCATCAAGCCTAACCTGTTTCAAACATACAAAACCTGTGATTCAAAATACCAAACCAGAAGCTCTCAACCTGTCAAGCCTAAAACTTCAACCTGCACAACCAGCCTGGGAGCCTCACAAAATCATACAAACATACAAGCCCTTTCAAAACTATGTTAAACATACAAGCCTAAAGCCTGCCTATACTGATAAACCTCTACACAAGCCATCAACCTGCCTGCAAACCTGTTCAAACCCTTAAGCCCATTAAATTCTCTTAACCTTTTTTTATATTTTTTGAAAACCAATATCTTTTTTTCTTATCCCTTTATTTTCCTTTTTTTAAACTCATACTAATATTTTTGTTTAAATAAAAAAATGATACATTAAATTCTTTTTTTTTCTTTTCAAAATGTTTATTAATACTTTTTTTATCACATTTAAGAGTACATAAAAATAGGATTTGTCTAAATTAAATAATTTTCTCTTTTTAGAATCTTTGTTTAACAAACCTTTGTACATTAACTAAATACCTAACAATAGGATAATTAAACTTAAAACACTTTTTTTCTTTAAAACCCTTTTGTACATAAAAATACTAACTAAAATACATTAACATTAATACATAAAAATAGAATTTCTTAGACACTTTCTTTTCTTTTATTAAATCTTTTGTTTGTACATAATAACAAAAACAAGAAAAGAATAAATAAATACTTAAATTTGCATTAAGTTAACATCTTTCTCACTTGTAAATAATCACATACACTTACACAAATACTTTTGATACATCGCTTTTATTCTTATACATTGCTACATTTTACATTGAGAATGCGATTCGATTTGATTGTAAATATATTTGGACACTACTCTCCTAATAAGTCTCATCCCCATTTGTAAATATTTGTACCCTCATTCCCGGATACTTATTTTTAATAGCTTAGACTTTAAATTCCCGCAATTTATCGCTTTCTATATACTGTATAGTAATTAGGGTTTGTATGCGAAGATTCAAAATCAACGGCTAGATAACCTAACACCAAGATAAATGCGTGACAATCAATACACCAATCACACTTGCACCCCTAGGGTAATCCCGCTTGTTGCCTTCCAAAATGGGCCATGCTTGCATGTTGAGTTTCTTTGGCAAAGCAAAACAAATCAAAATGATCATAGTCCCTCGATGACGCTTTCAAGTTGCCTAAACAAAATGATCATAGTCCCTTCAAGCAAAATTGCCAAAGACACTTGGCACCATTGCATTCATGGTCTAAACGATGACCCGCGCCCGTCCCGTTAACATCCTAACACAAGATTGCCCACCAAATACAATGGTGGAACAATACTGTTAAAAGGGTTAAAACATGAGAAAAATCTTTGAGTAAATTTAGGGGTAGACAACTCTTATTTACTTGATCAAACTTACAAAAAACACTTGCCTACTTTTCAAAACCCACTTCAAAACAACTTTCAAAAACATTGAAATATCTTTTCGAAAAGACACACACCTTTGTAAAACATTCGAGTAAAGAATTGTTACAACGGTTGCCTAGACAAGGCATCTTTTTCAAAACATTTTCAAACACACACACACACCACCATTTCAAGCAATTGAAAATCAAGGCAAGTGATCTAAAACAAGTAACTAAGAGCCCATGGATAACCATGGATAGAAAGGGTGCTAATACCTTCCCTTTCTATAATCTACCCCCCGAACCCACGAAACATCTCAAAAGGTTTTTCCTGTGCTTTTTAACCTTTCCTTTAGGATAAAATAAAAATTCGGTGGCGACTCTTGCTAAACCGAACAAGTGCGAATACACACGCAAAAACTCAAGTCAGTTCTCCCACCGTATCACAGAACTGGCGACTCTGCTGGGGAGTTGTTTAAAAGTGGGGTTACCTTAGGGTTTAGATCACCTTTACATTCTTGCTTTGATTGCCTTGATTGCTTTACTTTTTGGGTCCTTGTTTGGGTTTGTTGTAAATCCTACACCCGGATTTGGGGGCATCTTTTTAGGTAAATAGCAATAAAAATGTGAGGGAACTGTGCGGGGTATACCGACATGGTTGAAGCAGTAAGCTATGTTAGTGCGACATATTTGTGAGTACCGGTAACCCTTGACTTCAATCAAGGAGAGTACGGGGCCGCTGAGTGATGTCATGAAGCACTAACGAACTCTTAGAACCTTAATTGACCATCTTATCCTTTTTAGGGGTAGTGAGATGACCGACTTTGGTGCAGTCCGAAGTTGGTAGATACTCGATTCTACACTCATTGAGGGTTGTTTTCTTGGAATATTTTGGTCGCCAGTTAAGTGGCTAAACCAAAACAATGAACACAGAAAATAATCCAATGATATTGAGCTCTTTAGAACCCGGTTCCTATTTTAGGACAGGATGAGCCAACTAACTTCAAGAGGGTACTTACCTACAAACCCCATGCAAGCCTAAACCTAAGGACTTGTTTGCTTTGTATGAATATGATTACCTGTATATACACTCACTTGCTTTTGCATACATGTACATAACATCATGACATCATACCATAGCATTTTCAATAACCATTTCAGGGATCTCGAGGGTCTTTTGATGCAAGGTTACGTTGAACCAGACGTCTACCAAGGGGCAAGAGGTTTCTCCTCTAAACAAATGCCATCAAAGATCAAGTGAAACAACTTGAATCAGGGGCTATGACCCACTTGACATGGTGAGCTTAATTCTCGTGGAAAGACATCCACTGGTGCAAAGTTCTCCAATCAAAAATTAAAGTTCAACCTCTAACATTCTCTTGTGTTTACCCCAAGATATCTTTGAAAGCATGCATCCACATATCATGCACTGCATCATAACATTTTTTTTCTTTTCAGGTTTCCTTATTCTCCTACTGTTTATTTCAGTAAGAGATGGCTCTAGAAAGGACTGTCAAGGATATCCAGGACCAAAATGCTCAGCTTCAAGAAATGTTCTTGAACCTGTCTCTGGGGCAAGAAGAAGTGAAGGCTCTCCTCACAAGGGGCTTGGTCCATGGGAATTCAAACAATGCCAGGAGTGATCAGTTGGGGGAGCTGCATTTTGATTTGGCAACTTTGAGGATCCAGGTGATGGGACAACTGGTGGGCCAGATGGCTCTCATTCAGGACTTGTCTCAAAGACAAGAGGAGCTCAGGGTTCTCGTCAAACAACTGCTTCGGGACAACCAAGTAGGGCAAACATCTGAGGTTGAAGAACAAGTCACCATTCAACCCCCCTCCAGACAAGAAGACAAGGGGAAGGCTCCTCTGCTTGCTTCAGGGTCACAAGCCCATCAACAACCTCGTCAGCATCAACGGGGTAATCGGCGTAAGCAATCTACGTCGGGAAGATAGTTCACTGAGACTAACATACCGTCATCTTTAATACTGGAGCGCTTGTTGGAGGTCAATCCGACTGCTTTGAGGGATCCTATCCGGAAGCCCAATACCTCCGCTCCTAGCTATCATCCCAATGCATTTTGTGTATACCACTCCTATAGCCCGGGACATGACACCGACGACTGTTGGGCCTTGAAGAACAAGATTCAAGATCTGATTGACATTGGAGTGCTGAGGTTCATGCCAGACGGCGAGATGAAAATCTTCCGTTAAGGAGTTCTCCACCTGAAGTGACAAAGCTCAAACTGAGAGACTTTTGTTTCATTTGGATTTTCAAGTTGTAATCTCTTTGTTATTTAAACAATTATCTATTAATGTCAAACTTTGTTTCATTAATGCATTGCATATGTTTGTCTTGAATTCATCCATTCGTTTTCACTACTCTTATGCTTTCTTTATGATATTTCACTCTTGATAAAAAGCTGCAAGCCTTTAGAGGGAGGATGACGAAACAATACCATAATCTCATACAGTATGCTTTTGAACAGACCTTGCTGATGATGTACAGGTATTTCTTTCAATTCCCAAACATTGGAGTTATAAGGAAGATAATCCCTAGTCAACCCCTTCGAGCCAAAGAAGTAGGAGTTTTCTGTTCTAAACAAATTGAAACCTTTGATTTAAACCTGGGGCAGGGTAGTCTCTCAGTTAATTCAAAAGGGTGCGCATTAAAGTCGCAAACTCTCAGTTTGTAATACAACGAACGACATCAAAAAGAGAAAAGCATTCCTTTGGAATCAAAAGACAGTGATGGTTCCTCATCTCATAGGCAGTCATTACCTCTCAAAAGAGAAAAGCCCACCAAGCCAAAACCTGTAAAGGAGGCTTAAGAAAGTTGGGGCATCCCGCTGACTGTAATCTCAAAAACAGGAACAGTCAGGCAAAAGTTAGGGATAACAAATTAAAAGAAAGAGGTCATTACAAATCCTCAACAACATGAAAAAATGTTGCAAAAGAAAAAGGAGATGATGACTGTCTTCTAAAATTCAACTAGTGAACCATCACCCAAAAAGTCGTTCCAAATTCGAATGGAGTTCGACGCACAATTAACTGAGCTTAGGATTGAAGAACATCACGAAGAGCGGGTGGGTACAAATATACTTTGAGCCTTTATCCTTTGTTTCTTAAACCGTGAACCAGGCCACGTTACAACTCTTCAAAAGTCCTAATTGAAGCATGAGTTAGTTCGAAAGCATACTGTTACAAAAGGTATCCTGACTCCTGTAAGGCTTTGCTCTAAAATCTTGTGTTGAATTTGTCTTATAAAAAGTTTTCTGCTAAAAAATGCATTTTTTTAAAAAAAAAACTTCGAGACAGATATAAACTTTGCATTATTTGAATATTGCTGTTTGCATTTGGCTATTTGTTTGACAACAGAGAAATTCACACAATGAATATCCGATGAACGAAAGCTCTCTCAGTGAACAAAATCAATTCAAAAAGGATGACACTTCCATTGAAAAATCTCCTATCAACAAAGGGGCATGACATGTCACTATCCAGCACACCTGGGGCAGTCCGGTCAAGGTTTCAATAGATCTTTCAAAGTTCAGTTAACCTGGGGCAGTCCAGTCAAGATTTCAACAAATCTCTCAAAAGTTCAGTGAACTTGGGGCAAGTCTCCTTCATCATCACTTGGGGCATTCGGATGTCAAAAGTGTTCAACAATTCCTTCATCACCTGTTGGAAGATACAGTTTCAGATACGCTCCAGACACGGTAGCCATTCTGTCACTCATTCAAATCCTAGTTACAGTTTCAGATACACTCCAGACACGGAAGTCATTCTGCTACTCATACAGATCTCACCTCCAAGATACAGTTTCAGATACGCTCCAGACACGGTAGCCATTCTGTCACTCATTCAGATCCTAGTTACAGTTTCAGATACACTCCAAACAAGGAAGTCATTCTGCTACTCATACAGATCCCACCTCCAAGATACAGTTTCAGATACGCTCCAGACACGGTAGCCATTCTGTCACTCATTCAAGATCCCAGTTACAGTTTCAGATACACTCCAGACACGGAAGTCATTCTTCTACTCATACAGATCTCAACTCCAAGATACAGTTTCAGATACGCTCCAGACACGGTAGCCATTCTGTCACTCATTCAAGATCCCAGTTACAGTTTCAGATACACTTCAGACACGGAAGTCATTCTGCTACTCATACAGATCTCAAATCCAGATGTAGTTTTACACAGACTCATCATCAGGCAACCCTACACCGGTTCCTTCTCAAATTCAGATACAGTTTTACACGGACTCATCATCAGAAGACCCTACACAGGTCAGAGATTAATACTTGCAACCAACCAGGATAGATATCTCGTCGACCAACCTTTTCAAGATCCCAGCTCAGTACCTGCAGCAATCAAAAGATTCTTGCAATCCCCAGCGGAGCTAAAACTTCCAACTATCAATCCCCAAGCATAATGAAGACACTCGTTCTCAGTTCCTCACAGGATATTCAGATATTCTCCAGTGAAGATCTCCTCAAGACAGGAATCCCCAGTAGATTGACATACAACCCAAGCTCCTGATTCCCCAACAACGGTCCTAGGACTTCTCATTTTCAATGATCAAAGGATTTTCAATCTCCTGCAGCAGTCAAGGAATTACTTTCCCCGACAGTAGTCAAGATTCTTTGATCTCCTGCCATCTAGGATTCATCTATCCTCAGCAAGACAGCTCATCAGCTTACATACGCATTTATCACATTCATATCATAAACATTGATATAACATACATTACATCATGCATCATGATATTGCATACAACTAACTCTTTACCTTTTCAGGAAAGATCAGTCGACATACAAAGATCATCATCTTCTGAGAGTCTTTCTAGAGATAGTTCAGATGTGACCCAGACATGGCGACATTCTGATACTTATTCCAGATTCACCCAGAGATAGTTCAGATGTGACCCCGACATGGCGACATTCTGATACTTATTCCAGATTCATCCAGATGCAGTTTTACACGGACTCATCAGGAAACCCTACACCGGTTCCTTCTCCACTTCAAGACTTCTGAAAACAGTTCACGGGTTCTCCAGTAACGGATGTTAACCTATCGCTTGTTCAGATTCTTCTCAACTTTTAAAAACAGTTTACGGACGCTTCCCAACAACGGATGCTGCTCTATTGCTTATTCAATCTCAAGACTTCTGAAAATAGTTCACGGGTTCTCCAGTAACGGATGTTAACCTATCGCTTGTTCAGATTCTTCTCAACTTTTGAAAACAGTTTACGGACGCTTCCCAACAACGGATGCTGCTCTATTGCTTATTCAATCTCAAGACTTCTGAAAACAGTTTACGGATTCTCCAAACACGGATGTTAATCTATCGCTTGTTCATATGCAACTTTTGAAAACATTTTACGGACGCTTCCCAACAACAGATGCTGCTCTATTGCTTATTCAACTTCAAGACTTCTGAAAACAGTTTACGGATTCTCCAAACACGGATGTTAATCTATCGCTTATTTAGATGCAACTTTTGAAAACAGTTTACGGACGCTTCCCAACAACGAATGCTGCTCTATTGCTTATTCAATTTCAACTCCTGAAAACAGTTTACGGATTCTCCAAACATGGATGTCAATCTATTGCTTGTTCAGACCCCCAGTTCAGAGATGTTCCAAAACATGGATACCTTTCTGATACTCGTCCACTCACCAACGACATACAGTTCAACAAACATTTCCAGATGGCATCTCTAAGCCCATCCTCCTACCAGCAACTTCCAGATGGCATCTCTAAGCCCATCCCCCGACAAGATTCTATCACATCACCAAATGGCATCTTTAAGCCCATTCCCTCTACCATCACATCACCGAGTGCAAATTTTTTGGGCACTCTAGTGTCCAATCTCCTTTTACCCTCGAGTCGCGAAAGGCAAACTTGCCAATCTAACTCTTCAGGTTCAAGAAGATTGAACAGGGGTAACTGTTGTACCCCAAAATTTGCCCTCTCTTTTTTCCACAAGAAATCACAGCTTCGGGCTTTCCATGATTTTTCAGATTGGTTTAAGAATCAGTCAAGCAGACTTTTTCTTATCAGTCTATCCAATTTAGGGTTTTCATGGACTTTGGAACAGTTCAGGCAGATTATTAGGGTTTGGTTGAGTTTGGCTCAGGGTTTGACCAAGCAGGCGCTTATTTGACAATAAATCAAGAACCAGGGTTTTGTGCGCGCATTTTCAGAAAGAATTAATTCTATAATTCTTTTCAATTTACTCTGAGATATGGATTGAGGCTTCTGATTGAGAGTTTGCAGTGTTTGATTTAATCAGTAAAAGGAAAGGACATATAGGCATTTGTTGTGATTGACTGTGCATTGCTATGGTTAATTGGAGCGTCGGGTTTATTTTTGATTAATGCTAAGTGGCGAGACTACAATGTTTATTAATTAATTATTTATTCTAAGTTATAATAGTTGGTATTTATTTCCATTTATTATAATTTAAGAATTATAAATAATTAAATAAACAATTGAAGAAGAATTAAAAAGGATTAATTGACAAAGGAGATTTTATTTACTTTTAATTATTAAGTACAAATGTTATTTGAATACATTTACAATATTTATAAATAATTTTATTACAAATAATTAAAATGAAATAAAGCTACATCCTAAAATTTCCTAAGTCTTCTACTGATGCTCCTTTGCTTAATTGATTTTATCTGCAAAGACAAAAAAGAAGGGAAAGAAGTCAAATGCAGATGAAATAAAAAAAAGTAGACAGTTAATTTAAAAAAGCTCATCATTAAAAGTGATTGGCCGGAATCAGTTTATTCACCCTCTCTGCAAATCACAAGAAATTCTTGGCTCACAAAGAGGGATAAAAATATGCTTGCAAAAAAAAATATGAAATGAACAAAGCTATTCAATATGCCAAATACAAAGATGCATAGTTCATAATTCCAAATTGTCAACCAAAGTTTTCAAACTGAATAGCAAACTGAACTGCACAAAACAAGTCACAAGTTTCAGACTAAGCAAACTGAACAACACATAACCAAACTGTCCAAAGATATCAAAAGATATCAAGCTGTCAACAAGTACAAAAAGCTGTCAAAAAATATGCAGGAAATCTGGAAAGTATGCAGAGGAAAGATACATTGCAAGCAATATTCAAATTTATCATTTTCCAGCCAGTTACTTCTTCAGAAAGTACAACAGTTAGCAATAAACAAATGCTTTTTAATCTGTAGAGAGAGAGAGAGAGAGAGAGTAGAAGTGGATAGGCTTACAGGCTTAGGCTTAAAGGATATAAAACAAACTGTTATAGAACAAGCAAAAAAGGGAGGCAAAATACATAACAGAAATAACACAAACTGAATCAAAGATTTCCAAACTGCCTCAAACTGTAACATAACACAAGCCTCTAAACAGAAAGCCAATTGATAAACCTTTAGCCTATCAAAACCAAAAAGCCATACAACCTGTTTCAACTCAAAAGCATCAAGCCTAACCTGTTTCAAACATACAAAACCTGTGATTCAAAATACCAAACCAGAAGCTCTCAACCTGTCAAGCCTAAAACTTCAACCTGCACAACCAGCATGGGAGCCTCACAAAATCATACAAACATACAAGCCCTTTCAAAACTGTGTTAAGCATACAAGCCTGAAGCCTGCCTATACTGATAAACCTCTACACAAGCCATCAACCTGCCTGCAAACCTGTTCAAACCCTTAAGTCCATTAAATTCTCTTAACCTTTTTTATATTTTTTGAAAACCAATATCTTTTTTTCTTATCCCTTTATTTTCCTTTTTTTAAACTCATACTAATATTTTTGTTTAAATAAAAAAATGATACATTAAATTCTCTTTTTTTTCTTTGCAAAATGTTTATTAATACTTTTTTTATCACATTTAAGAGTACATAAAAATAGGATTTGTCTAAATTAAATAATTTTCTCTTTTTAGAATCGTTGTTTAACAAACCTTTGTACATTAACTAAATACCTAGACAATAGGATAATTAAACTTAAAACACGTTTTTTCTTTAAAACCCCTTTGTACATAAAAATACTAACTAAAATACATTAACATTAATACATAAAAATAGAATTTCTTAGACACTTTCTTTTCTTTTATTAAATCTTTTGTTTGTACATAATAACAAAAACACAAAAAGAATAAATAAATACTTAAATTTGCATTAAGTTAACATCTTTCTCACTTGTAAATAATCACATACACTTACACAAATACTTTTGATACATCGCTTTTATTCTTATACATTGCTACATTTTACATTGAGAATGCGATTCAATTTGGTTGTAAATATATTTGGACACTACTCTCCTAATAAGTCTCATCCCCATTTGTAAATATTTGTACCCCCATTCCCGGATACTTATTTGTAATAGCTTAGACTTTAAATTCCCGCAATTTATCGCTTTCTATATACTGTATAGTAATTAGGGTTTGTATGCGAAGATTCAAAATCAACGGCTAGATAACCTAACACCAAGATAAATGCGTGACAATCAATACACCAATCACACTTGCACCCCTAGGGTAATCCCGCTTGTTGCCTTCCAAAATGGGCCATGCTTGCATGTTGAGTTTCTTTGGCAAAGCAAAACAAATCAAAATGATCATAGTCCCTCGATGACGCTTTCAAGTTACCTAAACAAAATGATCATAGTCCCTTCAAGAAAAATTGCCAAAGACACTTGGCACCATTGCATTCATGGTCTAAACGATGACCCGCGCCCGTCCTGTTAACATCCTAACACAAGATTGCCCACCAAATACAATGGTGGAACAATACTGTTAAAAGGGTTAAAACATGAGAAAAATCTTTGAGTAAATTTAGGGGTAGACAACTCTTATTTACTTGATCAAACTTACAAAAAACACTTGCCTACTTTTCAAAACCCACTTCAAAACAACTTTCAAAAACATTGAAATATCTTTTCGAAAAGACACACACCTTTGTAAAACATTCGAGTAAAGAATTGTTACAACGGTTGCCTAGACAAGGCATCTTTTTCAAAACATTTTCAAACACACACGCACACCACCATTTCAAGCAATTGAAAATCAAGGCAAGTGATCTAAAACAAGTAACTAAGAGCCCATGGATAACCATGGATAGAAAGGGTGCTAATACCTTCCCTTTCTATAATCTACCCCCCGAACCCACGAAACATCTCAAAGGTTTTTCCTGTGCTTTTTAACCTTTCCTTTAGGATAAAATAAAAAGTCGGTGGAGACTCTTGCTAAACCGAACAAGTGCGAATACAAACTCAAAAACTCAAGTCAGTTCTCCCACCGTATCACACAAGCCATATATCAAAAGATCCAGAATATCCTCGAATGCCTTGAAGTCTAGACTATCCCAGAAGTAATTAGCCTTACCAACCAAGAATTTAGTCAGAAAGCCCTTTGCTCCACTTCTAGTCTCTCAATTAGCCATTACCTCTTCTTTGGTCATATGAAGGGCTGCAACAATCTCTTCGAGCCTAAGAATCTTCTCCAACCAGTAAATGGGGTCTGCTCCAGAACAGAGATACCGAGCAGCTCAGAGAACTCTTCTAAGGTGGGAACCAGCTGGTAGTCCTGGAAAGTAAAGCAATGGTATAACGGATCATAGAACTGGACTAGGACACTCATCATCTGCTCGTCTAATTTGGAGGTGACCAAACTGAGAAGATAACCATGTCTCCTGAGGAAGGAAGTAGTATCAGCCATCTTTGCAATCAGATCTTTGAGCAAGGCGGGAACCTGGACAAAGTTGATCTGGATAGTATTCCTACGCATGGGCATCATGATGACCTACAAAACAGAACAAAGATGAATCTCTCCTGTCTTTGAAATAGGTTAGTCCAATGCAAGATGTATGCAATGTTATGATGTCATGATGTCATGATAAAGGCACACCACAAGTATCCACAAATGGAAAACATGGTAAAGGCACACAAGTCACATAGAGAGCCCTTAGATTTCAGGTTGGCAAGGAGCTTAGGTACTACCCTCTTTCAGTTCAGTTGGTTTAAACCTGTCCTAAAAATAGTAATCGGGTTCTAGAGGATCTCAATATCACTGACTACCCTCGATCAGTCATAATTCTAGTTTAGCCACCTTTTCTTACGGACGGAATCATCACAAGAGTTTAGTCTCAATGAGTGTAGCATACTGCTACTGTTCTATGGCCAAGTTGTTCAATTTAAAGGTTCTAAGGTCAGTTGGTGCTTAATGACCCCTTAGAAGACCCATATTCTCCTCGTTCCAACACAAGGGATATCGGTACAGACTAAAGCGCCACACCAACATAGCTACTTCTTCAACCATATCGGTCTACGCCGTACAATTCCCTCATAGTTTATTGCTACTTACCTAAAGGGTATCCTCAGATCCGGGTTAGAATCTATAGAAACTCCGATACAAGCCCACAAATATAAATCATACAAAGCATACAATTGAAAACACAATGATCTAATCCTAAGGTACACCCCACTTATATGTCCCCAACAGAGTCGTAAGTTCTGTGATACGGTGGGAAGAGAACTGACTGTTTTTTGGAATGCTGGTTTGTGTTTTGCGTTTGTTTTCGCAAAATGTCGCGGTAAGCAAGAGTCGCCACCGTCTTTTATTTTATCCAACAAGGAAAGGAAAAAAGCACAGAAAAATTCCTTTTTCGAGATGTTTCTCGGGTCCGGGGGGTAGATTATAGAAAGGGAAGGTGTTAGCACCCTTTCTATCTGTGGTTATCCACGGGCTCTTAGGTACTTGCTCAAAGTGTTTTCAAAAATTGCTTTTCTTTGTGTTTGTGGGTTTGAAAAGAGTTTTTTGTTTGAAAGGTGTAAGTGCCAAACGTTTTGTTTTGTTTTGAAAGGAGCAAGTACTTAAGAACCATCTACCTACTCGAAAAAGGAATTAATCTGTGCTAATGTCCTTTAGACAATGCTATCCCACTATGAGTGAGTAGGTAGCACCGTCGTTGGAGTTTTAAAGGTCAATTCGATTAAGGGACGTGTGGTCACTAAAGCAATGTTAGGACGCCTTAGCGGTAACCCTAATGTCTTAGATCATTTTTCCGAGGCAACCGTTTCGAGGCAACTATGATCTTTGGACAAGAGGGCGACCTCTAAAACTTCCTATACTCAATGACCACGTTCGAAGGCAACCAAGTGAGGTGTACCCTAAGAGTGCGCATGTGCGAGTGTGTCATTTTTTCAGTTAATTTTATCTTTGTACATGTCATGGGTGAGCTATGTTGATTTTAAGTTCATACATTTGATCTTGTCATGCATTCCCTATTACCAAACATCTAACAGTTTATAAGTTGCAGAAATTTAAATTGCGGAAATTAAATCTAAACAATTACAAGGCGTCGGGTATTTACATCGCCAAAAACAACCCTTGAAATTAAAATGCGGAAAGTAAAAGAAAGCGATAAAATAATTAAAGTCCTATTTAAAGCTATTACATTCCGGAAGCAAGTACAATAATATGAAAATATGGATCGCGTGCGAGAAAATTGAATCGGGCACATTTTTTAGGGTTTTGACCCTTTTTGAAAAGAAAGCATTTTTTTGGTTATTTTTGAATTAAAAGGAATTAGATCTAAATTAACAATTAAATTAATTAATTAATTAAAATATTTTTGTATTTTTGGATATTTAAAGAAATAAAGTAAATTTGATTTAAAGTTAGTAAAAACATAATTTTCTACATTAATTTTAATTATTTGCAAAAGATATTAAAAATTATACCTAATTAATACTAAATTAATTGAATTAATTTATTTACTAAAATAAAATGATGAATTTAATTTTAATAAATAAAATATATTTTTTTGGTTTTTTTGATTTTATGAGAAAAAGTTTTTAATTGGTTAATTAAACAATAAAAATAATAATTAAACAAAATAAAGAAAGAAAATAAAAAAAGAAATACTCAGGGGGGTTTAGGCCCAATTTGGAAGTGAGATTTGCAATTCTTTGGCCCAATACAAGCCAGCCTGTATGACTTTTCCTGGTTCCCTGTGCGCACATTGACTTGAGTGTAGGACGAACCTCCCATCTGGGCCATCAGATTTGGCCTGAAGGTCATCTGTCCACTGATTGGGTGACGGAGTATCATGTACCATGCGCTTGAGTTTGTACTGGATAACCCTGAAAAAAATAACACAAATGCATGGGGGACCTGGGATTCGAACCCAGGTCCTGTTGGTACTTGAACACCTGCCTTAGCCACTGAGCCAATGCGCTTATATTGTTAGTGGATTAGGTATCAAATATTATATGGGAAAACAATTATTATGCCTGAAATAAAAAAAAAACAAGCGCGGAATATTTGAATGAGCCAATTGGATGGGGACACGTCTTCGTCCCTGTCCTAGGAATTATACAGAGATTACCTGCGGATTTATATCCGCAGCTAAATCCCTAGGTTGAACCTAAAACCAAATCCAGGCCATGAAAATTCAATCTACAACCAGGGTCCTGTTCGTCTCTCCCTCCTGAACATATCCATGTCCATTATTGGTCTTGATTTCACCTGTAGAGAAAATGCCCAAAAACGAATACCAAGAACCCTAGAATCGGCTAGGGGGTTACAGGCCATGAAAATGCAATTCAATAACGCCAAAAGCTTCTAAATGGAACGAAAGGCATGAATATGCAAAGATTTTGGCAAAAAGGTGCAAGAATAAGAGGATGCGTTTTCAACTGAAAGGTGAGTTTCAGAGAGTCTTACAGCGCTACTGGGACGATGTAATGGCCTGATTTTGATTTCTTTAGACTCAGTGAATGTCCAGCCAGAGGTCTACGTTGAGATTTTTTGTTGAATTGGCCTCCAAGACTGATTTTGATTCCAAGCTTTTTTGACAAATTTCCAAGTTTGGTTTTCCAGATTGTGCAGCCTCTAGGTTCTGATTCTTGCCTCTTTAGCTTGTATATGTATAAGGCAATGCATTAGGTCAAGTTTTGGGCTTTGAATCTTTGTGCATTGATGATTGAAGATGTGATATGATCCTCCATTAAAAAGCTTCCAATTTCATTCCAAATCCAATATTTTGTGCATGATATAGCTTGATACGAGTTTGATTGTGTACATAATGATATTTAAGACCTGTATCAATAAAAAAGATACCATGTTATCAATTTTTAGATTTTATTTAGATTTAAATTGATTTAAAATGAATTAATTCAATAAAAATCAAATAAAATAGAAAATTTAATGAATGGACATAAGACTGAAGATAGGACATGTGTGTAGTGTGACAAGATCAAATCAAGTGGAAAAAAGTGGGCCCTTGGACAAAATTTTAAGTTTTGGGGATAGTTGACTTTTGGCAATTTTGGAAAAATGCCCAAATTCAACAATGCATAACTTCTTCAATTTTGAACATTTGGAGGTGTTCTTTTACTTTTTAGAAACCTTGAGATGTCCCATAACCAACCCTTTTGGTCTAATATCATTTTGATGTTCCATGATCAAGTTATAAGCTTTGGCAAAAAAGGTGTTTTTGTTGACTTTCAAAAATGACCTATAATGTCCAAATTTGTAACTTTTTGTGAGTGCATTTATTGATCTTGGGGTATGAAGATGGATTATAGGAAATTGCACCCTCTTTAAAATGAGATTTGTATGGGTCATTTATCATAAGGTATGAGAAAGTTATGCTTGGTCAAAGTTGAGTTGACTTTTCCTACAAAACCCTAATTTAGCAACTTTTGAATCTTGATGAATTTTGAGCAATCCTTGATGAATCATTATCAAACCTTGATTAAATGATGAAATATCTTTCAAGATGAGAATTTTGACAAAAAATCTTGAGGTTTTACTATTTGTAGGTCACCGTTGACTTTTGCCCTAACACAGTCGATTTTTGGGCCTCTTGAGCAATTGACTGACCAAACTTCCTCTGCAAGGCTTGAAATTTGACATGGATGAACTTGAGAACATATTAGGACATTGGGGAGCACTTTAGGTCATTTGTATTTAAGGAACTTGATGCAACACAAAACCCTAGTTTGAGGTTGACTGCCTTAGGAGATGATTTGATTGTCCAACCCTTGAGCAATCTTGAGCCACTTGGAGATTCTTCTTGAAATGTCTTGGGAAATATGAGAGGGAAAATTTTGGGGTATAACAGCTGGAATTTCTTGAATTGCTTTGACTTTGTCAAGGTCAACTTCAATTCCTTTCTGGCTAACAATAAAACCCAATAATTTCCCCGATCTAACTCTGAAGGTGCATTTATTTGGATTCAAGCGGAGACAATACTTACTCAAACGCTGAAAAAACTTCAACAAATCTTCTATATACCCTTCTTCAGTTTGGGATTTGGCAATAATATCATCAACGTATACTTCGATTTCCTTGTGCATAAGATCATAAAATAGGGTTGTCATAGACCTCTGGTACGTTGCACCAGCGTTCTTCAACCCGAAGGGCATCACTTTGTAACAGAATGTTCTCCAGGGTGTGATAAACATTGTTTTTTCCATGTCCTCTGGAGCCATTCTTATTTGATTATACCCGGAAAATCCGTCCATGAACGAAAATACCTTTAATTTTGTTGTGTTATCCACTAACATGTCAATGTGAGGCAATGAGAAATCATCTTTTGGACTAGCTTTATTTAGATCTCTGTAATCTACGCACATGCGGACTTTTCCGTCTTTTTTCGGTACTGGGACAATATTGGTGATCCACTAAGGATACACTGATGTCACAAGAAAACCAGCATTAATCTTCTTTAGGACCTCCTCTTTGATATTTACTGCCATATCCGAGTAGGTTCTTCTCAACTTTTGTTTAACTGGCGGACACTCTGGCTTCAACGGTAAACGATGCTCGACAATGTCTGTATCTATACCAGGCATATCTTGATAAGACCAAGCAAAAATATCCACATGTTCTTTCAATAACTCAATCAACCCGCTTTTTATATCAGGATGCAACGATGCTCCAATCTTGACCTCCTTCGGATCTTCTTCTGAACCCAAATTAACCACTTCCAAAGGCTCTTTATATGGCTGAATGGTATTTTCCTCGTGCTCAAGAAACCGTGAGACCTCTTCTGGAATCTCATCATAATCTTCTTCTTCATCCCCAAATACAGGACATTCAAAGTTGGGAGAGGGTGCATGGTCATTGTATTCAACAGGTTTTTTAATTAATCTGCACATGTGATTTATGATTGCTTTTAGAAACTGACACATATAACAAGTGATCATGCAGATTAATTTTCAGTTATTATTTATTTTGAAAGAGTTTTTTTTTATTATTACCATTTCCCAAGAAAAAGGCAAAAAATAAAAAACATAATTTTGGAAGCAAAGACAACTTTTATTAATGATCTTAACAATTATAGCAAACAGATAAGCCCTACAACATTAATACTTCCACCTTGGGCAGAGTGAAAGCTTTTCAAAAGAAAGAAACATATTAGCAAAAAAAATTAATTTGAAACATGTATTCAAGAAGGAATATCAATGGTGACCCATATCTGAACTCGGACTCCATGCGTCACATAATTCAGTGCTTCCTGCTCTGTGTTATCCTCTTCAACAACATTAATTCCAGAACCAATCGGATGGAGGTAGCCTCCGCTGCAGAAAACATCATGATAACTGTTCACAGAAAACTTAGACTTCAAACTCTCACCTTTGCCATTCCTCGAAGAGAAACCCAAACCAGCTTTGTTCTTGTTCACGGGTGGATCCACAAGTCGTCCCCACACTGCATTATGACCATTGCGCACAACCTGTTGCGCATCCTTCAGGGAAACCACATAATTCTCATTCTTCCTTATGTTATCAACGGATAGGGCTTGGAACTGGGTTCCAACAGCAGCCTCATCCGCTTCTACAATACTGAAAGAGGATATATGGGATATCAACAACACCTGCTCCCCATTTATGATCACTACCTTCCCTTCACGCACAAATTTTAGCTTCTGATGCAAAGTTAAAGTGACAGCCCCTGCTTCGTGTATCCATGGCCATCCTAGCAAACAACTATACGCGGGAATAATGTCCATTACCTAGAAAGTTATCAAGAACAAGTGTGGTCCTACGTGGATGGGCAAGTCCACTTCACCGATGACAGATTTTCTCGACCCATCAAAAGCCTTCACAATGATGCCACTCGGGCGCATAGGTGTTCCCTGATACTTTAACTTCATGAGAGTACTTCTTGGTATAACATTCAACGTGGATCTGTTATCAATTAGCACATTGGATAGCGAATCATTCTTGCAGTTCATAGATATGTGGAGGGCCAGGTTATGATTCCTCCCTTCATCTGGTAACTCATCATTGCATAAACTCAAGTTGTTACATGACGTAATGTTTCCAATTACGCTACTGAATTGATCTAATGGCATGTCATTCTTTACAAAAGCTTGATCTAGTACTCTCATCAGTGATTCTCTATGAGCGGAGGAATTCATCAATAAAGCTAAGATGGATATCTTTGAAGGAGTATGAAATAGCTTATCTATAATTCTGTAGTCGCTCATTTTAATTATCTTCAAGATATCATCCACTTCTTTATCCAATGTAGCTCCACTAGTCTCTCATGAAGTCTTCTTCAGCTCATCATTCTCAACCATTTGCTTTCCAGCAACAACGTCTCTTTAAATAACCGGTGCAAACACGCGACCACTACGGGTCACCCTGCTATTATCAACTATATTTCCAACATCTGGCATTGGCTGGATGGGAACTTCCACCCCATCTTCCAAGATTGTAGCGTTATATTTATAAGGCACAACCTTATCTTATTTATAGGGAACAAGACCTGGCAGACTAATTACCAATGGGGTAACAGCTGGTTTGCTATGGTACTCCGCCTCAAGGTGAGCGGGTGCACCAAAACAAGGTACAATGACATTTACACCTTCCTCGACACAATCAGCCCTCAAAAGACCATTTCCGACAAACAAATCTTTGTCTGAAGAGAAATACTCATCCGCGGAGGCATATTCTTCTTCTGAATCTTCTCCCATCAAACAAACTTCAACCATATCAACCTCGTGATAATCATATCTCCGACCTGTGATCTTGATAGTTCCATTGTTTAACAACAATTGAACACCCTCTCTCACAATAGAACATCCTCGGGGGTCTCGACAGCAAACTATGCAAGATCCATATTGGTGTTCTACCTGACCAGCAGTACGGCAGAAGGTAGCATGCAACTGTACAAGATCTTTGTTCAAATGTTCTACTTCAAAAATTATGAATTCACCCGGACATCCAGAAACCATATTAACTTCCTCTTCATACTCTGCCCTAGGCCTGATTATATGAATTAGACCTTCATCCATCATCTCTTGTAAATCAGCTTTTATCTTCTTGCAACCCTGTATGTTTGTATTGCAAATAGCACAGCCGACGTGGTCATGCGTATAATAACTGAATTCACAGAGGTCTGCATGCATTTTCACCAAATCCCCTCTAACCAGATTAATGTCAAAAATCCGGAAGTCACCTGGACAACCGGCCACCATATTCACAACACTCACTCCCCCGTGTTTGGGCAGAGGATTGTCTTTCAAATTAGGTCCCACGTCTTTGAAAGATAAAATTCCAGATTTCACCAACCTTTGCACTTCAGTCTTCAAAGGATAACAATTTTGAACACTATGCCCTAGTGCTCCCTGATGAAAGGCACATGTCTGGTCTGCTTTGTAATACCAAGGCAATGGAGATGGTATTGCTGGAGGTGGTCGTGTCTAGACCAACTTCTTCTAGATCAAAGCTGGTAGTAGCTCTGCATAACTCATGGGGATATGGTCATAGTTCTCCCTTATCTGATTATTCCCTTGGTTCCCCTGTTGGGTCTGTCTTTGATAAGCAACGGTATTCGGAGTGACATTTATAACAGGAGTAACTGAGGCAACTTGTTGGTGACGTTGATAATTCCTTCTAGGAGTGTTCACCCTCCTCTCTTGTATGACAACATTGGTATCCCCCTCTTTCTTCTTTGTAAACCCATAAGCTGGCTTTTTCACACCTCTGGATTCTTCACCCTTTGTCAAACGGCCTTCTCTTACTGCCTCTTCTAGGCGGACACCCATTCCTACCATCTCTGTAAAATCACTTGGGGAACTTTCTACCATTCTTTCGTAGTAGAAAGCGCTTAACGTCTTCAGAAAAATTTTAGTCATTTCCTTCTCCTCCATGGGAGGAATCACTTGTGCAGCCACTTCGCGCCATCTCTACACATACTCTTTGAACGATTCTATGTCTTTCTGAACCATGGCCCTAAGCTGGTCACGATCAGGCTCCATGTCCACATTGTACTTGTATTGTTTAATGAATGCTTCTCCCAAATCATTAAAGGTGTAGATGTTGGCGCTGTCTAAACTCATGTACCATTTCATCGCTGCGCCGGTCAGACTATCTTGGAAAAAGTGAATCAGCAAGTGCTGATCATCAGTGTGGGTAGAAATTCTCCTTACATACATCACCAAGTAAGCACGACGGCAAGTGTTGCCCTTGTAATTCTCAAACTCCGGGACCTTGAACTTAGCAGGCACTTTAACATTCGGGACCAAATACAGCTCATTCACATTCTGCCCAAATAACTCTTTTCCCCTAAGAGCCTTTATCTCTCTTTGCATTCTATCAAACTGCTCTTGGAAATCATCCATTCTGTCATAAAGACCCAAGTCTTCACTCGGCGGAGGGAAAGGACGACACACATCTTCATTAACAAACGGAACCAAATTCACCGAAGGAGGTGCAGTAGGAACAACATCAACCACATGAGGTGCTAGAGTAACAACATTTGGAACCAATGGAGCATCTTGGGGGCCCAAATTGAAACCTTCAGGTGCAAAATTCTCCGGCATTCCCCACGGATAACCCTGAGGCATACGGTTTTGAACAACAGTCGGAGTAGCGGATACAGGAACATCAGGGACTTCAACATTTGCCCTTGTTGGTTAAGGTTGAACACTCGGTGGATGATTCTGAGCAACCACCAGAGCTTCCATCAGAGTAGTCAAATTGGCCAAGCTAGCCTTCAAAGCAGAAACTTCTTCGTGTAGCTCGCGATTCTCCTGTTCCAAGTTGTCCATCTTCTTTTTGAAATTAGTCCGAGTGTTGTAGTGATGAGTCAACTTGTTGAACATAGTAAAGAAGCTGGGTAAGGCACCTGGGTATGCACAGTAAATGTAAGAAATTGGTGCAACATGATGCATGACATGCAATGCATATGATTATTTTTACTTTATCATTTAATATTTCAAGAGATTTAACATTTATAGACATATTGCAAACATCAAAATAAGAACGCATTTGAAATACTGGAAACTTTTATTATAATAACTTCAAAACGGGTTACAAGTTTCAATGATCCCAAGTACAAGATGAAAGTACAATCTAAAAATCCTGAGAGGAAGAAACTGATAGAGATCAATCTGTACGTTGGCGCTTCCCTGTGAGATCAGAAATATTCAAAGTATTTTTTGTGAATTTTTCATAATTTTTGGATAAAAAATAAAAGAGTTATGAATTTTTGAAAATTTAATCAAATAAAATATAAAATCATAAAATAAAATAAAACCAAAAAGATGTGGACCATCAGATCAAAGTCAAAACGCGTTAGTAAGCTAATCCAATGGACCAGATGCACTGTGCTTGATATGGACCTTAGTGAAACACACATGTAATCAGAAAAAGGGCAACCAATGAAATTAAAACGCTTGACACGATATCATTGGCTGAGATGAGACATGTCATCGTCTTCAACCTCCAGACACCCTGTAATGGGGATTTTATGAGATCCTACAAATGGAAAAATTAGGATCCCTGGCTAGCATCATTGAACTCGTCTCTTCAAGACGATTCTAACACAACCATCGCGCCAAATTTATGTAAAGTATGGAGAGAGATATGAATCAAAACACAGAAAAAGAGCGAAACTGGACTTGGATCCAATTGGTGCTTTATAGAACAGATTAGTGCTTGATTTGGATCCAATTGGTGGAAAATTCTACCTTTTCGAAGTTCAAGTAAGAGGCTATGAAACTGGACTTCTATAGCTTGGATTATGGATCGTTTTGATTGGTTTAAGTGTTGGAGAGTTTGTATGAAGTTCAAGGATGATGAATACGCAAAGAATTTTGGAAAAGGAAGCTTAAATTTCAAAAACTACATTCAACAAAAGTGGGTTCGTGTGAAGTTTTGGCAGGGTGTTCTTGGCTCTCTAAGTTTGGGAAATTGAATTAGGGATAACCCTCTATTTATAGGGAAGTGAATGGGAATGAAAATTTGAAGAAACAAGGAAGTTTGGAGGGAAATTGAGCAAGGGTCGAGCACGAGTGAAGTGTGACTTTATTTCCATCAAAACTCAGCCAAACCTTGCGTTTTGGGGTGCTAATCAATTCTGGAAAGTTTGCTAATCAAGTTTAAATCAAAAACACTCAAAAATCTTGTGTTTAGAAGTCACATTATGGATTTCAAAATTATGACTTTGTACAAAATTCAGTTTCAAACTACCAAATTCAAATCTATGGCATTTCCACCTCAAGGGGCCTTAGGGCATAATTCTTGATGCTTTAGAAAGATGAGGTTACAAGCTTTGCAATAGAAAAATAATGGAATCAAATGGATGCTTGAGCTGAAAGTTACATGGAGTCAAAGTTGAAGAAAAAGAGTTGACTTTCCATACTTAGAAAAATTTCAAACTCTTCTTTAAAAATTACCTATAATCTCTTGCATCCAAACATGGCCTTCCACTTAGAATTTGCTCTTGACCAAAAAAGATGGAATGAATTAGAATTCTTGAATGACACTTTTCAATTTGAACCACTCAAAATTTCCAAAAATTGAGCAAGTTATGACTTATTGAAGTTGGCCAAAAAGCATGAAATGGCCTATAATCTCTTGCATTCTTGAGGCAACTTCCATCCATTTTTTCACTTTGCACATAAAAGAAGGCATGAAGTACACATCCTTAGGGTCATAATTAAAAAAATAATGGGCTCAAGGTGATAAAAATTGACCAAGTTAGGATCATTTGAAATCACATTATGAAAAATTGGGGATTCATCTAGATGACTTGTAATCTTTCCTCTTCACCAAGTTTCTTACACATGCAAAATTCTTGAAACTTTTGAAGTGATTTGTTGGTAACTCTTTTAAGATAAGAATGTTTTTGGAATCACTCAAAAATACCAAAAGATGAGCAAGATATGCCCCTCTGAAGTCCAAAACCCTAGCTTCTAGATCAAGAGAATGCTTGGTGGAACTTTGTCAAGCTTGAACAAACTTTTGTGCCAATATTCTTCCTTTGTGAATAGGATTTGTTGAGGATGATGACGAGGACCCATGGACACCAGAACAACTTCCATACATACTTCAAAACAACTTCAATGGTGAGGTTTGGATCTCTCAAGCTTTTGACTAGGGCATGGAAATAAACTCATGAACCCATGAGGCAATTTGCTAAACCTCATTGCCTTCACCTACATTATTAACAATCAAGACAAACCAATGTTATATTTGTTAATTTAGAGAGAAAATCAAAGCAAAATATCCATGATCAGCAAAGAAAATAAGTCAAGGTGCTTGGTGACTCCTCAAAGAGCAAGGTTAAAGATATGGAGAGGAACCAAAAGCCCTAATGTGATTTTTTGGTGATTGAAACAATATGGTATGATGAAGGTATCTTAGGGGAAAAATTGGGGTACAACACTCGGGCCTTCGGCCTGCCACCTTGTTTTATGGAAAAAGATTTCTTCGAGGGGTATCCCTTGTCCATATCCGACAACGAGACCGACATCATTAGGCGGCTCGACAAGGAAGGTCGCAGGAAACACCTCGCTGCCAGCATGGTCGGGGTGGTGAAAATGGACGAGATGGCGGTTATCCTCGCGGACGAAGGGTCAGACTCCTTGGATCGGGTCAAGGAGCTAGAGCCGGAGAAGGCGACTCTTGTGGTCAAATCCCGCAAACTGAAGGCTACCCTCGAACGCTCAGAGGAAATGTTTTGTGAGCAGTCTAACATGTTGTCAAGGGAAAAGTAAAGGGCCAATAGAGCTCTTGAGGAAAAATACTTCCTCCAGCTTGATAAGGAGCATTTGGAGAGTGACAACCAACAGCTGTCGAGAGAGGTCAAAGACCTGAAGGATGTTTTGCTTCCCACGGAGAAAGAGCCAAAAGGGATGGCCGACTTACGCACGTGCTTTGACTTTAACACTTGCATTCAACTCCTGGAGTCAGACTATATTGGCACTTTGGCCGATGGCTTTGAGTCTGCGGTGAATCAACTGTCTGTGCTAAATCTGGGTTTGAATACCGAAGGGGTTGGGGTTCAGTCCCAAATTGTCGATGGCCGGGTTGTGCCTCCCCCTGACTCTCCTAATGTCGACGTTGGCACTCCGGGAACTGATTGATGCTTTTATTGGTGTTTGGGCTTACGCGCCCGTTATTGTTTTTGGGGCCTGCGCGCCCGTTATTGTTTTTGGGGCCTGCGTGCCCATTATTTTTTTGGGGGTCTCCGTGCCCGCCTTTATTCTCTTAGTTTTTTAGCCGTCGTGTCTGGACTGTAATTTTGGATAATGCTGGCCCTTGTGGTCGGTATATTATTGATCCTTGTTTATGATGATCCTTGTTTATGATTGCCTATTCGATGGATGCTTTGTTTACAGTTATCTGATAATATTTGATGTATATGCACGACTGTTATCTTTGGTAATGAATTCTTGACGAAGTTTGTGTTTGTATGGAGATATCTATTCAACCCCTGTGTCGGTTCGACGCACTTCAAAATGCGTCGAATATGCGGAGTGGGAATCCACGTGTCGGGTGTATAATCGCGATTGGGATCCTACGCTCGTGGCGTGAACTAGCCATCATGAGTTGGGTGTTCTTCCATGTGGGGTACTTCGACAGTGGAGCTCGATCAAGGTGTCCCTTCCGAGAATGTACGTTTGGTTCATCGGACTACATGACAGTATGCCCTCGTTGGTTGGTAGGTCGGGTCCGTACCTCGACTCGTCTACATGGTCGAGATTTTCCCTTCGTCGACTGAAGGTGAGTGTGATGCGGTGGGAGAACTGACTTAAGGGTTTTACGTTTTATCGCAAATGTTGCGGTTAGCAAGAGTCGCCACCGACTTTTCTTTTATCCAAAAGGAAAGGTGAAAAAGCACAGGAAAGACCTTTGAGATGTTTTCTTGAGTTCGGGGGGTAGATTATGAAAATGGAAGGTATTAGCACCCTTTTCATCCATGGTTTTCCATGGGCTCTTAGTTACTTGCTAGATCACTTGCTTTTGTTATTTGAAAATATGTTTGGTGTGGTTTTGAAAGTATTTTGTAAAAGAGGCCATTCGTTTAGGCAATCTTTGTAATGATTCTCGTTCGTAAGAATGTATACAAAGATGTTTGTCTTTTGAAAATGTTTTCAATATTTGTAAGATGTTTTTGAAATATGTGTGTTTGTTTTGAAAATAGAAAGGATAGTTGTTTGAAAATAGAGCAAGTAACTAGAAGTAATCTACCTACTTAAATGTCTTTCTTGTGCATTTATATTCCTTTGACATTGTTATCTTACCAATGATTTGGTAAGCAACCCTATCTTTTGATGTAAACGGGACGAGCGTGGGTCATCGTATAACCATGATTAGCAATGTTTGCAAAGTATCTTAGCATTTTGAGGGACCAAGATCATTTTGTAAGGCAACCTTGAATAGCGTCATCGAGGGACTATGATCTTATATTTGTTTTGTTTTGCCAAGATACTTCGCATGCGTAACATGGCTATTTTTATATAAGGCAACCAAGTGGAGAAATCCTAAGGATGTTTGTGTGCAAGTGTGTTATTTTCATGCTTTGATTTTATCTTGCATTTAGGGTTTTCTATTTGCTTTGTTTTGATCTTACCATACAAACCCTAATTACTAACATTGCATGTAAAGCGATAAATTGCGTAATGTAAATATTACTAAGTTATTACAACAATTTTATGGGAGGGGGATACAAATTTAAATGGGGATTTGCAAGAATGTAAACCTAAATAAATTATTACAACCAAATCGAATTTGTACGAATATCAGAATAAATAATATACAATATTTAAACATGCAATATTATGTACATGCAAGAAAAAGATTTTGTTTTGTTTTTTTTGTGTGAAAAGGAATTTTAACCTAATCCTAAAAATATTAAAGAAATTACTTCTTAGTAAAAAGTTAACCCTAATTTCTATTTTAAAATAAAATAAAGTTCTTATGTACTATTTTTTATGTATTTTTTATATTAAAATAATAAATAATATTGTATAAAAAATATAAAGTTTTTATATATGCAAAAATAAATATTTATAAGTATGGGATGAAACGGAAATAAATAAATTAAACTAAACATATTTTAATTATATTTATAAGTTTATTAAGAAAAATAAATAATAGATATTGAAGATAAAATATATTTTTATGTGAAAAATAAAATAAAATAAAATAAAATAAAATAGAAATGCAATATTATCAAATTTATATTTTTTAGGATTTTTATGCATTAAAGAAAATATTTAATGAATAAAAAAATGAAAATAAAACAAATAAAATAAAAATATAAAAATAGTTGGGCCATAGGGTGTTCTGAGCAATCAAATGGTGAGAGTTAGAAAAAAAGAACAAGGCCCAACGTGGAGACCCAATCCTGCCAAACAAAGCAAAAATCTGAAAAGGAAAAATGTAAAAAAAAACCAAAAGGTAGCGCCAAGGTTCGGACCTAGGACATGGGTCTCACCAGCGCGCTACCTTGCCACTGGGGTGGCTATACATCTGTTGATTAATGTGAAACAAAAATAACATAACATGAAACGCTTCCATGGCCCTGTACTTCATCTTCTTCCTCTAGCCAGCCAGATGCTCTGTAACTGGCTTATCTCTCCATGAAAATGAAAACTCATAACATGAAAGCTGTAGCATTTTGTCTCACGATTCTAACCATATAAATCATGTAAGCTAACAATCAAAGATCAGAATGAATTTTAGAAGCCCTAACTTAAAACCTAAATTTTTCAGAAACTTCAAGTTCAAAATTCTCTCAACTCAGGCCAAATAAATACAAGATAAATGTATGTACAACTTCGTTGCCATGAGGACTACATTGTTTATTCATAAATCGTGGCCAATGGTTGCCTGTATAAAGAGATAGAAGTTGATATTTTTACCTATTTCAGTTGAAATCGTGGATGAAGTTGGAGTGAGTTTTATGGAGGCCTGATGATTGCTTGAGCTTGCTTGAACCTCCCTGAGTGTGTTCCAAGCCTTGCCTTGCTTTGAAAGTGTCTGAAACTCTCTGTCCAAGTCAACCTGCAAGCTTTATAAAAAAAAAAGGCAGATGATGGAGAAGGGGTTACAGTACAGGGATGAGGGTCTGGATCAGTTAGATATCAAGTAGGTAAGGTGTTTTGATGATCAAGACTTGAAATGCACGAGCCAAATGAGAGATTGGTATGCTTATGCAAAAACTGCAAGTCTTGACAATTTTCTGGTGTTTTTGAGTTTTTTGAGTGTTTCAGGCTTCTAGTAATCGTGTGTTATGTTGCAATGTGTTTGTATATTAGTATGAAATTAGTTTTTTTCAGCTCTCCAACAGATTTGCAAGTTATAGGCTTTTGGCACACTTTTTTGCTTTTGAAGCAAAGTGAAGGGATAAGGCCTTACCTGCTTGTACTGGCTTGCTTAGGATTTCTATTTGCTCTATACAAATTGCATTAGGTCTGTGGTACTTGTATGTGCAAAGGAGACATGTTCAATGCTCAAGAATTGGAAAGTGGCAAAAGTTGAGCTTTTTCAAAATGGCAATGGTCATTTTATGCCATTTATGGAATTACAACTTGGGTAATGTCTCTAAGGCTTGGATCAAAGCCTTGTCAACTGAGTAAGCATTAAATTAAGGAGTAAAAAACAAGTTTGGGACCTGTAAAGCATGGATTAGGCAGCATAGGTACTGATTGGAACTTTGTTCTTCATGAAGTGGCTTGAATCAAAAGTGAGAAATTGCCAACTTTATCTCTTCGATTCTCCATACTCAAAAATGATATTTAGGAGTACTTGGACATTTTGGAAAGCTTGCAATGTTCTCTATAACTCATCTTTGAAATGAATTTCAAGATGCCTCTTGGAACTAGGTGAAAAATTTCCATAAAGTTGGGTCCAAAACCTGCCTAAATTAGGGCAAAAATTCACTAAGTTACTTGGTTCATGAGCATGTATTCATAAATGTATATCTTGAGATCCAAGCATCTTTAGGGAAAAGTGTATAAAGAAAAGTTGTAGATTTCATGGAGGTCTACAAATTTCATGTTGGGAACTTTCTTTGAATCATTATGCATCATGGTGAAAAAATGACCTAAAGTTGAGAAAAAATAAGAAATTTTCTATACTTAGAAAATTTTAAAATTTAAACCCTAATCTTCAAACTTGTATTTCTTGATGAAAAAGTTTCACATTTTGACATGTTTTGATGAATTGTGACCCTTGGCACTTGATTTTGACCAGAAAGTCAAAATTTGACTTTTTAGTGTACAGTTGACTTTTGATCAGTTGACTGCAAATTTCATCTATCAATCCAATAAAATTGCAATGTTTTGAACTATGCTATTAGGTCAATATGATGCAATTGAAACCTTGAAATCATGCTTTAAATCAATTGGTCATTTGCTAGGTTAAAGACCAAAAATTTCCCTTCCTCAGTCAAAACCCTAATTTTGACCATTTTGCCCTTTTGATGATTTGATCAAATTTCTTGAGGCATTGTGATCCAAACTTGATCAATTGATATATATGAGTCTAAAATGTTTATGTGGATAAAAAATTATGGAGTTTGACTGTAAATTGGCCATGGTTGACTTTTTCCCCAATAAAACTGATTTTTAGGTCAATTGTCCAATTGACTGATAATAAATATGGTTCAAAGCTTGAAACTTGTCCTGAGTGATCTTAGGGATCAATAATGATGTTTGAAAGTCACATGAAGCATTGATAGTCCAAAAATCCTTGTGCAATATCAAACCTTAATTTTGGGTCATCAATGCCTGATGAGATGTCTTGAGCTGACCAAACCCTAATCCAGTCTTGAGTCAAAGAAAACTTGTGAGAAAATTCTTGATAAATGAGAGGGAAAATTTTGTGGTACAACAGTGAGAATTCGACGGCAAAAGTCCCCCAGCGGGTGAGGGCTTTATCTATAATTTTGTTTCAGCTTTGCAGCATTCTAGGGTCGTGGTAACGGTTCTCCGTTTAATTGCTCGAGATAATATGCTCCGGTTCCCGTAGCTCCCTGAACGCGATAAGACCCCTCCCAGTTTGTGGCCAATTTTCCTTCACAGGAATATTTCTGGTTCCTCCACAAGACTAGGCTGCCGACCTGAAATTCACGTCTTATGACCTTGTTGTCGTGGCGTGGGGCTACCCGCTGTTTCAGAGTGGCCTCGCGCAGGGCTGCTCCTGATCGGATTTCCTCGACCAGGTCGAGCTCGTCTCTCAGAGCCTCGCCGTTCATCTCCTTGTCAAGAGGCATCTCCGTTCGCCTAGATGGATCCATGATCTCTACTGGGATGACCGCCTCGGTGTCGTAGGTCAGTCGGAATGGAGTCTCACATGTCGTCGAATGGGGCGTGGTGTGGTAAGCCCACATAACGCTATGTAGTTCTTCGACCCACCCACTTTTTGCTTCACTTAGTCTGCGCTTGAGTCCTCGCAAGATGACCCTGTTGGCGGCCTCGGCTTGCCCATTAGTTTGGGGATGCTCGACTGAGGTAAAATGTTGTTTGGTGTCGAGTTTGGTGACAAAGCTTTGAAAGCCTTGGTCGGTGAATTGGGTACCGTTATCTGTGACTAGCACCCGCGGGATTCCTAATCGGGCAAGAATGTTTCGCTTGTAGAAGAGGAGGATGTTATGTGAGGTGATTTTCTCAAGGGCTTCGACCTCTATCCACTTTGTAAAGTAATCCACGGCCACGATGAGGAATTTGTTTTGGTACGTCCCTTGCACGAATGGTCCTAGGACGTCCACCCCCCACCAGGAAAATGGCCACGGGGATGACAATATATTCAGCTCGTGTGGCGGGGCGAGGTGCATATCGGCGTGTCTTTGGCATTTGTCGCATCTATTGACGTGGTCTTTTGCATCTTGCTGCATTGTCAGCCAGTAATACCCCGCTCGTAGTGCCTTCCTCGCTAGGGATTTGACGCCCATGTGTTAGGCGTTAACCCCTTCGTGTATTTCCCGTAATATCTCGGGGACCGCGGATTCGTCGATGCACTTCAAGAGTGGGATGGAAAATCCCCTGCGATATAGTTTATGCTCGAGCACCACGTAGGAGCACGCTCTCTGTTTGGTTGCGGCTGCCTCTCTTTGGTCTAGAGGGAGTTCCCCCTTCGTTAAGAAGTTGAACACCGGGGTCATCTAGCATGAGGTGTATCCGATGGCGTTTACCTCGGGTGGAGTCGTGGACTTTTAGATGCTCGGGCGCGATATAGACTCTTATATGACGGATTTGTTTCCGCCTTTCTTTCTCGTGCTCGCGAGCTTCGAAAGTATGTCGACCCTTGTGTTTTGCTCGCGTGGTACGTGCAAAATTTTTGCTCGGTCGAATTTTTTCATGTGCTCCCTGACTAAGTTCATATATTTGATGAGGCTGTTGTTTTTATCCTGGTATTCCCCTTGAACATGGGACGCGACGAGTTGAGAGTCGGTGAAAATTTGTACCTCACGGGCACCTAAATCCTCGGCC
Source organism: Vicia faba (assembly GCA_948472305.1). Taxonomy (NCBI): domain Eukaryota; kingdom Viridiplantae; phylum Streptophyta; class Magnoliopsida; order Fabales; family Fabaceae; genus Vicia; species Vicia faba. The sequence continues at coordinate 1,527,976,463 of OX451737.1, forward strand.
AGTCTTAGACCCGCGAGTAGGGCCTCGTACTCCGCCTGGTTGTTGGAGGTTGGAAAGGAGAGGGTGAGCGAATGCTCGATCACAACACCTTCCTCGTTCTCTAGGAGGATTCCCGCACCACTTCCGGCCGAGTTGGATGCTCCATCGACGAAGATGATCCACTTATGCTTTTTCCCTACGAGGGGGGTTTTGAGCGGTCATCTCAACGATGAAATCTCCCAAAGCCTGTGCCTTTAGGGCTTTCCTACTCTCGTATTGGATGCTGAACTCAGAAAGTTCCAAGGACCACTTCAACATTTGACCCGCCATGTCTGGTCGACCCAGGAGCTGTTTCACAGGATGGTCTATTCGCACCACGATCGTGTGCACGAGGAAGTAATGTCTGAGCCTTCTCGCTGCATTGACGAGGGCCAGAGCTACCTTTTATATCCGTCGGTATCTAACCTCGGGCCCCTGAAGCGGCTTGCTCATGAAATAAACGGGTTTTTGTCCGTCGCGTGTCTCACGAATGAGGGTTGCGCTGACGGCTTCGACCGTGACAGCTAGATATAGAAACAAGGTTTCCCCGTCAACTGGTCGTGATAACACGAGCGTCTGCGAGAGGATTTGTTTAAAATAGATCAGCGCCTGCTCGCATTCCTCGGTCCATTTGAAGGCCGCTTCCTTGCGAAGAAGCTTGAAGAAAGGGAGGGCGTGTTGAGCAGATTTTGCAACGAAACGGGATAGCGAGGTGAGCATGCCATTCAAGAATTGTATGTATTTTTTTGAGGTAGGTTTGGGGAGGTCGAAAAAAGCCCGTCACTTGTCGGGGTTGGCTTCGATTCCTCGTTCTGTTAAGTAGAAGCCGAGGAACTTGCCCGCCTTGACTCCGAACGTGCACTTCTCGGGGTTAAATCTCATTTTGCATTGCCTCGCTTGGGCAAAGACTTCATTGAGATGAGCAGCATGGTTGGTGTCTTCTCGGGATTTGACGATCATGTCGTCTATGTATACCTCGAGCATATCCCCGATTTGGTTGCGGGAGACTTTGTTCATCATCTGTTGATACGTTGCTCATGCGTTTTTCAGATCGAAGGACATTATGTTGTAGTAATAGTTCCCCGAGCTAGTCATGAAAGCAGTGCAGTACTTGTCTCCTATTGCCATTGAGATTTGGTTGTAGCCTGAATAGGTGTTCATAAACGATAGAATTTTATAACCGGCCGAGTTATCGACTAGCATATCAATATTAGGTAAAGGAAATGCATCTTTGGGGCATGCCCGGTTAAGATCGGTGTAGTCAACGCACATTCGCCATTTTCCATTATTTTTCTTGACAAGTACAACATTTGACAGCCAAGTTGAATACCGGGCTTCAGAAATAAAATTTTCCTCTAAGAGGTCTTTTACAACTTTTTCAGCAGCCTCCATTTTCTCTGGAGACTGCCTACGTCTATGTTGCATTATTGTCCTAGCGGCTAGATCAATGGCGAGTTGATGACATGCGACCTCAGGGTCGAGTCCGGGCATCTCTGCAGCGCTCCATGCGAACAGATCTGCATTCTCCCACAAGCAAGCCTTGATTTGCTTCCTCGCCAAGTCGGGGAGTCCGGTGCCAATCTTCACTCCTCTTCTTGGATCTTCACCGAGGGGGACGAGTTCGAATTCCCCGTTTGGAATTGGTCGAAGGGGGACTTGCTCGCCGTTGGGAGGCTTATCTTGGTCGAAGTGAGTGTCTAGGGATATCAAGTCGACCTTTGGAGGGGCTCTCTGCTCTTCTGCTCTGACGAGCTATGACTATTGAGGTTCTGGTTGCGTAGTTGCAGCTTTCTTGGCGGGCCTTGTGCTGGTGTCGACCGTGTTGTATCCCTTAGATTCCGCGTTAAAATACCTTCCGACAACTTCCAGGTTACCTTGGATAGTGGCAACCCGTGCCCTCTTGGTGTAGAACTTCATTTTTAAATGGATGGTTGAGGGCACCGCCGTCAACTCTGGCAGTGTCGGCCTTCCCAGAATGCAGTTGTAGAGGGAGGGGAAATCAATGACGAGGAAGCGCACCTTGACTTGCCTCGTAGTAGTATCCTCGCTGAACGTGACCATGAGCTTGACGTATCCCCAAGGCTTGGAGGTCGAGCCATTAAAGCCCTGTAGGTCTGACCCCACGTATGGTGAGAGGTAAGAGTCGTTGAGCTGCAGGGTTCGGAACAGCTGGTTGTACATCACGTCGATGGAACTTCCTGTTAGAACAAAGTTTGAATCTACTACCCTATATTTAAGTTTTGATGATAACAAAGTGAAAAGATATATCATTTATGTGATTCATGTATGAGCTATCTGCTGCCTAAGTTATTACGTTCTGATTTGCAGATACTCTGATTGATATAAGCAAGATCACACCTAATCAGCATCAGAAATTTGGTTCCTGACATCAGCATCAGAAGTTGCCATATCAGAATGTCAGAATCAGAAGATCAACTCACGTATATGCTGAAGTCTGATGAACAGAACTGCACTCAACACTCTGATAAAGAAACACAACAGTTCATCAGCAGCTAAGCAGAGTCAGAATGAGCCAAGCCAGAACTTGCATTAAGTAAGCAACGGTACTGTGCATTGAAAGCAAATTAATACCAACGGCCTCATTCCAGACAAGATCTGCTCGATAAGGAAAGTTTGTTATTAGCATTGAATCAAGAATATTGCTCCAACGTTCAACATCTCAGTGCTATATAAATAAGACTTTGAAGATTGAATTGGCTAATGCTCTCCAAATCTTTACACGCATAAAAAGCTGATCAAAATCTTCCTTCTCTCAGTTTTGCTAAACATTACACATTCTGATATTCTATCATTGTTTAGCAATCTAGTGTCTAAGCTTTAAGTTGTGTATACATCACAGTTGTGATACAGTTTTGTAGAAAACATTCACACACTTAGATTTATCTTCTTTGTAAGAAAGTGTTTCCTTGACAAACCGGATTGTGGTTTGCATCAAGAAGGCTTTAGCAGTTGTTAAAGCAGTCTGTAATATTCAGTTGAATATAGTGGATTAAGACCTCGTTGGAGAGAGGCGAAATCACCTTGACGGGTGGACTGGAGTAGTTTGAGATCAAACGAACCAGGATAAAAATATCTTGTTCATTGCATTGATTTTCAGTTTTACAATTCAACCCCCCCTTCTTGTGTTTTTCACTACTTCAATTGGCATCAGAGCGCCTGGTTCTGAGCTAAAACACTTAACCGTGTCAGTACAAGATCCAGCGTCAGAAAAACACAATGGCAGGAAACAACTCTCACATCAGCAATGACAACAATAAGGACAGAGACAGATTCAGCGGGAAACCTCCAGTCTTTGATGGAGAAAACTTTGATTACTGGAAAGACAGAATTGAAAGCTTCTTTCTGGCACATGATGCTGATCTGTGGGATATGGTGACAGATGGATACACGCACCCTGTGAATGCTAACGGTCAGAAGATTGATAGAAAAACAATGTCTGACCAACAAAAGTGTGACTTCAAGAATCACCACAAGGCCAGAACCATCCTCCTCAGCGCCATCTCCTATACTGAATATGAAAAGATCTCCAACAGAGACACAGCAAAGAATATTTTTGACTCACTCAGAATGGCGCATGAGGGCAACGTTCAGGTCAAAGAAACTAAAGCTCTGGCGCTCATTCAGAAGTATGAGGCGTTCAAAATGGAAGAATCTGAATCCATTGAAACAATGTTCTCAAGATTCCAGATTCTGGTAGCTGGTCTCAAGGTTCTGGACAAAGGATACTCTACTGCTGATCATGTCAAGAAAACCATCAGAAGTTTACCCAAGCAGTGGAGACCAATGGTTACAGCTCTGAAGCTAGCTAAAGATCTCAACAAAATCACTCTGGAGGAACTTATCAGCTCCCTCAGAAGTCATGAGATAGAGCTAGAAGCTGACGAGCCTCAGAAGCAAGGTAAGCCTTTAGCATTAAAATCTAACAAAAAATTTGAGTCTAAAGTTTTGCAGGCAGTTGAAGAAACATCTGATGGATCCTCATCAGAAGAAGACGAACTCTCCCTCCTCTCCAGAAGAGTAAATCAACTGTGGAAGCAAATACAAAGGAAGTTCAGGAATCCCAGAAGATCTGATCAGAACGAGTCTTCTTCCAGATACAGAAGGACGGATTCTTCCTCTGGATACAGAAGATCTGAAGGCTCCTCCAGTAGCAAAAAGCCAAACACCAAGGACATCATCTGCTATGAGTGCAATGAGCAAGGAGACTATAAGAGTGACTGCCCAAAGCTTCAGAGGGAAAAGCCCAAAAAGAAGTTTGGAAGAGAGAAGAAGAAAAGTCTCATGGCTACATGGGATGACTCTGACTCGTTTGAAGCTGACTCAGAATCAGATGATGAGAGGGCAAACATAGCTCTCATGGCTAACATCTCAGAAGACAGTGAAGCTTCTGAATCAGACTCAGAATCAGATACTGAAGAGGTATTTCCTAACTTTGCTGTTAACTTTACAAAGGCTGAACTTGCTGAAAGCCTTAATGAGATTCTGGAATGGTATCAGCAAATTAGAGTTAAATTCAGAGACCTGAAAAGGAATCTTGAATCTGACTCTAATAAGACTGAGAGTCTCAAATTGGAGAATTCTGAGCTGAGAAATAAGATTTCAAAATTAGAAAACACTTTACAAAACTCTCAGAAGGAACTAATTTCTGAAACTCCCAGCAACGCTGATGAGATCATCAAGGAGTATGATCATAGTTTCCAGAAGTTCCTAGCTAAAAGCATAGATAGAAGCAAAATGGCTTCAATGATCTATGGAGTTAGCAGAAACGGCAGGGAAGGAATAGGATACCAAGGTAAGGTTCCTACACCAAAGAATGTCATGGACTTAACCATTAAACACACTCCTCGGAACTTACATTTTGTGTATGGTCACACACATGATATTAAATACACTAGCAGTAAGCACTCTGTGAAACCAAAATTCAACCAGAGTTTTGGTAAAACTAACAAATCAGGACCCAAGAAAATCTGGGTACCTAAGGATAAAATAATACATGTTGCAGATATCTTTAGCAGCAAGTCAGAAACACCAGTCATGGTACCTGGACTCTGGCTGCTCACGACACATGACGGGAAGAAGGCATATGTTCCAAAGCCTGGGACTTAAGCCTGGAGGCCACATTGGCTTTGGAGGCAATCAGAGGGGAAAGATAATTGGCTCTGGAACTGTAGGATACTCTGAACGCTCAAGAGGGTACAGAGTATACAATACAGAAACACAGATTGTAGAAGAATCAATCAGTGTTCGTTTTGATGATAAGCTTGACTCTGAAAAGTCAAAGCAGAATGAAGTTTTTGCAGGTATGGAAATTGAATTTACAGGTTCTGAAGACAAGTCATCAGAAGCTCTCAACACAGACACTCCTTCAACGTCTGAAAGGAGCACTGCTAGCAATCCTACAACAACTGCTGATCAACCTCAGAAGAGATTACCCAGAAGCAACTTGGATCACCCAGAAGAGACTATCTTAGGAAGAAAGGAAGATCCAATCAGAACAAGAGCAAGCTTCAGAAACTCTGAAGAAACTCTTATGAGACTTGTGTCTCTGATTGAACCTTCTTCTATTGATGAAGCACTTCTGGATAATGACTGGATTCTGGCAATGCAAGAAGAGCTGAATCAATTCACCAGAAACGACGTATGGGATCTCGTTCCCAGACCAAAAGGATTCAACGTCATTGGAACAAGATGGGTGTTCAGAAACAAGCTAAATGAACAAGGTGAAGTCATCAGAAACAAGGCACGACTGGTTGCACAAGGTTATAGTCAGCAAGAGGGGATAGACTATACAGAAACCTTTGCCCCAGTCGCCAGGTTAGAATCTATCAGACTTTTAATTTCATTTGTTGTTAATAGAGGCATCACTCTGTATCAGATGGATGTCAAAAGTGCATTCTTAAATGGTTATATAGAAGAAGAAGTCTATGTACACCAACCCCTTGGTTTTGAAAATACAAAACATCCAGAACATGTTTTCAAACTAAAGAAGTCACTATATGGTCTGAAACAAGCTCCCAGAGCTTGGTATGAAAGGCTAAGTAACTTTCTATTAGAAAATGAATTCACCAGAGGGAAAGTGGACACTACTCTATTCTGTAAATCAGTTAAGAATGACATCTTAGTCTGTCAAATTTATGTTGATGATATTATTTTTGGTTCTACTAATCCCTCTCTTGGAAGAAAATTTGCTAAGTGTATGCAGGCAGAATTTGAGATGAGCCTCATGGGGGAACTGAAATTCTTTCTAGGAATTCAGATCAATCAAACTCCAGAGGGAACTTACATTCATCAGAGCAAATACATCAGAGATCTTCTGAAGAAATTTGACCTCTCAGAATGTAAGCCATCAAAGATTCCAATGCATCCCACGTGCATTCTGGAAAGAGAAGAGGTAAGCAAAAATGTAGAACAGAAAGTCTATAGAGGTGTGATTGGTTCTCTCCTCTATCTGACTGCTTCAAGACCTGACATATTATTCAGTGTTTGTATCTGTGCTAGATTCCAATCAGATCCTAGAGAATCTCACTTAACAGCTGTTAAGCGAATTTTCAAGTATCTGAAAGGTACTACTAATCTGGGTTTGTTTTATAGAAAATCTAGTGATTACAGCTTAGTAGGCTACTGCGATGCTGATTTTGCTGGAGACAGAGTGGAACGTAAAAGTACTTCTGGAAGCTGCCAGTTTCTGGGAGAAAATCTGATCTCTTGGTCCAGCAAAAGGCAATCAACAATTGCGCTATCAACAGCAGAAGCTGAGTACATAGCAGCAGTAGGATGTAGCACACAAATGCTCTGGATGAAAAGTCAGCTTGAAGACTTCCAGATTTTTGAGAGTAACATTCCTATACTCTGTGATAATACGTCTGCTATTTGCTTAAGTAAGAATCCCATTTTACATTCTAGAGCTAAGCATATAGAAATAAAACATCACTTCATTAGGGACTATATTCAGAAAGGAATTTTGAACTTAAAATTTATAGATACAGACCATCAATGGGCTGATATCTTTACTAAACCCCTTTCAGAAGATAGGTTTAATTTCATTCTAAAACATCTCAGCATGAAAGTCTGTCCAGAGTGAAAATGTTTTAATTCCATATATTTAACTTCATAATGTAATTGTTTTACTGTGAACTTCTGATCAATCTTCTTTCAGAAAGATAGAACATGCAGATTGTATCAGATGCAAGTCTAAAGATATGAGAGTCTAAGCTCAAAGACAGACGTGCTGATCACTACATCAAACAAGTGTCATCCAATCATCAACAAATCTCTAAAGCAGAACGCGTGCACGCTTCTGAGAAGGCAAAGCACTGATTGGGTGCATTGAGACACATGTCTGGTAACCGTTTCTAAGTATCTTTCTCAAATCCCCCAAAATCAGCAAGCATTTAATAAAAGTAATCACGCTTTTAAAATGCAATCATGATTTTTCTCTTTCTTAAAAAAAAACGTTTATTTTTTTCAAAATATTCTGAAACTCTATTTAAACACATAAACCTCTCATTCTAATTCTTTACAGTTTCTCACTAATACTCAAGCATTCTCTGCATTTTTCTGTGTTCATCTCTTGCAAAACCTTTTTTTCTCAGTTTCTTCTCAAAATCCTTTTAGTGTGAACATGGCAACCTCCAGCAGTGCTTCTGCAGGTCCTCAGAAGAAAGCATCATCTGAGCAGTATCAAGTGCCATTCAGAACACTCCTCACTCCTGTGAAGAACCTTGAAGTGTTATCTAAATTGATCATTGATTTTGGAAGCTTGAAGGAGAACGGTTTTGACCTAACTGAAGAAGTTAGGGCACATAAATGGGAAAGGTATTTTGACAGGTTGGTTGGACCAACATTCCCTATGTTAGTCAAGGAATTCTGGATTCATGCCAAGGCTTCAACACATCTAGTCACCTCCTTAGTTATGGGGAAGAAGATTGTGATCACTGAGGATCACATTGCAAGGTTAATCGGTTACAGTGGCGATGGCGTCCGCTGTGTGGACATGGCTGAGAGATGTGCTGACGTGGGCGTGATAGCAGCAAGGATTTTCACCCATGGGGTGCCCAGCAGCAAGATCAAAGATCTGAAGGATCATTACAGAGTTTGGGCTAAGATAATTCTGGGGTGCTTCAACCATAGGAAGCCAACTAGTTCACCTGATTACATAAATGTGGGTCAGCAGTTTCTGATCTACTTTATTGATCAGAAGGTAAAAATCAACTTGGCTTATTTTCTGTTCAACCACCTCAGAACAAGTGTGAAGGAAACCAGGGAAGAAGAAAGAACCAAGAGGGATTGGATACCCTTTGGAAGGTTGATATCAGATATTCTGACAGAGAATAGGCTGATAGAGCATCTGATAGAAGCTCAAGAGTTAAGCACCATTGAACCAACAGTTGGGAAACCTCTGAACGCGAAGAACTTGAAGAAAATGAAGTTGATAGAGAATATCCAAAAGGAACCCAGAGCTACTCCTATTGCTGATATCACCAGCAGAAGAGTTCCTCTGAGTGACTTTCCTTTATTTTCTGAGATAGAATCTAAACCAGAGGTGGTTCTCAGATACTTAGATGTGTGCAAGGCAGATGGTACAGATCCAAATCTGATTATCAAAGCTCTGCATCAACCTCAACAAGAAGTGACTCTGAAGAAGACGAAGAAGAGGAAGGCACCTTCAGAAGGATCATCCCAGCAGACACCCAAGAAAAGAGGTAATTTATCTGCTGCTTCTGTTTTAAATTCTTCTACTATTCCAGCATCTATTCCTCCTCAAACCTCTCATAGAATCTCAATCCCCATCCCAACAATAGATGAAACTGTACCAGAAGATGACCCTTCTGAGGCATTAAAACTCAGAAGACCCAGAACCAAACATCCCAAACCAACAATCTCAACAACATCAGCAATTGACAAAGTGCTGTCTGACATTGATCAACACACTTCTGATCACTCCGCCAATCCAAACTCTGAACCCCAAATTGTCCCTCCTCCAGAACCAGAACAACAACAATCTGCTGAAGAACCTGAACAACAACAACCTCTCTCATCAATTCCAGAAGAACCCCTTATCCCTGAACAACCAGAAATTCCAACAACTTCTCCTCAACCAGCAATTCCGTCTCCCTCTCCTCAACCAGAAATTAATCCACCATCACCTCAACCAGAGTTTCATCACTCTGAAACTCCTTCTCCTCAACCATCTGAACCTCATTCACCTCAACCATCACCTCTGGCAATCCAGCTTCCAGGTGGAACAACAATCACCTTGGCACAGTTGCCATCCTCACCAGAATCTACACCACCAAATACTCCCAAAACACCAAGCAGTCCAATCATAATCTCTGATTCTCCCACTCCATCTCCAAAACAAACAGCTGCCAAGCAAACCACCGAAAACCCCAGCAAGACCTTCATAGACTTAACCAGTATTGACCGTCTTGCTGATATGAAACATAAAATAGCCATCCCTAAACCAAAACAACCAGATGTTGGCTCTGGTATTATGAATTTTGAAACAGGCGTGCAACAATGGATTGCTTCTTTGAAGCAAGTCTGTCCTGGAATGATTGACCCAGCTACCTCTGACCAGCTCTGGTCACAATTCAGACTTTGGGTACGTGCTGAAGCCCTCAAGTTGCAGGATATCAACTATGAGCAGGCACAACAGAACTTCAGCAAGCTGCTGAAGGAAGTTGACAGTATGCTGCCTCAGGAAGCTGTGCTCCCTCTGGATAGTGAACCTTGGTCTGAGAAACAACAAGCTTCAAAGGTGCAACCAGAAGAAGACAAGACCATTCAAGCTGAAGCAAGTCAAGCAGAAGATGTTGCAGAAAGCTCTCAGAAGCTTCCTGCTTCTGATGCTTCTCAAGCTGCCTTGGACAGGCAGACTCTGGAAGAACTGAAGCTGAATGACATGCGTCTGCAGCAGAGGATGGATGAAAACGACCAGAAGATGAAAGAAAGAATGGATGTGCAGGATAGCAAGATTGACACTGTTGTCAGCATGGTGCACAAGCAGAATGAGACTGCTGATCAGATCAAAGCCATGCTGGAGAACCTGTTCACACGCTTGCCTCCTCAACCTTAGTTTTTTCATTCATGTCTTTTTCATGTTTTCTTTGATTTTCTGATGTACTGTTTGAATATGTTTTGTTTGATGCTGAACCCTTTTAATATGACAAGTTTTTCTGATCTTAATTGTTTTAGCACTCACCTACACTTTTTTGATTGCTGACAAAAAGGGGGAGAACAAGAATGATATTTTAAACAATAACGGTTAACTAAGACAGAAATTCTCAAACATTCTAACTCTATTACTTGAAAATGTTTTTTCTGTTTTGCTTAAAGTCTACAGGTACAAGGAAGCTCCTGAACACTCTGAAGACTAAAAGCTATGAAGCTCTGATCCGCTCTGATACTCTGATCCAAAGCAAAGCTCTGACAAGAAAAGCTCTGATACGCTGATCTGAAGCTCTGCTCTGATATGCTGATCTAAAGCTTCTGATAGTCAAAGACTCTGATACTCTGATGTTCAAAGAAAGGCAAAAAGATCTGATCCTGAAGAACACTTGTAATCAAAAAGGGAAGTAATAAACTCAGGGGGAGTATCTCTCAACTCTGATATCTTTTTACTCCTTATCCTTGATAACCTATTACTCTGATGCATCTCTCGGATACCTTTTCACGTTATTTTCATTTAAAAATATCTAGTTTTTGTCATCATCAAAAAGGGGGAGATTGTTAGAACAAAGTTTGAATCTACTACCCTATATTTAAGTTTTAATGATAACAAAGTGAAAAGATATATCATTTATGTGATTCATGTATGAACTATCTGCTGCCTAAGTTATTACGTTCTGATTTGCAGATACTCTGATTGATATAAGCAAGATCACACCTAATCAGCATCAGAAATTTGGTTCCTGACATCAGCATCAGAAGTTGCCATATCAGAATGTCAGAATCAGAAGATCAACTCACGTATATGCTGAAGTCTGATGAACAGAACTGCGCTTAACACTCTGATAAAGAAACACAACAGTTCATCAGCAACTAAGCAGAGTCAGAATGAGCCAAGCCAGAACTTGCATTAAGTAAGCAACGGTACTATGCATTGAAAGCAAATTAATACCAACGGCCTCATTCCAGACAAGATCTGCTCGATAAGGAAAGTTTGTTATTAGCATTGAATCAAGAATATTGCTCCAACGTTCAACATCTCAGTGCTATATAAACAAGACTTTGAAGATTGAATTGGCTAATGCTCTCCAAATCTTTACACGCATAAAAAGCTGATCAAAATCTTCCTTCTCCCAGTTTTGCTAAACATTACACATTCTGATATTCTATCATTGTTTAGCAATCTAGTGTCTAAGCTTTAAGTTGTGTATACATCACAGTTGTGATACAGTTTTGTAGAAAACATTCACACACTTAGATTTATCTTCTTTGTAAGAAAGTGTTTCCTTGACAAACCGGGTTGTGGTTTGCATCAAGAAGGCTTTAGCAGTTGTTAAAGCAATCTGTAATATTCAGTTGAATATAGTGGATTAAGACCTCGTTGGAGAGAGGCGAAATCACCTTGACGGGTGGACTGGAGTAGTTTGAGATCAAACGAACCAGGATAAAAATATCTTGTTCATTGCATTGATTTTCAGTTTTACAATTCAACCCCCCCTTCTTGTGTTTTTCACTACTTCACTTCCCTCGTCGACAAGGATGCGATGTATGTTGAAGTTGGCCATTCTTTCCCTTATCAACAGAGGGATATCCGAATTGGGGCCCCCTCCGGGGAGCTCCTCGAGGTAGAAGGTGATTGGCTCTGGTCTGCCTCTCACTTGTTCAAAGGTCACTATTTGAGGGGGGATGGGGGCGTGTCGACCAAATCGTCCAGCTTCCTCTTAGCTGAATTTATGGTCAAATCATTGAACCCTCCACCATTGATGACCATGGTGGAGGGGAAGTGTTCCCACCTGCTGTGTGTAGACAGAGGTTCTTGCAAATGTTTGGGGACGTAGAAGTTCCCGGGTCTTGTAACGGAGAACGCGGTTTGGATGGGAACCGACTCTTTAAATGGTCGGGCATCATCTTCTGCTTCCCTCATCTCATGGGCATCCCGACGAGAAGCGTCGTTTCTCCGGTATTGTGCGAGCCTTCCCCCTTTTATGAGGGTATCGATGGCGTCCTTGAGGTGGACGCAGTCTTCGATCAGGTGCCCATGGCTCCGGTGGTATTGGCAATATTTGCTTCGGTCCACCCCGGGTTTGGCAGGAGCTGGATGGGGACATTTGACGCCGCCATCCTTGAAATCTGTACTTGCGCACTCCGATAAGATGCGCTCACGAGAAGCCGTAAGCGGAGTGTATTTTGTGAACCTTCTCGAGGGTCCCCTTTGTTCCCGGGAGTCTCGGGGTTTATCGTCCATTCTCTTTTCCCCAGTTCGTCGAGGAGGGGAGGTGTCTTGTCGCGGATTGTTGTTGGATCCGCGGTTTCTGAGGTCTCGGGCCCTGTTGGCTGCTTCTCTCTCCTCATAGTCCATGTAGGCCCTGGCCTTTTCGAGGAGGGCATCAAACGTCTGGGGTGGTTCGATGCCCACGACTTTTCTAAATTTGGTGTCGGGGAGGAGGCCCCTCTCCAACAGGTATCTCTTCATATGGTCCATGCAGGAGACCTGGATGGCTTCCCGGTTGAAGCGGTTGATGAATTCTCTCAAGGTCTCATCGTGCTTCTGGATGATGGCCTCGAGCGCTGTTTCGGTCTTCGGGTGTCATCGCGAAGTAGTGAACGAGCTGATGAATTGGTTCTTCAAGTTTCGCCAAGTGGTGATTGACCCTAGGGTGAGACCTTTGTACCAGTCCATAGCCGCTTTCCTCAGGGTCGTGGGGAACAATCGACATTTGATTGGTCCCCCGATGTTGTGGTAGTGCAACATGGCTTCGAATAAGTCTATATGGTTGATCGGGTCGGCGATACTGTCATACTCTTTTATGTGGGGAGGCTTCTCCATGCCCGGGGGAATGGGTGCCTCCATGATAGCTTGTGACAAGGGACCGCGGGGGTCGTCCTCGTCACTCTGTTCTGGGGAACAGGATGGGGATCCGATGTACTGGCGGTCACAGTGGCACTGGTTGCGCGGAGCATTCCTCGAGCGGTGTGACCGTTGATGGTTTCCCCCGTGTCTGTCTCCGAGAGGTCTTCGTTCTTGCCGTGAAGGGCCATGGTCGCGCCTTCCTCCATCGACGAGTGGTTCCCTCTCCAAAGGGGGGTTATCACCGATTGGTCGAGGCGACGGGCTTCGAGAGATGTCCCGATTCTATCTCCGCGGGGGAGATCGGGGACGTTCAACTGCTTGTCGAGGGGGAGGAGATTGAGGTCTTATGTGCCTTCTAGGGGGCCTTCGGTCGTCCTCGAGTGCTCTCAGTCTTTCCCCCTGGGCATAGATGAGATAGTTGGTTTGGTTAATCGTCGCGAACAGTGCCCTGGTCGTGGCGTCTGCCCTGGAGGGAACGGGGACCTCATGGAATTGGACGACTGGGTAGTTCAGAGGAACTGGTTGATCTTCTTCAAGACGAGGAGGGATTTATGAAGAAGAAGCTGTGGCTCCGTCCTGGTAGTTAGAAGGTCCGGGGATGTTGACGCCAGGGACCGTATTATGGCCGGTGGTGCCGACGTTGTCGAGGCCGACATTATTGTCGGCGATGTTGTTGTTAGCTTCGATGACACATATGTTCTGGTTGTCTTGAGTTTGGTCATCCATGACAGTCGAGGATTGTTAGCTTTTGTCTTTTAAATAGAGAGAAGACGGGGAAGCTTAGATTCCCACATACGGTGCCACTGATCGTACCTGATCAGAGTTGGACCGTCACAACTGGCTTCGGGCTGGATTTAAAGGAGATGGGGGGGGGGGGGTACCTACAAGACACTCTGATGGCAAAGTGAGAGACGGAATGAGAAAGCAAGTATGTATGTAGGTGTGAATGAATGAATAACTGACTCTCTCGAAATAGAGAGTATTTATAGCCCCCGACGCTGGACCAAGGTCTCTTTATTAGGCTGGTCAAACAGGCCCAACAAAGAGACTGTCAGGTTCTACGTGAGTAGTGGAGACCTGCACGTGCCCCCCTACTTGGATGATTCCCTCCGCAAGACAGGGAGGATAAAGACGCGATCTTCCCGGGACCATGAGGACTCCGTGAAATCTGGAGAGATTGAGAGTCATCCCTACGAGGAGGGTGCTCGGGTGGAGCATACGCTCGTCGAGGACATTCCTCGCGGGCACATGCGGGAAGCAATCGTAATCGACCAGATGCCCATGATTGGGGTATGCTTGGAGGATATACTGCTCAACACGATATATTGACAAGTTTGGATTGGACCTCACTGGTGATTGGACCACGGACAGGTCCAGTCTAGAAGATATATAAAAAGGAGAACTGAGAACCGTTAGATGTAACTTAACATATTTATTAACATAAGATTATAAACTCCTTAAAGTTTAAATGTTACTAAAAAATATAACAACCTTAGTTGTTTTTATAATGACTATTATACTATATAAATAGCTAGAACAATCTTCATGATTAACTAAATTATCAAAAATCTTAATCATTTCTTAGTTGTCATTGTGTAAAAAAGCCTTCTTACCCCGTTTGATAAATATATAACCCTTCAATGGCTCAATAGGTGTTAATATGTTCTCATAATAAGCCAAATAATATATATTATCTTTCTTATTGTGTAATATATATTATCGAATCAAGCTCTAACTATTATGATCACTATAAATAATTGTATATTGCATTCATATTTCACTACAATATACTCTTAATCAATCAAGGATGAAAACCAAAATTTTCATCTTCGTGTTCTTTCTTTGTGCACTAATTATTAACTCTTCCAAAGATAGTAAGCAATACCTCTCCCTCTCTCTCTCTCTATATAGAACGTAAAATACCTCTATTATTTTATTAAATTTAATTAATTAAAATTATTTATTGATTAACAGTTGGTGCAACTAAAGAATTCAAACCAAAAATTGAGATACGTGAACGGGCAGTCTATACCGGTGGCTGGACCAACAAGATACAACGTGGAGGATATGGGAAGGATGTTGCAGGAGGAAAAAAAGTTGGATCGATCTCAGGTGGATCAATCCCGGGAGGAGGTGCACAAGGTGTTGGTGAACAAAATGGAGGTGGAAAAGACAAAGGAAGTAAACCTGAAGGAAGAGGAATAAATTAAAAAGTAAAAATAAAATGTTAGAGATGGTGAAGAGATTTGATGTTTAATAAGGTCGCATAAGTATCAAAGAAGCATATGGTGTGGACATGGATAAACTTAGAAGTTTGTGAAACGAAGGGAGAGGGGATATTTTGCTTTTGTATTACAAAATAAAATTATTAAGTTATAAGAATATATAAATGAGAGATCAATTTAAATATATTATTATTATTAGTAGTATAATTTTTTTATATTATCAATTAATCATAAATGTGATTTTAAAGGTATGTATAATTAAAGTCAAATATTAAATAATCAATAATTATTATTAATTCTGTAAAATAGTTACAAAGGTAATTATATATATATATATATATATATATATATATATATATATATATATATATATATATATATATATATATATATATATATATATATATAATATGTATTAATACAATAATATTTATGTGTTTAAAATATAATTATGTAAAATCAGTTACCTAAGAGTTATCGACGACCACAGAGTCCTGAATAAATTTTTTTGATAAATTATAATATTAAATAAGTTGATGTCTTTAAAACGACATATCCTCTCACACCTATGCAATTATATAAATAGTAAACAAAAACTTAATACAGAGTATTAAAAAAAAATCACAAATATAGATTCTTGTTTTCAAGTGAAAGTGTTCTTATCTCTAACGCGTCTTATATTCATTTATATTGTACCTCAATGTGCTTTGACTTATAATGAAATTACAGATTTCCTATTAAGGTGAATTGCATTTTGAGTGTCAAAGAACAATATAAACTTTTCTTACAAAAAGTCAATTTTTGTAGGAATTTATTCATCTATAAAAGTTCTTTAGACGCTTTAATTAATCTCATTAGTAGATAAAAATAATATATTTTTGTAGCATTGACTTTCAAAGCTTTGCTTCCCTTACAAAAGTTATCATGTATCCAAAGTATGATTTTTAAAATCAATGTTATCGGTCATATTTGCATTTATCTAGCCATTTAACATAGGGTTGCCATTCTCAAATCATAAGTGCACATTGTTTTTTACTCAATTTAAACGAGTAGCAAGTGGAGTACTCCTTGGGTTTTGAATTGCTCATGTTAAACATCTCTCACACCATTTCAATGTTATTATGTTGAGAAAGCCACAATTTTTCATTCTTCCAAACATTGATCCAAGTATTTACATTCCATATACTTTACCTTACTCTTATTTTGGTGAAAGACATACACTTCTAAGACTCATCTCCAAGTCTATAATCTCTAATTTAATTCCTCCTTCAACTATTCAATCAAGACTATATCATTAGTAGAACGTACACATTTTGGTGCTAGCTCTTAAATGTACTACATAAGCACATCCATCACTAAAGTTATATGGTAAGAGTTTAGGATTATACCTTGGTACAATCCTATTATTATGAAAACATTGTATGTATCTCCACCACTATAAGAAATGTGTTCCCCAGCGACATGAAGTTGTGACGTGATTATCACGTGGCTAAAAAAAAGCTGTTGCGACGTGATAATCACGTCACTATAACTTTATATATTAAAAAAATAAAAATAACGTTCAAATGTAAGGTTTCAATTTTTTTAAAAATAAAATTAGTTGCGACGTGGGACTCACGTCGCTAACAAAAAGTTAAAATAAAACAACAAAAAAGCTGTAATGTTCAGATGGAGGGATTTTTAAATTTTTAAAAAATTTAGTTGTGACGCGTTTTTCACGTCGCAACATTTAAGGAGGAAATTATTTGGTTTTGACTTGACAAGTTACAGTGCATATGCAGAGAGAACGAATATTTTTATGACCGTTAGGAGTGTTGCGACGTGAATATCACTAGACAAGGTTGCGACGTGATTTTCACGTCGTTATGTGGCGTATATAGAAACTTTTGCACAACTCCATATCCATATCCCTTCCTTCAGTTTCATTGTTTCACAATTTTCTCTTCTGTTATCTTCTCAAATCATCTCAAATCTTCCAATAAATTTCTTCAAATTTTTTCCAAAGCTACAATTTTATTGATACCGATAATTATATTATATGATTTAATTTCAATATATTGATATAGTTTTGTTTATTGTTTATTATATTTACTAATACTAATTTTTGTTTAATTTATTTTGTCAAAATTGAAGAATATTGAAGAATATAGAAAAAGGTTAAAGAAGAAGATTGTTTGGAGGAGATTAAAGAAGAGGTATTTATAAAATTTTAAT